>OV884009.1:32519840-32860536 GCA_930367205.1 Acanthosoma haemorrhoidale | reverse complement strand
GAGAAAGGGAGAGAGAGAAAGAGAGAAAGAGAGAGAGAGAGAGAGAGAGGGCGAGGGAGGGAGAGGGAGCGAGAGAGAGAGAGAGAGAGAGAGAGAGAGAGAGAGAGAGAGAGAGAGAGAGAGAGAGAGAGAGAGAGAGAGAGAGAGAGAGAGAGAGAGAGAGAGTGCGAGTGAGTAGGAGAGAGACATAATTAATGACTATTTGAAATAATATCTTACTAAAAGGACATCCGATCTAATTCTTAATTCAGTTAATAACAGTATATGTACGTATATTTACTGGTACAAACTCACTACCGTTTAATAGAAGGACATATGTAGTATCTTCATAAAAACAATATCTTGCACAAGCTTTAGTGGCTTAAAGAAAAATCACAAAACTGTTATCTTTTGAATAAACAACTAAAAAAACACCGTGATACTCCAAATATTTAACTGTTATTAATTAAAATGTATAAAATTTGTCTTGGCATTGAGAAAAGGACAACCAATTTAATTCTTAATTCAGTAAATAATAGTATATGTACGTATTTTTATTAGTATATACTCACCACCGTTTTGTAGAAGTACAAATGTAGTATCTTTTTCAAAATTATATCTTGTGCAAACTTTGGTGGCTTAAGGAAATAACCCAAACATAAACTTTCTGAACAAACTACTTAAACACACAGTGAATAACCAAAATTTTAACTGTTATTAAAAAAAAGATGAGCATAACCAGCGTGTAACCTTAGTTTAAATATCAGCTGTTATTAAAAAAGAGATGAGGGTTGAGCACGTATATAAATGGTAAAAAGAAACGTTAAAAAAAATTGCTATAGCATAATAGAAAAATTTGTATTTTTAAATTAATAGTTGCCTAATTTAACCGACAATATTTATAAATAACATGCATGTGGATTTATTTATAACGGCTTGCAACCTCTATCTGATAACCAGTGTGTAACCTTCGTTTAAATATCAGCTGTTATTAAAAAAGAGATGAGGGTTGTGCACGTATGTAAATGGTAAAAAGAAACGTTAAAAAAAACTGCTATAGCATTATAGAAAAATGTTTATTTTTAAATTAATATTAGCCTAATTTCACCAACAATATTTATAAATAACATGTATGTGGATTTATTTATAAAGGCTTGCAACCTATATCTGAAAACCAGTGTGTAACCTTCGTTATATATCAGCTGTTAGAAAAAAAAGATAAGGGTTGTGCACGCATGTAAATAGTAAAAAGGAACGTTAAAAAAAATTGTTATAGCATAAAAGAAAAATGTTTATTTTTAAATTAATATTTGCCTAATTTAAACAACAATATTTATAAATAACATGCATGTGAATTTATTTTACCGGCTTGCAACCTCTATGGGATAACGAGTGTGTAACATTCGTTTGAATATTAAATGATACATTTATCATCACATCACTATAACATGGAGTGGTTGTACCAGGCCTCGTTTAAAACTTACGTATAGATGAAAGAGCGATCGCGCTTTAATTGAATATAACAATAATTTAAATAATAATAACGCACTGTTGAGAAAGGTGTGTTGCTCCTTATCTAATTCATTTTTGAATAATATGTCATGGTTAACTAAGAACACACTCACAAGTGTATTTTAAAGTACACACCTTCTTTCTTTGGACTAGGACTTGATGGAGACATACATATAATGTTAAAACTTTGTCCACAAAATGATTTACAAAACGCTTCTTTTTTTATCAACCCATGCTGATCTGGTTACAAACGTTTCAACTAGTTTAGTCAATCTGTATAATTCCGACTATAAACTCAAATATCCTACGCGTGATTTAATTATAAAGATATCAACCCCAGATAGACTTCTTAAGCATTACTGCAATATCAATAACCTGTGCATCAATATTCGGGGAATTCAGTTATGACACTAAAATTATAATTTAGAATATCTAGTGGATTCAATTACCAACGGTTATGGCAGATTTATTATAATCTAACGAGAGAAAGGGAGAGAGAGATAGAGAGAGAGAGAGAGAGAGAGAGAGAGAGAGAGAGAGAGAGAGAGAGAGAGAGAGAGAGAGTGAGAAAGAGAGAGAGAGTGTGAGTAAGAGGAAGACGAAATTAATGACTATTTGAAATAATATCTTACTAAAAGGACATCCGATCTAATTCTTAAATCAGTTAATAACAGTATATGTACGTATATTTACTGGTACAAACTCACTACCGTTTGATAGAAGGACATATGCAGTATTGTCATGAAAAAAATATGCTGCACAAGCTTTAGTGGCTTAAAAAAAATAACAAAACTGTTATCTTTTAAATAAACAAATAAAAAAACACCGTGATACTCCAAATATATAACTGTTATTAATTAAAATGTATAAAATTTTTCTTGGCATTGAGAAAAGGACATCCAATTTAATTCTTAATTCAGTAAATAATAGTATATGTACGTATTTTTATTAGTATATACTCACCACCGTTTTGTAGAAGTACAAATGTAGTATCTTTTTCAAAATTATATCTTGCGCAAACTTTGGTGGCTTACAGAAATAACGCAAACATAAATTTTTAGAACAAACTACTTAAAGACACTATGATACACCAAACTTTTAACTGTTATTAAAAAAAAGATGAGCATAACCACTGTGTAACCTTTCTTTAAATATCAGCTCTTATTAAAAAAGAGATGAGGGTTGAGCACGTATATAAATCGTAAAAAGAAACGTTAAAAAAAATTGCTATAGCATAATAGAAAAATTTGTATTTTTAAATTAATAGTTGCCTAATTTAACCGACAATATTTATAAATAACATGCATGTGGATTTATTTATAACGGCTTGCAACCTCTATCTGATAACCAGTGTGTAACCTTCGTTTAAATATCAGCTGTTATTAAAAAAGAGATGAGGGTTGTGCACGTATGTAAATGGTAAAAAGAAACGTCAAAAAAAACTGCTATAGCATAAAAGAAAAATGTTTATTTTTCAATTATTATTAGCCTAATTTAAACAACAATATTTATAAATAACATGCATGTGAATTTATTTATAATGGCTTGCAACCTCTATGGGATAACCAGTGTATTTTAAAGTACACACCGTCCTTCTCTGGACTAGGACTTGATGGAGACATACATATAATGTTAAAACTTTGTGCACAAATTTATTTACAGAACGCTTCTTTTTTTATAAACCCATGCCAATCTCGGTACAAACGCTTCAACTAGTTTAGTCAATCAGTATAATTCAAACAATAAACTCAAATATCCTTCGAGAGATTTAATTATAAAGATATCAACGCCCAGATAGACTTCTTAAGCATTACTGCAATATCAATAACCTGTGTATCAACATTCGGGGAATTCAGTTATGACACTAAAAATCATAATTTAGAGTATCTAGAGGATTCAAATACCAACGGTTATGCCAGATTTATTATAATCTAACGAGAGGAAGGGAGAGAGAGAGAGAGAGAGAGAGAGAGAGAGAGAGAGAGAGAGAGAGAGAGAGAGAGAGAGAGAGAGAGAGAGAGAGAGAATGCGAGTAAGTAGGATAGAGTGACAAATTTAATGACTATTTGAAATAATATCTTACTAAAAGGACATCCGATCTAATTCTTAAATCAGTTAATAACAGTATATGTACGTATATTTACTGGTACAAACTCACTACCGTTTGATAGAAGGACATATGTAGTATCTTCATAAAAAAAAATATCTTGCACAATCTTTAGTGGCTTAAAGAAAAATCACAAAACTGTTATCTTTTGAATAAACAACTAAAAAAACACCGTGATACTCCAAATATTTAACTGTTAATAATTAAAATGTATAAAATTTGTCTTGGCATTGGGAAAAGGACATCCAATTTAATTCTTAATTCAGTAAATAATAGTATATGTACGTATTTCTATTAGTATATACTCACCACCGTTTTGTAGAAGTACAAATGTAGTATCTTTTTCAAAATTATATCTTGGGAAAACTTTGGTGGCTTAAGGAAATAACCCAAACATAAACTTTCTGAACAAACTACTTAAACACACAGTGAATCACCAAAATTTTAACTGTTATTAAAAAAAAGATGAGTATAACCAGTGTGTAACCTTTGTTTAAATATCAGCTGTTATTAAAAAAGAGATGAGTGTTGTGCACGTATGTAAATGTTGAAATGAAACGTTAAAAAAAACTGCTGTAGCCTTATAGAAAAATGTTTATTTTTAAATTAATATTAGCCTAATTTACCCAAAAATATTTATAAATAACATGCATGTGGATTTATTTTATCGGCTTGCAACCTCTATCTGATAACCAGTGTTTTACCTTTGTTTACATATCAGCTGTTATTAAAAAAGAGATGAGGGTTGTGCACGTATGTAAATAGTAAAAAGAAACGTTAAAAAAAACTGCTATAGCATCATAGAAAATTGTTTATTTTCAATTAATATTAGCCTAATTTAACCAACAATATTTATAAATAACATGTATGTGGATTTATTTATAAAGGCTTGCAACCTAGATCTGATAACCAGTGTGTAACCTTCGTTTAAATATTAAATGATACATTTATCATCGCTTCACTATAAGATCGAGTGGTAGTACTAGGCCTCTATTAAAACTGACGTATAGATGAAACTGCAATCGCGCTTTAATTTAATCTAACACTAATTTAATTATTGACGCTTAATTAAATTATATACAGCTAGCCATGTCTACTAAAAAAAAAGTTTAACTCTGATTTTTGTACCGAGGGCCCTGAAAGAACCGAATTGGAAAAATTCAGAATGTTTAACTGCTAAAAAGTTTTGGCTACTTGTTTTGAAAAACCAAACGAAATTATAATAATAAAATGGCATTTACTCGGTCTACAAGTAATGATATTGTAATTCTTATCAGGAGTACATCTCGTTTTAGTGATGTTAATTACCCCCCGCCCCTAAAAAAAAATTGATGCTAAACCCTGTAATTAAGCAAGGGCTTTGTTTGTATTCTGATAGTAGTTAGACGTAACCGTCAACTATCATATAATGTTGGAGGGGAGGGGAGTGGAACGAAGTCAATAGTACGGGTGTAGAGGTTCCATTCCCAAACTCTCTAGCAATTTTTGAAACTGTGTGGATTCATTTGGTATAAACTGTCATCTTACGCACTGTTGAGATAGGTGTGTTGCTCCATATCAAATTCATTTTTAAAAACTATGTCATGGTTAACTAACAACACACTCACAAGTGAATTTTAAAGTACACACCGTCCGTCTCTGGACTAGGACTTGATGGAGACATACATATAATGTTAAAACTTTGTGCACAAATTTATTTACAGAACGCTTCTTTTTTTATCAACCCATGCCAATCTTGTTACAAACGCTTCAACTAGTTTAGTCAATCAGTATAATTCCGACAATAAACTCAAATATCCTTCGAGTGATTTAATTATAAAGATATCAACGCCCAGATAGACTTTTTAAGCATTACTGCAATGTCAATAACCTGTGTATCAACATTCGGGGAATTCAGTTATGACAGTAAAAATCATAATTTAGAATATCTAGAGGATTCAAATACCAACGGTTATGCCAGATTTATTTTAATCTAAAGAGAGAAAGGGAGAGAGAGAGTGAGAGAGAGAGAGAGAGAGAGAGAGAGAGAGAGAGAGAGAGAAAGAGAGAGAGTGAGAGTGAGTAAGAGAGAGAGACAAAATTAATGACTATTTGAAATAATATCTTACTAAAAGGACATCCGATCTAATTCTTAATTCAGTTAACAGTATATGTACGTATATTTACTGGTACAAACTCACTACTGTTTGATAGAAGGACATATGTAGTATCTTCATGAAAAAAAATATCTTGCACAAGCTTAAATGGCTTAAAAAGAAATCACAAACTGTTATCTTTAGAATAAACAACTAAAATAACACCGTGATACTCCAAATATTTAACTGTTAATAATTAAAATGTATAAAATTTGTCTGGCATTGAGAAAAGGACATCCAATTTAATTCTTAATTCAGTAAATAATAGTATATGTACGTATTTTTATTAGTATATACTCACCACCGTTTTGTAGAAGTACAAATGTAGTATCTTTTTCAAAATTATATCTTGCGCAAACTTTGGTGGCTTACAGAAATAACCCAAAAATAAACTTTCTGAACAAACTACTTAAACACACAGTGAATCACCAAAATTTTAACTGTTATTAAAAAAAAGATGAGCATAACCAGTGTGTAACCTTTGTTTAAATATCAGCTGTTATTAAAAAAGAGATGAGTGTTGTGCACGTATGTAAATGGTGAAAAGAAACGTTAAAAAAAACTGCTGTAGCCTTATAGAAAAATGTTTATTTTTTAATTAATATTAGCCTAATTTAATTAACAATATTTATAAATAACATGTATGTGGATTTATTTATAACGGCTTGCAACCTCTATGGGATAACCAGTGTTTTACCTTCGTTTAAATATCAGCTGTTATTAAAAAAGAGATGAGGGTTGTGCACGTATGTAAATAGTGAAAAGAAACGTTAAAAAAACTGCTATAGCATAATAGAAAATTGTTTATTTTTAAATTAATATTAGCCTAATTTAACCAACAATATTTATAAATAACATGTATGTGGATTTATTTATAAAGGCTTGCAACCTAGATCTGATAACCAGTGTGTAACCTTCGTTTAAATATTAAATGATACATTTATCATCGCTTCACTATAAGATCAAGTGGTAGTACTAGGCCTCTATTAAAACTGACGTATAGATGAAACTGCAATCGCGCTTTAATTGAATCTAACAATAATTTAATTATTTACGCTTAATGAAATTATATACAGCTAGCCATGTCTACTAAAAAAAAAGTTTAACTCTGATTTTTGTACCGAGGGCCCTGAAAGAACCGAATTGGAAAAATTCAGAATGTTTAACTGCTAAAAAGTTTTGGCTACTTGTTTTGAAAAACCAAACGAAATTATAATAATAAAATGGCATTTACTCGGTCTACAAGTAATGATATTGTAATTCTTATCAGGAGTACATCTCGTTTTAGTGATGTTAATTACCCCCCGCCCCTAAAAAAAAATTGATGCTAAACCCTGTAATTAAGCAAGGGCTTTGTTTGTATTCTGATAGTAGTTAGACGTAACCGTCAACTATCATATATTGTGGGAGGGGGGGGGGGGGTGGAACGAAGTCAATAGTACGGGTGTAGAGGTTCCATTCCCAAACTCTCTAGCAATTTTTGAAACTGTGTGGATTCATTTGGTATAAACTGTCATCTTACGCACTGTTGAGATAGGTGTGTTGCTCCATATCAAATTCATTTTTAAAAACTATGTCATGGTTAACTAACAACACACTCACAAGTGAATTTTAAAGTACACACCGTCCGTCTCTGGACTAGGACTTGATGGAGACATACATATAATGTTAAAACTTTGTGCACAAATTTATTTACAGAACGCTTCTTTTTTTATCAACCCATGCCAATCTTGTTACAAACGCTTCAACTAGTTTAGTCAATCAGTATAATTCCGACAATAAACTCAAATATCCTTCGAGTGATTTAATTATAAAGATATCAACGCCCAGATAGACTTCTTAAGCATTACTGCAATATCAATAACCTGTGTATCAACATTCGGGGAATTCAGTTATGACACTAAAAATCATAATTTAGAATATCTTGAGGATTCAAATACCAACGGTTATGCCAGATTTATTTTAATCTAAAGAGAGAAAGGGAGAGAGAGAGGGAGAGGGAGAGAGAGAGAGAGAGAGAGAGAGAGAGAGAGAGAGAGAGAGAGAGAGAGAGAGAGAGAGAGAGAGAGAGAGAGTGAGTAAGAGAGAGAGACAAAATTAATGACTATTTGAAATAATATCTTACTAAAAGGACATCCGATCTAATTCTTAATTCAGTTAACAGTATATGTACGTATATTTACTGGTACAAACTCACTACCGTTTGATAGAAGGACATATGTAGTATCTTCATGAAAAAAAATATCTTGCACAAGCTTAAATGGCTTAAAAAGAAATCACAAACTGTTATCTTTAGAATAAACAACTAAAATAACACCGTGATACTCCAAATATTTAACTGTTAATAATTAAAATGTATAAAATATTTGTCTGGCATTGAGAAAAGGACATCCAATTTAATTCTTAATTCAGTAAATAATAGTATATGTACGTATTTTTATTAGTATATACTCACCACCGTTTTGTAGAAGTACAAATGTAGTATCTTTTTCAAAATTATATCTTGCGCAAACTTTGGTGGCTTACAGAAATAACCCAAAAATAAACTTTCTGAACAAACTACTTAAACACACAGTGAATCACCAAAATTTTAACTGTTATTAAAAAAAAGATGAGCATAACCAGTGTGTAACCTTTGTTTAAATATCAGCTGTTATTAAAAAAGAGATGAGTGTTGTGCACGTATGTAAATGGTGAAAAGAAACGTTAAAAAAAACTGCTGTAGCCTTATAGAAAAATGTTTATTTTTTTAATTAATATTAGCCTAATTTAATTAACAATATTTATAAATAACATGTATGTGGATTTATTTAGAAAGGCTTGCAACCTAGATCTGATAACCAGTGTGTAACCTTCGTTTAAATATTAAATGATACATTTATCATCGCTTCACTATAAGATCAAGTGGTAGTACTAGGCCTCTATTAAAACTGACGTATAGATGAAACTGCAATCGCGCTTTAATTGAATCTAACAATAATTTAATTATTGACGCTTAATGAAATTATATACAGCTAGCCATGTCTACTAAAAAAAAAGTTTAACTCTGATTTTTGTACCGAGGGCCCTGAAAGAACCGAATTGGAAAAATTCAGAATGTTTAACTGCTAAAAAGTTTTGGCTACTTGTTTTGAAAAACCAAACGAAATTATAATAATAAAATGGCATTTACTCGGTCTACAAGTAATGATATTGTAATTCTTATCAGGAGTACATCTCGTTTTAGTGATGTTAATTACCCCCCGCCCCTAAAAAAAAATTGATGCTAAACCCTGTAATTAAGCAAGGGCTTTGTTTGTATTCTGATAGTAGTTAGACGTAACCGTCAACTATCATATAATGTTGGAGGGGGGGGGGAGTGGAACGAAGTCAATAGTAGGGGTGTAGAGGTTCCATTCCCAAACTCTCTAGCAATTTTTGAAACTGTGTGGATTCATTTGGTATAAACTGTCATCTTACGCACTGTTGAGATAGGTGTGTTGCTCCATATCAAATTCATTTTTAAAAACTATGTCATGGTTAACTAACAACACACTCACAAGTGAATTTTAAAGTACACACCGTCCGTCTCTGGACTAGGACTTGATGGAGACATACATATAATGTTAAAACTTTGTGCACAAATTTATTTACAGAACGCTTCTTTTTTTATCAGCCCATGCCAATCTTGTTACAAACGCTTCAACTAGTTTAGTCAATCAGTATAATTCCGACAATAAACTCAAATATCCTTCGAGTGATTTAATTATAAAGATATCAACGCCCAGATAGACTTCTTAAGCATTACTGCAATATCAATAACCTGTGTATCAACATTCGGGGAATTCAGTTATGACACTAAAAATCATAATTTAGAATATCTTGAGGATTCAAATACCAACGGTTATGCCAGATTTATTTTAATCTAAAGAGAGAAAGGGAGAGAGAGAGGGAGAGGGAGAGAGAGAGAGAGAGAGAGAGAGAGAGAGAGAGAGAGAGAGAGAGAGAGAGAAAGAGAGAGAGTGAGAGTGAGTAAGAGAGAGAGACAAAATTAATGACTATTTGAAATAATATCTTACTAAAAGGACATCCGATCTAATTCTTAATTCAGTTAACAGTATATGTACGTATATTTACTGGTACAAACTCACTACCGTTTGATAGAAGGACATATGTAGTATCTTCATGAAAAAAAATATCTTGCACAAGCTTAAATGGCTTAAAAAGAAATCACAAACTGTTATCTTTAGAATAAACAACTAAAATAACACCGTGATACTCCAAATATTTAACTGTTAATAATTAAAATGTATAAAATTTGTCTGGCATTGAGAAAAGGACATCCAATTTAATTCTTAATTCAGTAAATAATAGTATATGTACGTATTTTTATTAGTATATACTCACCACCGTTTTGTAGAAGTACAAATGTAGTATCTTTTTCAAAATTATATCTTGCGCAAACTTTGGTGGCTTACAGAAATAACCCAAAAATAAACTTTCTGAACAAACTACTTAAACACACAGTGAATCACCAAAATTTTAACTGTTATTAAAAAAAAGATGAGCATAACCAGTGTGTAACCTTTGTTTAAATATCAGCTGTTATTAAAAAAGAGATGAGTGTTGTGCACGTATGTAAATGGTGAAAAGAAACGTTAAAAAAAACTGCTGTAGCCTTATAGAAAAATGTTTATTTTTTAATTAATATTAGCCTAATTTAATTAACAATATTTATAAATAACATGTATGTGGATTTATTTATAACGGCTTGCAACCTCTATGGGATAACCAGTGTGTAACCTTCGTTTACATATTAAATAATACATTTATCATCGCATCAATATAAGATCGAGTGGTAGTACCAGGCCTCGTTCAAAACTTACGTATAGATGAAACAGCAATCGCGCTTTAATTGAATATAACAATAATTTGAATAATAATAACGCACTGTTGAGAAAGGTGTGTTGCTCCTTATCTAATTCATTTTTGAATAATATGTCATGGTTAACTAACAACACACTCACAAGTGTATTTTAAAGTACACACCGTCCTTCTCTGGACTAGGACTTGATGGAGACATACATATAATGTTAAAACTTTGTGCACAAATTTATTTACAGAACGCTTCTTTTTTTATCAACCAATGGTGATCTTGTTACTAACTCTTCAACCGGTTTTTGTTACTTAACAAGTTTTTTCTTGCATCACTATTTTCTAATATTTTCCTTTTTCTAACTAAAAATGCAGAAATTCTCATACGGTTTATTATTATTGTATATATTGTACTCGTTGCATTTTAGCTTTCACATTTTTTTGCGAAATCATTCTTAAAATACAATTTTTCTTCTCTAGATTGTCGCTGAGAGCTTATGGCTTTATCTCGCTGAGCTTGTTACAATAACGGTATTGACTGATCAATTCAAAGCAATGCTTCAGGTTCACAATGGTATTATCGCTCCATCAAGCGAAATACCCGACCTGTTATGATCATCGATTTAAAGAGAAGATAAGTAAGAAGATACCTGTGTATAAAATGCTGTTTGGACAACGGCGAAACATTGTTGATGTTAATCACTGGGTATTTCTCTCCGTCTGGAAATATAAAATAAACTCTCTTCTTGAAATTGATATGCTGCCGTGTAAATTCATTATAGGGTTCTACCTATCCCCCACCGTTACATAAAATAAGCACTGCCCTCGCCGAAAATGTAAACAGATACAAATTTGAATGTTAAATTCTAATTGATGAAATCACCGCTTGCTTATGTAAACTCAGAAATATTCAACCGAGTCGGATTTCAGAGTAAAATACCCTGTACCCTAGCTCCCGTCGGCGTCAACCAAAAGTTAATTACCGAAATATACTTATTCTGTGAATGCATGTTTAATTCTTCTGGAATGTTTTTTTCCTTGCGTCTGTTTTAGAAAACTGTTTTATATTTCATCGATTAAGACGGCACGGGTTGATTTCTCCCAAGGGGATTAGCCATTTTCGACACTCTCATGTTTATATTCGTGCATGGGTGGAGATTACATTTGAAATATAAACCTTCTATTACAACGAGGCTACGATTGTTCACTTCTTTTAATGATTTCGG
Organism: Acanthosoma haemorrhoidale; assembly: GCA_930367205.1. Lineage (NCBI taxonomy): Eukaryota > Metazoa > Arthropoda > Insecta > Hemiptera > Acanthosomatidae > Acanthosoma > Acanthosoma haemorrhoidale. The sequence continues at coordinate 32,848,723 of OV884009.1, read as the reverse complement.
ATAAAAAGGATTCCGGTTTATGTTAACAAGTTACAGTGTGTTTATAAGGTTATATGTTATTATATTATAGGTTTTAACCCCCCCCCCCACAAAAAAATGATGCAACACCCCGTAAAGAAGCAGGGGCATATTTTGTTGCCCCATAGTAGATAGATGGCTCTTGGGTGTTACCTACAAGATAATACATTAAATTATAATTTATGTCAGTTAGACACATTTATTTGTACATATTATTCACCGAGAACGAAACTTTTTTATATATATATATTTATTTTCATGGAATTTGAAATAACATTAACGGGTATTATAGGAAGTGCTGCTGGTCGTAAGACGATCTAGTCTGAGTAAATAATATGATGAGTGACATAACTTTAAGCAAAAATAAAAAGAATCCTTGAAGCTTCATTCCTGGAACGGCATAAGCAAGATTTTGAAAACCAGTGGCTGTTAATGATTAGAAGAGATCCGAGAATTTCAAAGAGGCGCTGTTTCACGGGAAACACTAAATGTAAAAGGAAATATCCAGTCCATGCCCTTCTTGGGCATTCCATTGAGGGCTTTAGTAACACTGCGCTGGGTGGTCCTAAGTGGCCCTTCTGTCATACCCTCCAAGGGCTCAACGCCAAGGCATATTAATTCTTTACTTCGCTGTTAATATATCAAAGCGAGTACGTACAGTTCCCTGTTGGGTCCAGAGAGTTCATATTTTAATGTCCTTTCTAGAGTCGAATCCACCCTTCAAAGTTTCTTCAATGAAAAAGAATTTCAGACGGCGAAATGCTCAAGTTCCTAATTGTAACTTCGATTGGTCCACTAAGACTTAATTACTAAGAAAGACTATCGATTCAAGGGTAAAAGGTTTTTCGTTTGAATTTCCAATCGCCAACAACCCAACAAGGGACTTAAATTTCAATTTACTAATACTTGGCATTCTTATCAGGGACTTTATAGGGACAACACAGTACATATTTACAATAGTGAGATATTTAATGGGCCCCACAAGAGTTAAAAGCTGTTTCTTGAAAAACACTGTTCAGGATTTTTAATTTTTTATAGTATAAGGAAATGGTTCATTTCAATTATTTTTGTTTTATGTAAACTATTGATTTTGAAAAACTTGAAACTGACTTGAACGACTTTCTTTTCATGACATTTCATACTCAATGTCGTGTTTGATTCGTTTCATCCTGTTTTGTGTCGTTGCACCTGTTTTCGCTTTTGTGATTGATATGGAATCCTGTTCTGAACCAAAATGTTATTAATGACAACTAATGGCTGAATTAGCTGTCAGTGACGGTTGAATGTCACAAGGCTCCAAAGCTCCATTTTTCCCACTTGGTTTACGTTTGTAAAGAATGGAAATCAGATCCAAAATGAATAAAGACAAGCCTGAAACCGTCCCTTGTAGACTAAACTTTGGTGTTAAGATCCGTTTCCGGCAGTTAGGTAGGGAAAGAGGAAAAGTTAACGTACATGCAAGAGTTCGTAGGAGGCAAGGAGCTTGTAAAGCGGAAATAGGAAAGTGGAAAGTTAGTTTGGGCGCAAATGAGGGTTAAGGTTATGGTAATGAGGCAGCCGGCCGGTGTCCACCGGAAATGCAATAAAGGGGAGCTACTCGGACGACGGTCACCCTACGCAGAGCATCCGAGGAATTCCGTTCTGTAAAGAAATTCCCCGACCGCCTTAGCAGCAGGGAATAATGTTGCCTCTTCTCGTCATACCGACTTGGAATAGTTGCAGCCACGGAATCCTGGAATTTCTAAAAGCTAAAAGCCATCTTATACACCACTTCCCTCCCCCCCCCCCACTCTCTCTGCAGTTGTTTCGAACAGTCCGAACCCTCACAAAACCTGAAACGATTTGGAGACCGTTTATTGCTTTTGCAGAAACAGTCTTCCTACGTTCCTTGATCAGATTCCTATTGGCTTCCTATGGTCTCAGATATTACTGTATGTAGCCAGAAGGGAGATGCTCAAGTCTCTGACATGTTTGGGCAATCTGTATATCCCATAATAGCGGTCGTAAAAATGATTTAATTTATCATAAGTATTATATTTCATATTATTAATTTTATCGTTATATTCCAAAACAACTCAAAATATGCTGATTAGAAGTTTTTTTTAAATTCTGATCAATCTATTTCCAATATTTACATAATAACAATGCAATGCGGGTAGTCTAAAATAAAATAAAAGTAACATCATTGCTCTTGGCTATGAATAAAATACACAATACATCAATTTCAATTTAGGAAAAATAAAAAAAAAATAAAAATAAATAAAATAAAAAAAAAATTCTTCATATAATATGTCCTAAGCAGTTATGTTTATTCAAACATATTATTTATCTATGTTATCAATATTTTAAATTAATGGATAGGTACTTACTGCGTTTATAATGTCTATACATTTTCAGTTCCCGAGATGGGTTTATTGTTGATAGAAACTGACGTAGTCATTTACCTCGATATCGCTACTTAGATGTGCTTCATTTCGCTTATATACGTATTTTCTAAAGAAAAATAATAAAACTGGTTTAATAAATATTGTATTGATTCTGACCACAAAAATTGAGAAATACGGCCCATGAAGTAGTCCACTGGTACTCAATCGCTAAATGGACCTAGTCACTGGTCGTTATAAATGGCAAAAGGATCTTTATTCACCTGTAACAAAACTGATTTAAATTAAATCAGAAAACAATTTGCAAGACATTCATTTGCTTGTTCTGGGAATTATGAAGGGGCCGAGGGTGGGGGTGGTGCTGTAATTATATAACAAAGCAAATTGTGTAATTTGTGAATGAGGGGAGGGAGATAGAGGCCCGGCAACGTAACTAAATGAAGCTCGCATGAGGTGGCTCTTTAAGCAATCGAAGCAAGCAAATGGCATCCACCTCTTTACGCAATTACAGTCATATACATTTCCTGCTCCTCTGTTCTCCTCTCAGCCATTTGTTCCTCATAGGAGCCCCTCGTGCCAGTTAGACCTGCGCCAATTCTGCTACCATATTCCATTTTCCTTTCTCCAATCTTTCTTCTCTTTGAATGTCGACTCGAAAGAAAGATCTCACGTCTCTTATTATGTATGCTTCCGTAAATATCGACAGAGGTGCATGGATGGGCGTGAGTTCTTAGAAGCGGTAAATCGAACGGTCGGAAGCCTTGGTATACGTACTGAAGTCCTAGAGCGATCAACGGAACACCACCCAGAAGCCGAGATCCTGGAGGTACACCAGGCGCACATGACAGTCCTTCTTGGGTGGAGGATGTGGAGAAAAAACCACGACTCGTCCTAACACTTATAACAGGTATCAGTACATGTCACTGATGTTAACATGTTTGGGTTCATGTGAAAAGTCAAATATGCTCTTAGGGTCCGTGTGGTCCCAAACCCCATAGAGCAGACCCTGGCCCACGGCAGCTCAAGTGCTGACAACGGAGTATCCTTCCCATGCTTGCCGTTGCATAGCTAAGGAACTGAATACACTGTAGAAAACAGAACAAAATCATGTAAACCAGTCAGATATTGACAAAATTGTTTTATAAATATTTTTAGTGTTTTTTATTTTTCAAGGTATTGTTTAAAAAAGGACACTACATGCGTAAATTTGCACTTTTTCATCAAGCTTTATTCTCTTCACACTTCTTTTATTGAAACATTTTCGTATAAAAGTCAACACCTTTAGAGGCATCATCAAGGACTTTAATTCTAAAGACAAGATACATACAATTACATTAAAGAAATACAATGCAAAGTAAAAACTTTAAAAAAACAAAACTTAATACTATAATTCGTAATGTTATGACATACCATTTATCAAATAAAAATATTGGAATAATAAATACACTATAATTAACAAACCTGAAATATCTGTTGGTGACATTCTATGTGCGTACCTAATTGGATTGGTACTATTACTGTAAAATATATTAAATTATAAGATCGTAAATTAATTGAATAAAAATGAACAGTAGTTAAAAGATAAACTAGACTTAATTAAATAATTTTGAGATATAAATGTTATTATGAGAATAGGCCCTTATAGTGTCGGGTTAGGTTTCATGATCAGCTGTTGTCATCAATATGTTGTTTACATAATTTACAATTTCCCTCAAAAGCACAAGTAAAATATTACATACTTTGGTCACTGAGCCTGTCTGTATAGTGTGTAAAGAGCATGTTTTGTAGCTGGCAATCTAATGAGTCATAAAACTGACGTAGGGACATAAACATCACAAACACCTGTGTATTAAAACAAAAGATAATATTAACAAACAAAATAATAAAGAGACAAGTAATACAAATTTTATTGATTTTCTTAGGAAGTAGAGTCCCATTTTACTAATGGGGTTTTCGGCTTTGTTGGATTCATTGCTAACGTTGTGAATATGAGGTAACGGTCTAAGATTACTCCTATGTTGTCAATGGAATGGGGGCCAGGTGAGTTGCAAATACCACTATTCGTATGAAGTAATGTGCGGTGACATATTGAATAAAAAACGGCGCAACATGAAATGTCTTAAATACTGCGATGTGATGTTGGTAGATCATTCTGGGTTTTGTTGCCTTGGTTCTGTTCGGTTGAGCCTCGTGGAAATAACTTGCAATTTACTTGGACCCTCAAGTTTAGTTTAGCGGTGGCCAACGTTTACACCCAGCCTATATAAAGGAGGAACCTGACAATTCACTGACTAGGCAAAAGACCTGAGGGCTGCATCAGGCACCACTGACCGACCCTCATGTGTCCCTGCCTGCGTCGAACCTTTGCTTGCTACTGGGGCAGCAGATGTTTTACTAACATATGTTCCCTTTGGAAATTTTACATAAAATTGGCTGAAAATTCATTAATAAAAAATAATTTGAAGAACTAAAAGCTTAAACCAACTACCGATACGTGGGTAAAAAGACAAGAACTAAACAGACGCTTTGGACAACTGTATAGACTACTTCAAAGGACATCCCATCCCTAGAAAATAAATTACTAATCTACAAAGTTAACTTAGGCCAATCTGGACATACAGAATAGAGCTATGGGGGACAGCAAAAAAGTCGAACATCTAGCGTATCCATTCCTTGCAAAAGTCCTGAGAAAAATAGTAAATGACCCTTATAACGTCAGCGACAAAACCCTTCATAACGATCTTAATATACCTTACTATATATTCTTGAACTCATCCCTTCCAAGTTTATGATATTCCATAGTAACCTCTCCAACCACCCTAATCCCCTAGCCCAGTCATTGCACTGCACCACTCATCCCTATAATCCTCCTCGGAGTCTAAAACGGCAGTGGCCTCGTGACCTGCTATAAATGCGTGACAGTGGGAGTCCTGGCAATGGCCAGTTTCTCCAATCATGTCCTCAGCGTATGTGGCTCTCGAACTCTTGGTCAGCCTCCAATGACTCTTATCCAGTGACGTGGCTGACGGAGGAGCGTGGGGGACTTCCCAAGACTCCGCTTCATCTTACGCATGCGAGGGAGGTGACAACCATGTGGACTTGGGAAGTCGCTGGACTGTTTGTAAATACTGTATGAATGAGTGAGTAAATGAAAATTGTAAATATGGTATGAATGAGAAAATTTATCACAATTACTTATTGACTAATAAGGCAGATTGTAATTTTAGCATAATAAAGAATTTTCAATATAAATTATTTAAAAAATTACAAAATGTATAAAATCAAATTTTCTTTTTTTGATTAGACATGTGAGGATTAAGACAAACAAACAAAAAAATATAAAGCAAACAAAATACTAAAATTGAGTTAAATCTATAAAACTGAATAAATTTCGCTTGCATTGTTCAAAGAAAGATAAGGTAAAATATAGGAATTATTGCTGGGAATAAATATTATTCATACAACAAAAAGATAAATAACGGTAATAATGAAGAAGAATTATGAATTATGAGATTAAAGATAAGTTACTAGTCAAATCTGGATTTATTGATTGGGATATGTAATGTATGTTGAGAAGTCTGTGCAGCCAAAGATAAATATTTTGCATTAAATGTCTTATAATATAAAATATAATAACAACTTAATAGCTATTTATTAATCAACTATATGCGACCATTTTTCAATCATTATACGTAATAAAACTCAGTTTTTTTTTTGGTTTTTTTTCTTAGCTCTCTAATTATAAGATTAAGGATGAGGGCAAAATAAAGGGATATTTGGTTTGAGCGGATCCTTGTACTAGGAGTACCTGCTTGAAGGTGGTGTGAGGGAATTAAGGAGTGTGGGAAGCCTCGGTAGAGGTTGATAGTTGCGGTACAGTGGTGAGAGTCCACTGGTGGCTGGGCCTAGAGTCCCTCTAGGCATGTAGTGCAGTCTTATTTAGTCGGATAGCAGTGATGGGTGCCCGTTAGAGGCTTGTTGGTGGTGGACCAAGTGCCGTGATGTCCACCATTTGGTCTGGTTTATCAGATCTTGAGAGTTGCCATCTTGCCGGTAGCGGTGGGGGTGTCATGTCTCGGAATAGAGGGTTTAGGCTATGTTTCATCGAGTCAAAGAACTTGATGTGTCTTCTTTGGATGGCTTCGGTGATGGTGGGGACCTCGAACTTTTCGTGGATGTCGGGAGCCTTCATATCACGAAAAGGGGTATGCCATAGTGCCGTGCGCAGGATTTTGTTCTGGAAGCTCTGGAGTCAAGTTATTGTGCTAGTGTGTAGGAATCGGAAGAGTGGTGTCCCAAACAGTAGAGGTGGCCTCAGGACGCTCTTATATATTAACAGTTTCAGCCGAAGGGATATGGCCGGGCTTGTGATGAGATGCTGGAGAGAGTAGTAAGTCCTACGTACTCTTTTCAACTTCTTCTGCAGGTGTGTGTAGAATAATAAAACTCAGCAGGTTTGTCGTCCTAGTTATTTTGTACAATAAATGGATCTTGATACGAAACAATGTAAATAACAACAATATGCACAAACATTATTGAGGAACGGCTTTTTATTCATATCTTTGGTATTTCCTTTCTTGTCCAGCTTGTAATTATTTTTGTCTGGTTCATTTATCAGAAAGATAAACAATTATTAATAATTAACAGCTTGAAATAAATTATACTTGCATGATCATGACTGCAACCCAGGAACTTCCCATTTTCTGACTGGGTGATCTACATACTTAGCTAGCCTTTCACGGTCGCCCTTACGTGGCTTAGCTCTCGCATTGGCGGTAAGTATCGTACACGGTAGGCACGGGGAGCTGATCTTGTCTTTTCTTCTACTGGATATTAACAATAATTATAAATAATAGTGGGACCTATACCACAATTTCTCATTTAAGTAGATAAACAATGTTTTTATTTTATTAAACGAATTAGCGAGTGAATGAAAATTGTAAACATGGTATGAATGACAACATTTGCAATGATTCCCCAATAAGGCAGATTGCAATTGGGCCAGAATACAGTTTATACATAAATAAATTATTACATCATCATTAAATGAAAAAATTTTAAGACCTATGATTTTGAATATATTTCCTGGTGTTAAGTTTCAATACATTATCATTCTTAATAATTTTACTCAACTATTACTATTTATTACAATTAACTGTAATTATAGATAATTTAAAAATAATCAGTGGTAAGATAACCTTTACTAACGATTGTTCAAGCTTGATGACCCTTTGGATATTTTTTTAAAAAAAAGTTAAGAAATATTTACGCTGTAATGAATTTATCAGGTTATAGAACCATAACAATTTTATACACTTCCATCTTCATAAACATGGCCGGATTTAGGCTTAGCTTATCCCTCATCCCTAGCCCGAAGCATGAACCTTCTCCCGAAAAAAAAAATCTAAAAACATATTTGTTTTTTTTTAACGAAGTCTGCGGTATAATGAAATGATCTGAACATTCCATATTATAAATTTATTGAACGAATTCAAAGATCATCCCGTATTGTGCTTAACAATTTGATGACGTGAGGCGTTTGCAAAGCCAACATTAAACAAATTTTACGATAGACTTCAATAGTTTATGGGTTATTTAAATTAATAATTAATAAATAAATATTTATTTTTTTCAAAACAGTAGCCAGTTTCGAGTTTGCAAAATCCATGCTCCAACCAAAAACATGCAGTTTTACATGTAGGATATATTTGATAACCCGAAAATATTACAAATGATAGCCAATATTATTACATTAGGTATTTATGAAATAATTGAATGTATCTACTCTAAAATAAAGAAAATTATTATATAAGAAAAGGGATTGAACCTATACATAGTCAAACCCAAATAAAATAGTCAAATTTATTTAAACCTATACTGTCAAATTTATTCATTTATTACAGAAAATGCAAAACTTTATTACAAAATATTTGTGTTTTTTGGGCATTGATTTTTATAAATAATCACAGGGTTGTAATATAATTAAGGTCTGAAACTTCTTTATTGTGCTAAAACTACTGCTAAGTAATTGTGATAAATGTTCTCATTCATACCATATGTACAATTTTCATTCACTCTCTCATTCATACAGTATTTACAAAACGCCAAGAGACCTCCCAAATCCTCATGGTTATAACCTCCCTCCCATGCGAAAGAGGAAGCGGAGTCTTGGGAAGTCCCCCATGCTCCTCCGTCAGCTGCGTCACCGGATACGAGCCGGTGGAGGCTGACGAAGAGCGCGAGAGGCTCTGGACATGGAGAAACTGGCCATTGCCAGGACTCGCACTGTTAAGCATTTATAGCAGGTCACGAAGGAAATATTGAAATTTAATCTTTACTCTCGTTTATAGATTGAATTTGATGCAATATTTGCCTTGAACATGCATCTACAACCTCTAAGTAACAATAAGGTTAAAATTGAAGAAGGGGAATCAAAATTAGGTAAGGTCAAATTATAACTTCCTTATTACAAACCATAGTGTCTTAAATTAGTTCTTTTTTATTATTTTATAATTGTACGTAATCGTAATTCGTATAAATAGTTGTTTAGTTGATAGCCACAGATGTGCATCAGTATACCCACATATGGACTCACTCTGTTACCTGGTGAAGATGTGCAATACAACCTGAGTAATGTCTTAATTGATAACTGAATTGAACTAAGATAAGTTTGGACATAATGCGAGGATAAATTCTTGGTTTTGTATGAAGATGCAAAGGGAGAAAAATCATTAATTTTTTGAAAATCGAAGACTGTTTCCACCACAAATATAATATTTCTGAGATAAATGATTATGATGTCTTTTGCCATAAAATATCTTTACGGATAACACCAATGAGTCTTACAGCGTAGGTTGTTCTTTTTACCTAATTTGTGGTCCGAACTTAGTTTTAGATCAAAAGTACAAAATGGGTCCTGGGTTCTAGTTTTGTTTTTTATTTCTTACAATTTGCTTGCGTACCATTTACATTCTTATTAAAAAAAAAAATTAGCTGAATAATCATGCATTATGTATTGTCTTGTGGACGGGTCTTCTAGTAATAATGAAGGTATTTATAATTTAAAAAAATGTTTATACCTGTATTTTTTGGTAACAAATAGTAATTAGTTTTTTAAAGTTAATTAATATTTTTAAAACTGGCAGTGAGTGGGTCTATATCGATATTGTTTCATCACTTTCGGAGTCTTTTATTTTGTTAAATTAAATTTAGTTCATTAAAATCCTCGGCGTATTAACTACTAAGTGAAATGGGAAGGGACTACCGAAGACTGACGCCGTAGTTGGTAGGTGGCGCTGAGGTGTTACCTCTCAACCTCATCTGCAAGTAGCTCCTTATTTGTTCTCACGAGGTTAACGACCAGACCCATAAAAATAGATCCTTGGGCAAGCCGGGAATCGGACCCGGGTCTCCTCAGTTTGAAGTCAGCAAGACGCCCATGAAGCAGCGGTGACCTGAATCATCTAAAAACATTTTACATAGCACTGATCCGTGAATCAACTATTCATATTATTGTTTTCCAGAAGATTTATATCTTACTTCGTTTTATTTTCTATGCTTTTGAAATGGTCCATTCACTCCTCTCAAGGGATCTGCATAAATAACACAGCCGGAAACGAGCAGTTTCGGTAATGGTGCGGAATCACTATGCATAAAGGCAGAGAATACCAATATCAGGAAGGAACTGGTGCATATTTTTGTCGCGGGGCCTAATAAGATGGGATCCGCCAGGGGGTAGGGGGTGGAGGAGGCCTCATTTAAAATGGAAGCGATATTGTGGGGAAAATATATTACAATCATAGGGAGGGATGAAAATAGCTGATAGCTCGACGGTATTACAAAGGGCTCGGCAATTGGCTGAGGGACCTCTTAAAATATTCTCTCTCGATAGAGGCTCCTTATTTATGACACTCCGTAGGGCCCTGGCAATGTCGAGTGGAGAGGAAGGCACCTTGCAATTGAGATGTAAGGTTAGAATTCTCACTTATTCATAAAACTCTGTGCCATACGCTCTAATTCCGGATTCTCTTTTATCTCAAGAACTCCTGCAATTGAAATTTTTAATAAGTTACCGACTTTTTCACACATATGTTCCGTGCCCTGTTATATAACCTTTGGCTTCAAACCACTGACTCCCTTTCGTACCCGCCCTTTCACAAATATTCAGTGAAAGGCAAATTTATCACTACAGCGGGGAACTTGTTCATAAATTACACCCTCTTCAGGCGAAATTCTTTTAAACAATAATCTTTTACCTCCTTCTATTAAAATCAGCTGTCAAATCTCGCAATACTAGATTCAGCCCACCCGACCTGTTATTCACATCTTACCAATCTGCTTCCTTTGATTAGTTTCCTGTCCGTGCCTTTGGTGTAAATACAACATTTAGAAGATGTAAAAGAAACAAAATTTAGTCGATAACAATATAAAAAAATAAATTCTTAATAGAAAAGAAAGGTTGGGCTATCGATGCATAGAATCAACTGGTATAGAATGCATAAAATGCTTAAAGGTGACGCCTACATTTAAAATTACGTTTAAATAGCAGCACTCGCCTGCACACGACGTTTATCGTTATTATTTGGTAAATTCGACACTAAAACTATAACTCATTAATAGCGCATAATTTATTGTAAGGATATTCATCGAATTGATTGAAAAACTAATATAATCCGTACAGTTGGACGTGGCAGTAAAATTCGACAAGCCGACCTTACAAAGTCCAATTTCGCAAATCTGTCCATCCCTGAACAGAGCTTCACTAAATATTCAATATTCAGACTATTATTATTTTACTAGTTAAAACGAATTCAAATTAATGATAGTTAATATCAGTTTTCAATAATGAGAAAATTTCCCCAAAGCTCCTTTTTACCTTCGGACAGAGCCTTTGGAACTCTATAAATTTTCGTCGCTCGCTAATTCCTCCTTAATCTCTCTTAACACAGGATAGATCTCTTAAAGATAGGGAAGAAAGCAGAAAAAATAGTGTACTGCTTAAAAAACTCAAAACCAATGATTTCCAGGTTACATACAGAAATGGAATCATTAAATGGCTGTACCCTCTGGATCCCTCCTCTTCAGAACTATCATGACAAAAAAGCTCACCTCTACAACCTCCTCAAACTCCCACAATACTAGCTCCCACCCTTCAGACCTTTAGTTCGCCTTTCAAAAATGTGCACCACTAACACGAAATAAATTTTGAGACTTCATGGCGGATAATTCAGTTACTGTATGTCATTTTTTTTTTATATACTCCTTTATTGTGCATTTTATAAGACAATAAGTAATAAGATAAATGCTCTCATTCATACCACATTTACAGTTCATCATTCACTCGCTCATTCACACAATATTTACAGACAGCCCAGAGACCTCCCAAATCCACGTGCGAAGAGAAAGTGGAGTCTTGGGAAGTCCCCCACGCTCCTCCGTCAGCCGCGTCACCGGATGCTAGCCAGTGGAGGCTGACCAAGAGCGCGAGAGCCACAGACGCTCAGGGCATGATTGGAGAAACTGGCCATTGCCAGAAATCCCACTGTCACGGGACTACTGCCGTTTTAGGCTCCGTAGAGGATTATTGGGATGAGTGGTGCAGTGCAATGACTGTGCTACAGGATTAGGGTGGTTGGAAAGGCTGCTGTGGAATTTCATAAACTTGGAAGGGATGAGTTCTAGAATGCAGGGTATATTAAGATCGTTATGAAGGGTTTTGTTGCTGGCATAATAAGGGGCATTTACTATTGTTCTTAGGACTTTTGATTGAAAGGATTGGATGCGCTTGATGTTTGACTTTTTTGCTGTCCCCCATAGCTCTATTCCGTATGTCCAGATTGGTTTAAGTATAACTTTGTAGATTAGTAGTTTATTTTCTATTGAGAGATGGGATGTCCTTTGAAGTAGTCTGTACAGTTTAGTCTGTTTAGTTCTGTCTTTTTAGTCTCGTATGTGGGTTCCAGGTCAGTCGTTTGTCAAGATGGAAGCCTAAGTACCATACTGTCTCGGATACAGGGAGAGGAATAGAATTAAAATAAACTAGTGGACAAGTCTTGCGACAAAGGGTGAAGGTAATGTGGGAACATTTTTGCTTCATTAACTTTGATCCGCCATTGATTGCACCTATACTCGATCTCGTCAAGGTGTTTTTGAAGGTTATTAGATGCTATGTCGGGGTCTGGGTGGGATGACAAGACTGCAGCGTCATCTGCAAATGTGGCCAAGAAGGTATTGGGAGTAGAGGGAACATCAGCGGTGTATAGGTTATAGAGGATAGGGCCCAGGACACTGCCCTGTGGAACTCCTGCATTTATGGGATAGTAGTTAGAGTATTCTAAACTACAGCGGACTTGGAAGAAGTGGTTTGAAAGGTAGGACTGTAGGATTAGGAAAAGGGTCTGTGGTAGATATCTTTTGAGCTTGTAGAGCAAACCTGCCAAACTATATGTCATTAATACTCTTATTAATCATATTTTAGCATTAGTAACAAACCCTTTTAATGTGTATGCACCACAGTTGACTTGACTTGTGATACTTAAATGTGAAGCATGCCACTCCTGGAGAAAATCAAACTGGAACTTCTCTAACATGAAATAAATAATCGACACACATTCAGTCCCGAAAAATCTATGATTATAGATCGTACAGATGTAAATAGGCTAACGGTATAACTAATTTAAAACAGACGATCTATAAATGTGACCTCCGGCCAGCTCTGCTATTTACCCACTTGACTGACAATACAGCCAAATGTCTCCAACATTTTCAGAATGGGATCATGCGATAAGTGGTCTGACATACCTTTCTCGAGAGGTTAAAGAACGCTTGGTGTGTTTTCGGTGGGTGAGATCATCCACCGGAGTCACATCAAGTTTTTTGACTCGTTGCAGCACCTAGCCAACCCAGTTTTTTAACGCTATGGCCCCACCACCCCTCCCGCATCGATGGCAACAGACTGTCGGGGAAAAATTAGGTTAAGGAATGGTATTTTAAAATAATAAGTAAAGCTGTGGCAAAATGCAGAATCTTAGGAAGAATTTACAAAACTAAACGAATTGGAATTTCCATCAATGATAAATTACTATTGTTATTAGTACATTTCGGTACAATATTAAGTAATTAACATATATAAACAATAAATAAAGATTAGAAACAATATAAACTAGTAAAGCATAGTTATTACTATTAAAATTATTTATCGTGGATTGCAATCGCAACGTTAAAAAATACTTTGGAGTTGAGCTATCTTATATGTAACAACTGTTGTGCCACTACCTAAACTATTTTTTTTACGAAATAATATTGTAAATATTTTACTGTGTACGGTGTATTCACCGTAAGAATATGTGTAAATATAAGTTTTAATAAGCTTAGCAGTCTTAATAATTAAATAAAAATGTCCATATGGCGACGGTCTCGTGCCTCTTGATTTCCCTTCGTTAGGTTTACGCACTTAGCATGTATATGTAAATGGACCGAAGTTTGAGGAGGGGGAAGGGGTTTTAGGACTCAATATATTAACAGCCGTCAATACAACCTTGTACGGCTGTGCCGTTGTCCTGTCAGCCCTTCAAATCATTCTACGGACACGTTGAAAATTAATACAGTTTAATAAATCATTAACGTAGTCTGGTGATTTATTTAAACATAACAACCTGACTGTAAGAAATTCACTTAATGAAGTTTACAAACTTAGTTCTGCCATGAAAAATTTATATTGTGCCCAAGGCCCAAGTAATTTTTATAATTAATAACAACAAACATCCAAAGACGTATGGAATAGTTCGAGTCTCGATCCTATTAACCCGATAAATTATCCCAATCATGTGCTATGTTTATCAAAACTAGGACACAGATTTATGTATACGTACATTTTTTTTCTGAGCTTTGTATTGCGATCACTAGCTTATATCTTAGTGGATCGATTTGAACCATATTTATTCAATATATTTTTTAACATGTCCGAGCAAGCGTTGCATATTTTTAACACTCATAATAAACCAGATAATTATTAGAGAATAATATTTTTTTTTAAACTTTAACTGGTTTAGTAAATTAGCTCACACAGCCAAATATGCAATTAACGAAAAACACAATAAACCAGAGCATTTCTAAGTTTATTTTCGACATACAGTTCTATTATAAGTTATTATAATGACATCCCCCAGTATTTAATTCATACCCGGTCGGTTACCAGTTCTGTAGCTAACGAATTATAGCATATTAGACCTATTCAATTTTTAACCTAATGCGTGTCATTGTGAATAAAATGAAAATCATATCATGTGCACAGACACACAAGTATTCTGCCAATGGATGTTAAAAGAGGACAACTCAGTTTTGTAAAACTCATCCATCTTACCAATCTGCTTCATTTGACCATTATTTTCTTGTCCGAACCTTTGGTAAAAAATACAACTGAACCAAACTAAACTATGCCAGAGATTCTAAGTATTTTTGTAAATTGGACTTACACAAGGCATATTTGCATTTGCGGGTCGATGAAGAAGGGAGCAAGATACAAACGATTTCAACGCATAAGGGTACATTCAAAATGAATCGCCTCAGTTTCGGAATTAAGACCGCTCCAGCAGAATTCAACCGGATCTTAGGTCAATTGCTGAACGGCCTACCAAAGGTTGAGGCATACTTTGATGACATCATCTGTCATGGCTCAGATCTCGAAGAATGCTCCAGAACTCTCATCGCATGTTTGGAAACACTCAAAGAATATGATCTCCATCTCAATCGTGCTAAATGCTCATTCTTCAAGGAAAGCATAAATTACCTCGGTCATGTAGTGTCACACATTCAAATTCAGAAGTGCCCAGCTAAGGTTCAAGCAGTTTCTCAGATGCCGCAACCAAAGAATGTGGATGAATTGAGGAGATTCCTTGGTTTAATCACTTATTATTCCAAATTCATTCCAGATTTCTCTTCGAAGTCCTACCCACTACGCTGCTTACTCAGGAAGGGTGAACGATTCTTTTGGTCTGCAGCTGCTGAGGCCTCCTTCCGGAATCTCAAGACAGAGTTGTGCTCAGACAAAGTGCTCATTCCGTTTGACCCTTCAAAACAGGTTATTCTCACAACTGATGCCTCGCCAACCGGGATAGCCGCAGTACTTAGTCATGAAATTGATAATCACGAGCGTCCAATCGCCTACGCCTCACGAGCCCTGACGCAGGCTGAGTCAAACTACAGCCAGCTCGACAGAGAAGCCCTGGCTATTGTATATGCCACAACACACTTCTTTAACTACCTACTCGGCAAACGTTTCGTTCTCGTCACAGACAATGAGCCGCTTTCGAGGATTTTTCATCCAGACCGGACACTGCCGCAGATGACCTCTTCGCGTTTACTGAGGTATGCCTCTTTTCTCAGTGGACTTGACTACACCGTTCGATACAAGAAAGGGAAAGAGAACGAGAATGTCGATTGTCTGTCCCGGGCACCAGTCTCTACAGCTAGTGAGTCACAAGCAATGTCGATTGATCAGGAAGTCAACGTTCTGTATGCTGAAACACTGCTCCAGATCTCCAGTATGGCTATCACTGCAGACACAGTAGCCAAGGAAACCGGAACAGACCCAAAGTTGCAAGCATTACTGCAGGAACTCAAGAACAGCCGCAAGGATAGCTCGTACACTGTCTCTGGGAACATGTTATTCCGTTCCGATCGAGCAGTAATCCCAAAGTCTCTCCAAGTGCCAATTCTCCAAGAGCTTCATGCATCGCATTTGGGAATAACTAAGATGAAGCAACTCTTCATGTTCGACTTTTTTATTGTAAGAGTAAAAAATATCTGAGTAAGGCAGAGTTCCAAACCACCCAAGAGGTCCTGCCTGTGGTTTCGTTATATGTTTTTTTATAGTGGAACTTCGCCTAACGGAGTCAAGCCCTATAAAACCACTTTTTTTTTTTTCTATTATTTTTTTTTTTATTTTTCTATTTTTTTTATATTATTATTTATTTTTATTTTTTTTGTTCGTTTTTTTTTTTAATTTTTTTTCTTTTTTTTTTTTTAATATTTTTTGTTTTTCTATTTTTTTTTTTATTTTTTTGCTTTTTTTTTTTTATTTACAATTTTTAAATAATTTTTCTTAAAAATGTATACTAGTGTTGTGGAAAATCTCTGCTTCTGTCCCTGAATGTATTGTGAGCGTCCGTTTTTGATCCTGAAGATTTATTATAAAGGTTAGCCTGCATAATATAAGGACAGCTTCTGAAATGATGTTCTTCTCCACACTTAGAGCATCTCGATTTTTTGAAACAGTTCGAGGCCACATGGTGAAACTCAAGGCAATTATTGCATTGCGTCATTTTGGGTTTTGGCACGAATTTTTCCCATTGAATAGGTACTTGGCAGCAGTACCGGATCCATTTAAGTTTTAATAGTTCATACTTATTTTCCAAAATAACGACTAAGACTGGGAGATTAATTCGACCAGTCATTGTCCATTTAATCATTGGAAATATATTCCTAACATTTAATCCTTGGCTTCGTAGATCAGCCATAATGTTTTGGAGAGAATACTGAGCTAGTATTCCCATTAATATAACTTTCGGTCGAAAGTGGCAGCATGGCGTAAAGGTATGAAAGGAATAGTTTAATGCCATCAATTGGGACTTTAATCTTTCAAAGTGCTGGCTTGTATATGTGAGCATTACTGTGCTCTTTCTCCTATGTGTTATAGTTACATCATATAGGTCAATTTTTAGTTTAGTGGCCATGTCGTAATCATTTTGAAAGATAGCGTCCACTACTATAGGAGGGAAATGGTCATGGGTTCGTGCCAAACTCGGTGGGAGGAATTGCAATAGTTCATCTTCGGTTCCTGGTAGTAGCTGACTAGATCCTGCAATATTGCCACGGTTGAGTTCACCTCTGTTACATTTGTATGACGATGACTGAGCCTCTACTCTTTCCATTCTAGTAAATGTTTGTGCTAATATATTGATTCCTCCCTAATGGTATCCTCAAATAGATATTTCACTTACTATGATTATTAGCATAATAAGAAATTTGAAATATAAAAAAATTAAATATCTATGGATACGTAATCATTGCAATATTGTTATATAAGGAAACATATTACATTTAAATTGTTTCGTTATACAATTATTACGATTGTTGAGCTAATTTAAGTTAGTAATCTCATAGTCAGAGAAAGATCAATTCTGTCACAGTTAATTACTTATAGTCCCTTCTAACTCAACAGTAAGTCTAGCAGATCGTAATAGTCAAACGTAAGTTGTGTTCGATTTCAGCTAGATCAACAACCGTGAAAACTAATTGTTTTTTCTCATTTCTAGATTTTGTGCTATTAATTTTTGGTTTTAATCGTCTCTTATGATTTACTAAGTCTCAGGTCAGAAGCTTTTTAATATCTTTACTTGTGACTTTTTCGGCTTAGTTAAGGTTACACAAGCTTACTCGGTAGATTCTTCACATTCAATTAATAAGATTTACCTTGTCCCCGATAATGCTCATACACAAACAATTCAATCTACAAGACTTTAAAAGGGTCACCACCACTTTTCGTAAAAAATCAAACCCTTCACACGGACCCAAACAATTCCTTACATTCATATTGACTTTATACAGAACTTTTTAAGCCAAAATGCACGGTTTTCAGAACCCATTGATACAAGGGCAAATAACACCTGACTTACATGGTAACACACAACTATAGCCACGGAGGCGTTGGAGTAGGGATTTTCTTAATGAATAAACGTAAGAACACTCCATTCCCAGATTTAACAATATTGAGGAGGAAAACTGGTTGCACTTTGTCTTCATGTTAGCTATAGTGAATCAGTTATAAATAACTATAAGTTTGGTTAGCTGATATAAATAACAGTGTGTTAGGAAACCTGGCATGTGTTCAGAACGTTTCAATTGTTTTTGAGTGTATACATTCTGTTTGTAATATCTATGTCTCATTGTGTAAATAAATTGTGTCGCGTTATTCAATTACATATAAAAATGTGTCTCATTATTCGGCCCCTTGTCACAACAAGTTGGCGACGAGGATAAAAGTACAAAACATTGGGAAAATTGAGTGCCGCTAACAATACTATAACCGCTAAAAGGTATTTTATTTTTTTACTAACCGTTATATGCCTGATTTAAACAAGCAAATCAAGTCACAATGAATTCAGAACAATTCGAGAAGTCGATGTTAGTCTTGTCATCTGCTCTGGGAAGTCAGTTATAGTCAGAAAGTGTGCGGGTGTTTGTCGGTCTTATTTCCTTTATTTTACAATGTTTTTTATTAAAAACCTTTAATATCCTTTAAAATACTCTCCATTGCAGTCAATACACATGCCCAATATTTTATTCCACTGTTCGAAAGATTTGTTAAATTCCTCTTTTGTGATGTCAGACAGCTCCTCCGTCGTTTTTACTTCTTCAACGTCCGTAAAACGCTTTGATTTCATATGCCTTTTCATTTGGGGAAATAAAAAGAAGTCACGTGGGGCTATATCGGGTGAATAGGGAGTATGTGGAAAGTGGTCATACCATTTTGGCCTTACATCGACTCACAGAGAGGGCTGTTTTAGAGGAAGCGATGTCGTGGTGGAAAAACCTACTGCCACAAATCAGTTCTTTTCCTCCACAAACTGTTGCACAATTTTTTCAAAACTTCCAGGTAAAAAGCCTGGTTAGCTGTCTGACCCGGGGGAGCAAACTCTGAACGGACTACTCTTCTCACATTGAAAGTCTCGTGTTATTGCTTGATCTCGCCTTACGGGTGCTTTTTTGGGGCAAGGCGGATTTGGAGTCTTCCATTGACTTGATTTTTGCTTAGTTTCAGGATCATATCCGTAGCATATTGATTCCTCACCTGTGATGACTATGGAAAAAAAGTATGAGTCATTTCAGAACACTTCATTCAAAGCAAACCATGCTTCCCAGCGACCTTGTTTTTGCTGTGCAGCTAGTAGTCGAGGAACTTCTCATCCCTAAATCTTCACTTGAAATTCACTGTTCTCCAAGTCACTCGAGATTTCTCCACAATTTCTTCGTTGATCTGTTCGCAAATTTTTTCGACATTCTCGTTGGTTCTGGACGTCTTGAGCGAGGTTGATCATTAGTTGACATTTACCCACTTTTAAAACAAGAAAACCACTCAAACACTTGAGCTTTTCTCATAGCGTAGGCCGCTTCTAACATTTCAAGAGTTTATGAGTTTTCCTGAGCAGGAAGCAAAACTTGACAGCCACCCGCAGTTCACGAAAATCAGCCAACACAAAACAACTGTCACAAATATATTGCTCCAGTGACGGAACTTGGCATACTGACTGCTAAAAAGGTGATTTACACGGTCCTACTATTGAAAGTCGGTACTACAAAAACTTCACCGCACAGAACATCAGTTCGGTTTCTTTTGGGTGCCCCCTTATACAAAAGAAATTGAACGTACTCTATGCATTTCGTTTCATAGGATATTTTTGAAAGTCTATAAGATACCTATCTTAATCGCTATCTTAATTAAAATTATATCTATCAGAGGTCTGTTATTTTACATTTCTCTCAGCACTACCTTAAGATCTTACGTTGTCACTTGATTCTTAAATCTAATTTTAAGGTACAGTTAAACACGTTTGTTTTTCCTTCATTCAGGCGATGTCCACCACTAGTGCGATTAATGAACATTTAAATACAATTATATTTGTAATTTTTTATTATATTTCCCTTAAAGATTATATTTTATATATTATATATTTCCCTTAGACCGGGGGAGAGAGAGAGGGAGAGAAATTTGTTGATTTTTTTTTTGTTTTTTTCAAAAAAAACATTGTACTTGTGCATCTATGAGGGCATTTTAGTGAGTCACCAGAGATCTATTATCAGCCCTTAAACCATTTTTTGTTAATATGAATTAATTTTTTTCCCATCACTGTACGAGTTTTTAGCCTCAGGGAATGTGTTAGAGCGCTAAACCGATAGTGTAATTTAGAAACCGTGATTTTTTTTCAATAAACTTTCCAACATCCCAATCATTGTATTTTGAGCATCGTTTAGAACTACAGTTTATCGCTTGGAATTTTTTTTTCAGGGGGGGGGCTAATACCACGCAGTCACTTCTTCAGTAGTTACCCCCCAGCTCAATTTTTGGATTTAAAGCAGGTCACGAGGCCACCCCTCCTTAAGGTACAGTCCAGCATGCAGTGATTGTGACGTCATTAATTCGGTCTCCCATTGCAGATCCAGCAAAGTAGGTGTCGGTGGGTTGTCAGGGATGAGATGGGACTACAGATCATCCAGAGCTTAA
Source organism: Acanthosoma haemorrhoidale (assembly GCA_930367205.1). NCBI lineage: Eukaryota > Metazoa > Arthropoda > Insecta > Hemiptera > Acanthosomatidae > Acanthosoma > Acanthosoma haemorrhoidale. The sequence continues at coordinate 32,828,041 of OV884009.1, read as the reverse complement.
TTTCTCACTGACTGACATTATTCCCTTTTGATCATTGCCAACGCAAATAATAATATATTGTTTAAAAGAGTAGAGTAAGATGAGACTTAGAAATTAGATGTTTTACTGAATCCAATCTGCGGTCGGGATTGGCAAATAAAACAAATCAGAGGGCTATCTGATAGTGGCCGGACCAAACAGGGCAGGGTGGTTTTAATAAGGAAAAGACCGATAAGATTAAGGGTGGTTGGGGCGGCTACTTATTGACGGTCTGGAACAAGACCAACATATTGGAACTTATCTTCAATATACTCTTTCTTATGCCTTTTTTTTTTGTTGTTGTTGTGCTTCGCCTTTTCTATATATATTATAAAACGGGGAATCTGTCGGAGGTGGGTGGTTGGGGAGAGGGTAAGATGTAGCGAGGCCGCTAGGCGGGAGAGGAAGAGAGAGCAACAGCTAATGAAAAGTGATATGAAGGCCTTGGTCAGGTTTTATAGTAGCCAGGGAGGGGGGGGGAGGCCTTCGATTACTAGATATTAGAAAATATTGACCTGACCCCACCGACATTAAATGGCCAGATCAAATCCTGATATTATATTTTATCATTTCCTCGCCCTCAAAGCCGGCCCCTAGTCGGAAATAAGCAATAAGTGCCTCATTCTCTCCAAAATTATAGCCCCCCCCTTCACAATACTGCATTTAGCGACTGCGATAAACAACCATAACGGAACCTCTCCTTCCTCCGTTTTCCCGCTTTTTACTTTTTATGTTACTGCAGGATTTTTTTTTGGGGGGGGGGTATGGCGAAATAGCAGTATTTCTTCGCTAAAAAATCTCTATGTAGAAAATTATATTTATTAAAAGTAAAATACAAGACTTCACTCCAGTTTTTAAGTGGCAATACGCTTTTTTACCTCCGGCTCCTTGAAGGCATCAATATCATCAGTAGACCGCATTTCTAAATGCCTGCTTATGTACAATACAAGAAGTATAGAACCAATTTAGCAACATTAATTTATTCAAAAGAATTCTGCATAGTGTATCAACTAGTAATAACATGCACAACAGCATTAATTTACTGTATTTTTACAAAATATGACTACATTTAGCCCACTTAATTCCAGACAATATAAAGTAAGCTAGAGAAGAAAAACGTATACCTATAACTATAACCGTATACCTGTAACTGGTTGTATTAATATAAGAAATTTCCTAGCCTGAAAAATGTTTATTTTAATTTTAACAATAACTCAACCCTTCCAAGTTCATGAAATTCCATATTAACCTATCCAACCACCCTAAACCCGTAGCACAGTCATTGCACTGCACCACTCATCCCAATAATCCTCTACGGAGCCTAAAACGGCAGTAGTCTCGTGACAGTGGGATTTCTGGCAATGGCCAGTTTCTCCAATCATGTCCTGAGCGTATGTGTCTCTCGCGCTCTTCATCGGCCTCCATCCATGGCTCGTATCCGTTAACGCGGCTGACGGAGGAGCGTGGTGGACTTCCCAAGACTCCGCTTCGTCTTTCGCATGCGAGGGAGGTGACAATCATGTGGATTTAGGAGGTTTCTGGGCTGTTGGTAAATACTGAATGAATGAGCGAGTGAATGAAAATTGTAAATACGGTATGAATGAAAACATTTATCGCAATTACTTATTGCCCAATGAGGCAGATTGTAATTTTATCACAATAAAGCTGGTTTAAAAAAAAAACAAAAGATAAAAAACGACTAATCTTTGAGTTGTGAGTGAAATTGTGGGAGGTGTTGCGTTAATTTTTATGAATTGTAAATATTAATTATAAAATTTGATAATTTAGGTATATGGTGTGTATAGTTTATAAAAAGAAAGTGGAGCCGCTGTAATTTACTGGTGAATTTAACGTTTGTGTTAATTATACGCTAGTATTTAGTTATTTAGTATAGACCTGTTCCGTCCCACATTATAGTTTCAGTGTAATGGTTTCACAAGTTTTATTTGTAAAATATATAGCATTATTATCTCTTGTATCTATTAGTGCATCTTTATATGTAATAAAGAGTCCTCGCATATAATTTAATTCATTTTAAATGCTTATATGTTTTCCGTTATTTTATAATTAATGGTTTGTTCCAGAACCAAGTCTTAGTTATTATTAGCCCTTATTGTTTCATGAGAATAAAAATGTATTGAATATTGTACTGTTAAATGATGCACACAATAATGAAATTTATATGATGAGATTTATTGGTTGATGTTGCATCAACTTACACCTGGAATACTTTGAGTAAATCAAAAATTTTGTACATAACAATATTAATAATCATCAGCTATGGTACGGATTTGATATGTACTAGGTTGGCGCACAAAAACAATATGAATTTCATATGAACAATATGAATTTCATATGATCAATATGAATTTCATATGATCAATATGAATTTCATATTAACAATATGAAACAGTGAAATTTTTGATAGTTAATCAGCCGTAGGATTTAGGCATCATGATGATTTTGCAATAAAAAAAAATGTTTAGGGCGTATAAACACCACTTAAATGTGAGAAACCGTATATTTTAATAAAACTACATCATTTTTTGAAAATTCGCTTATCTTGAGGGTTCGTTTATAAAATTATTCACCGTAATATTGTATAAGTACTTGAGTATTCAATGCACTGGTCAATGCACATGCACTGGTTGGACAATAAATGCGATTTTGAGCAAATACGAATTATTTTCTGTGATCATCCCACGTTTTTAAACCTAAAAAAATACCGTAGGCCCTGTGAATTTGAAATGACTATTCCTGCCTATTTGATCGCAACAACGTTTTAAAGAGCAGTCATAAATAATAAGAATGATTGTGAATATGTACGATGTCATTGGAGAGGATTATCATTGACAGTACAGATCAGATTATTCTTGACATTGTTGGTGTGTATCCAAAATGGAATCTATCACGATAAAATATAGTAATCTCTGTGAATGTTTGTTGGAAAATGAATCGTCGGACATTTTAATTCAGAAAACGTTTCTTCAGATCAATGAGGAACGTGTATGTGTGTTTGCTGAGTAATTAAAAAAATGTTTTATGCCTCGTTTCAATATAAAATTAAAATTAGTAAACATGGACTGGAATGGTTTCATTTATGAGTTCAATGAGTATGTTTTCCGGATCTTGGCGATGATGACTCTACCCGTTGGTACACTTGTCGTGTTAGGCCAGTTATGTAATGCTCATTAGATCTTACATTTTCAGTAGAAACGTGTGCCACATTTGAGACTTATGGTCCTCTTTTTTTTGTAAGTAACCATTTCCCAAAAATTCCTACCCTTTGGCTTCCTGCTCCCTTACCCTACAAGAAACACACACTTGTGCCTTAGCCTTCGCTAAAGTATGTTCTAACCCTGTAACTGATTAATATTTGTATATATATACCAGCGTTTTGAATGCTATTCATAAAAAAGTTTTTTAAAAGACTCTCCTCTACAAGATTATTTAACTGGCCAACTAAAACCTTCGAAGATTGTGGCTAAATACGTCAGAGGAGCCAATTTCGCAGTCTTCAAACGTTCTACCCTCAGAACTTAACAAAAAAGGCCAGGTCCTCATCAAGTTCTAACCATACTGTTTTCACTGCCTATGTAGCGTTGTCTATTTTTATTCAAGCTAAACTCACCAAGTACCGGCATGAAGTGATCAGAAATGCAGCCCATTAATTCATGCCCAATATATTTCAGCCAAAAAATATGTCAGCAAAAAAGGAATGCTACCCAAATGACTGTAAAATTACTTTTAGTGAGATACCCTGCAGAATTTGCTAGATGACACAGTCGAAAGGCCTTTTAAAAACAAACCTGAGCTGGAGCTGGAATAATTTAACTGCAAAGAACTGTTATTGAACTTAAAATGAGGCATTGATTGAGCCTCCGGAAATCAATTTAAAAAACAGCAACATAATTTTAAAATAACGTTGGATAGAATTAGCTAATCGAGATAATTTTTTCACCAAGATATCTACAAAACAAATCTGCAAAACTTATTACTCGTCATTAATTGTAAATTGGCCGCCGAGAATTGTGAAAAACTAGGCCAAGCGAACTCTGTCAGAACGACTAAAGGTATCGAATTGGAGATAGTTGCTTTTGATTCTAAACCATTGAAACCATAGAAATCGGTTCTCAAATTGGCTCCAGGTGAGGTCATTAGTGAGAAACAGATTTGGAAAACCACTACGTGGCGTTCGGACAGGAATTGTTCAGAAGACGAGCGTCCAGTCGAAGTTCTGAGGCCCTGTCACTATCATTTGTACTAGATTAATAATTAAAATAATAATACATTTAGTAAATAAAATGAATTAGCCATAAAACTAGATGATAGTCCCTCTAAATGTACCTAGATAGCTTAGATACTAAAATGTTGAAGAAATGGTTACTAATATTATACTAAGTTTTGGGTGTGTTGTATTCACTAAAAATATACGTTTTTATTATCGCCCTCAATCTCCATTGGATTTAAATACTTGAAAAATAAACGATTATTTTAAACTGCTCAAAATTTGCTAAGGATTACAATAAAATAATCGAAAAAGTTTTCAATAAAAAACTACAAGGATTGATGTTTTGGTAAGAATAAAAAAAATGACGAATCCTGAAACAAACTGTGAATCCTATTTGCTTATGATAAATATGTCTATAGATTGAATCGGTGTTGGTGGAAAGGGAGTCTGGTGTAAGCCAATAACGCTAGATGATATAAGGCTGATAAGTAGAAGCACAGTTATCGGTGGTAAGCCAGAGGGGTTATAAAGAGTATATGAAGAGGACGGAGTAAGTAGAAATTGTAGGAGTGAATGGAAGGCTATTGGACGGGGAGGGGGTGGCTCTGTCCATAAGAAAAGGGCGGAGGCCAATTAAACAAGAGCAGTTTCTGATTCAATTACAGCCCTATTGGGCCCCCGGCTGTGGTGCAATCAGAGATAAGGTGGAGGAGAGCCTAATGTCTACAAGACGATAAACAGTTGTATTGGCCGGACCCAATATGGCCTGTGTACCCAGGCCCTATCTCGAGGCCCTATGTCCAGGCCCCTGCACAGCACCGCCCTAATTGGGTCATTTCCCCGGCACCGAGAAAAGAAGAGGCCTCCTTTATGGCCCTTCCTTCCCTCCCAGGGTCCACCTTGTAGTTAGCTCCAATTGGAGCTATTTGCAATCAATCCTGCTTCAGGGGCGGCTACGGGTTGATAACACGCCTGGGTATTCCTAACCTCAGAGCCCACTTTATTTGGACCGCCAGGATTACAGCTTGTCCACCCTCTTCCGGTCTCCTCACACATAAATATTACTCTTAAACTTATTTCTAAAGAATACTCCTCGGTTTACTAAAATTGTAATTCTTGAAACGGAAGAAAAACTTTTAAAAAATATAATAACTAACAGCCGATACTTTCAAGAACAAGACACAAACCCGGTACCTCCACAATATCTACCAACGTCTTTCCCAACATGAATTCTCTTTTTCCCAACTCTTGAAAGACAGTGCAACAGAGGCAGACAATAGGGAAAGGGTTTGAGCACCCAAGTTAATTATCCAAGAGTTCGAACATTTTAGGGCATTATATGAAAATATAAGGATATTTCAGTATATAGTTCGTGCTCACGGACAGCCGATCGGCCAGTATAGCTTGGAAGAGTTTGACTTGCTGCTGGTTGACAAGGAGGTTAACTTATGGCTTTTCTCATCTTTTTCCATAAGTGGAAGGAGTTAGAGGGCCAGAACGCTTCTCCGTCTCCAGGAAGGCAATGCAAGATGAGCAGCCGTAATAGCGGGGATGCAAATAAAGAAGGCATCGTGCCAAGATGAAGTGGAGTATTGGTCCGTAGGCAACTCCGACTGGGACACGGAACCCGTGGCAGGAGTTTAAAAAAATATTAATAAACCAAAAAAATAAATAAAAAGTATACAAATCGTTTTTAAATAAGAAATGTTCAGTGTGTCGTCACTCGTGACAGGGTAGCTGTGTTGGTAGAGCCCCCGACTAGATATAAAGGAGGTCCCGTATCATGCAAGTTTTTTTTGCCTAATAATTATTCATGATTATTAGTGATATTGAGACCAATGTCACAATAAGTATTTGAAACATTGGTATATAGTAATAAAAATCTCTCAAGTAACATACAACGTTACGAGCATAAATAAAAGGCAGATTACAATCCGTAAAAATTATGATCACGCTAAGACAGTCTAGAATAACTTTATCTTTCTGATCCCAATCATGTCACTTGTGTAGCGGGGAATGGTAACTCTACATCCAAACCGTAGTGAAAATAGGGTCATAGAATGTGAAGTTACTTTCATCAAGATATGCCTTGAATCTCTACGTTAGTTCCATAAAAACATGATAATGAATGAGAATATCTAATTGGAAAGTTTTTCGAAACCACTTCGTTTTATAAATTGTAAATATTAATTATAAAGTTTGGTGCGTATAGTTTATAAAAAGAAAGTGGATCCACTGTAATTAACCAGTGTATGTAACGTTTGGTTTAATCATATATTAGTGTTTGGTTATTTAGTATAGATCTGTTTCATTTTATAGTTTATACTCGTACAATACAGTTTAATGATTACACAAGTTTTCTTAGTAAAATATATAGTATTATTATCTCTTTCTTGTTGATAATGAGTTCTAGAATATATAATTTAGTCGTTTTAAATTATTACATGTTTTCTCTTCTATATATATGATATCCTTTATTGTGCTAAAATTACAATCTGCCTTATTAGGCAATAAGTAATTGAGATAAATGTTCTCATTCATATCACATTTACACCTCTTCTACATGATTAATGATTTTGTATTTATGTATTGTTCCGAAATCATGTTTCAGTTATTATTATTCCTTCTGCATTAGTGCATCGGAATATAAATGTATAGTTATGATATTGGTCACTGAAAATCGTTTTTTTTTTGTTGGTTTTTAAATTTGCAAAAAGCTAAACTTTTGATTAAAAAAAAGACTCGACTAAAACGATGAGCAATTTCTACTGCTGGCTCATGGAAACAGTGCATTTAATTTAGCGTTACGGATAAATAAATTTATGAATACGAAGTCTTTAATAATAATAATTACGACATTGTACTGGCTATTAGCTTATTTAAAAGTTTTAATTGTTAAGCTCAGATGTCTATTGTCAGTCTCAGCAAGAAATCAATAAAACAAGGATACGTATTTTTTATTATTACACTTAGGATTTGTTGACATCGTCTTATTGAATTCAGAAATGTACACAAAACAATTTCTACAGCAATGCAGTGAAATGAAAAAAATCGCATTAAAATTGAACAAATAGGTTTTGGTTCATACATCTCTATCGTTAAAGGTTTTTTTCATTAAAACTAAACATTATAGGAGAAAAAAAAATCGCTAATCAATGCGAGCCCCTAATCTGTTTCAGAGAAAATCTGGGAAATGTGGAACCGAGATCAAAATCTCTCAAAACTGTATGCATGTCTTCATTGATCAATGGATTAAAATGGAATTTATTAAATAATAGTTCTAACTGTTTTACGTAGAAACAATTAATAATAATAACATGAAAATAAACCCAACAGATTGCAAGACCACTTTTAATGAATGTTATTTACCAACAATTGTTCTGAGAATGGGGAACCTGGGTATTTCGTGCAACTTGATATTCGAGATCTTAGTTTTGACTCGAATTCCATATTTGACTGTTGTCAATTTTTTCCCTCTACTAAGGCCGACGCAATAGCTTTGTGGTAGACTTACTTGACATAATGTCGTCATATGGAGTGTATATTTAATTTTTTTATGTTTCGGTGTACGAGGGAGGGATGCAAAAGTCACTCATTATATGTAAAACTTATCCATTTAACAGTTTCAATAAAACTTTGATGTTAATGATTTTTCATGGAGTTGCTTTTACTTTTAAATATTAACGTAAGCCCGCTAAAAACAAAGGTTCAGTTAAAGTTGCAAACATGATGTTAATGACAGTTTTAATAACTTTTTGTAATTATCTAGAAATATAAAATATATAAATTCCATTGTACAGTCATAGTAATGCAGAACAGATAAGCAAACCCGCGAATGAAAATGTGCATTTTTTTCCCAACCCCCTTAAAAATGACAAAATTATTATTCATTATAGATTCTCAGTCGAATCTATTCACATACCACATATTATATGTCCTGTAGCGTCGCTACATTCTATACAAGGTCTGAATTTGGTATAAAAGTTATATAATTAATACAAGTACAACGATACACAATATACTTGACTTCTTTGAGTACTCTATAACGTGACGGGGCTCACCCTTTTGATTGATAAATGCGTATTAGTTGGTTGGTTGGGTGTATACTCATTTGGATAGCCCACAGTTGCGAGTGCGAGATAGTATAAGAACGAAAGTACAACCCAAGGACCCCACACTCTCGCATACAAGTCTGAGATTGTAGGAGCCAGATATAAAAACACCACAGTTACTGCCTTTGCAGATGACATAGCGGAGTACAGCAGCAGCATGAGTGCCAAGGTAGTTCTAAAACAGGCTGAAGCAGCCTGTAACCAGATCAGTGAGAGATTGGGGAGACTCAATATTTCTGTAAACACGGGTAAGACTGACTGTGTAATTTTCTCGTTTCAAAAGGGAAAAAGCCCACTACCTACTAGTTACATAGTAGGAACGGAGGAAAATTCACTAGCCAACAACCTAGTATATCTCGGAATTAAAATGGGCAGACACCTCCATTTTAGTAACCACTTTACGAAGAAGTTGAAGCAAACACGCACGAAGTCTTACCGGCTTACGCATTTATAACCTCCCCCAATCTTTCACTTCATTTCAAGCTACTGATCTACAAGAGTACAAGACGTATACAACAGCTCGGCGACTCCAACAATTCCAAAACGGTATACTGATGAAAGTGGTCAGAAATACTTCATTGGAGCAGCGGAGCAACAGTGAGCTTCACGAGATGTTTGAGCTGCCTACGGTGGATGAATTCATCCAACGTAGACATATCTTTTTCGACTCTCTGCAATACTTGACAAACCCGGTGTTCAACACGATAACCCCCGCTCCGTTCCCCCATCGATGGCAGGACGCTGTCGCGGCTGGAACGCTTTAGTCTTAGGTTCTAGGTTTAGGTTTTAGTTTTTAGTTTCCCGGTTGTAAGCTGAAGGTGAGCCTCATCACCGAGTGTAGTGTATGTGTTATTGACTTTTTAACATCAAACAGAAAGGTATTATATCTATTCTATGCCCTCCTTCGAATGTATCTGTGTATGCAGAACAAGGAGAAATATGTAAATCAAAAATTATTTATTTTTTGTTCATTGTATATTAATATAGAGAGGTTATGAAATAAAAAAAGGACCCCACGAGGCACCCCAGTCCCACATGCTAGTCGTTGGTTATGGCTAGTGCGGATACGAGGTGCATTTGGAGGATGTGGATAAAAACCTCTTAACTTAACACTTAAGTAACTTTCACTAATGTAAGTGAATTTGGTTTTTAAAAAAAATTAATTGTTGATACGAGACAAATGGAAAATAGAAGTTTTGAGACCACCTATCCTTGGTGTTATTAGTGTCAGTGGTATGGACCAAGATGGGCCACTATCCAGCAGAATTGGGAGTGCGGATGTTACTTATCTTCCAGGAGTGAGCGAAAGAGAGATAGATAGATAGATAGAGAGAGAGAGAGAGAGAGAGAGAGAGAGAGAGAGAGAGGGGGGAGAGGAAGAGAGAAAGAGCGAGAGGGCCGTTACAGCACTAGGGCAGCAACTGCTAATGGAGCCCTTATTTGTGGGATCACCTGGAGCTAAGATCCAGGCTGGCCAACTCCCTGGTAATAAAAGATGCCTTTATCTGAACACTCCCTCGCCGCTGGCATTAGCCCAGCCATAAAACTCTCCCTGGGGCTTGATTGATTCTTGGCCCGCAATGGGGGGAGGGCTCCTACAAGGGGCTACTTTATTTAGAGGCACACGGCCTTTGTTTATACAAGGCCAACAACAACAATTGTCCACCGTTCCTACCGGACACACCTCATTACTCCTCTAAGTCATGAAGACTTGATATTGTAGAGGAAGTGGTGCTATCATCGTCTTATTGGGTATAGTAGCACTTACCCAGCAGTGGGGAACCTGGAGAATTCCCTCTCTATGTCAATCGTACTCAAGAGTGGTTACTAACAATTAATGAATATAAACAAATAATTGTTTAAACATTATTACTATTATTGTTTAAACAGACTGTACACTAAATGTTATTATATTTATTTTTCTTGATATTTTATTAGAAAAGTCTTGAATGGCATAGTTATAATGTATATTATCAGTTTTTCTATGAAAAGTATCAAGAGATCTTGATTCAACATCCACTCATGATGCAAGTGCAAAAACCGGTCGGACCACCGGACGGTTCTGTTAATAACAACATTATTATATTATGTATTTTATTATTATATGATTTAGAGAAATCTCACTGCAGACATCTGACTGTTGCCACTTTATGCACTTAAATCATAAATAAATAAAATATAGATTAATACTAATGAATAAATCCACTATTATAAAATAAATCCTTGACACTAAACCTCACTAAGCGGAAGGGCCATACCGAGTACTAATAACCGATCATATGTCCTTAAGAGGGTTAGTGACCATCGTAACCAGACCCATCCCTTAAAGAATCTTTCTATTTAACGTTTAGAAATGTGAATTTTTTGTCCTAGCTGGCAAGGACCTTGTACAATAATAATGCCTAACTGTTTAAGGGATGGAATATAATAATTTCTTATTGGTTGCTTGTTTCCAACGCTTTTTCTCCCAATCTCCAGGTCAGTAATTTATTTTTATATGTGGCAACTTTATTTAAACTAATGGGGTGCCCCCCCCCATTAGTGTCCAATAGGTTTTAGTACACAGCCTACCCCTTTCGTTTCTTTCCAATTCCTTCCAAAAGCTGCATCTCACTCCTTTTATACCATCTTCTCTACCAGATACATCGAGTTACGCCTTATTACTTGTATCAATTTGTTCCCCTTATCTGAGCCAACCATAAAACTCACTTATATTTTTTTTTTTTTTTTTTTAGAATTTTTATATTCATCCTTTGCACTCTAAAAGTTGGCATACTATGGAAAATTCATTGTATTGGATTATAAATATTACTTATCTAAGTCTAGATGTTAAATTACAACTTCACACATTCATATCCACCGAAAAAATAACTGGTACACTTGACTGGTCACAAGCAGACCAATATTAATTTCAAGTCTTTTTGAATAGTTGAATCGAACCAACGTTTTTTTTGTAATTTGTAAGCATACTACTGAAGATCTGGCTTTATGAACATTTAAAAAATATATATAAATATACAATATATAAAATATACCTACTCTATTTCTTTTTATCCTCTTGTTCTTAAAAATTATGGAATTGAATATAGATTCTATATAAATAAATCTATTTACAATAGGTCAATATTATATGTCCTGTAGCTTGGCTACATTTTAATCAATTTCTAACAATTCCACACTGTGATTTTCTATTGTTACAAAAGTATAATGTACATGTATACATGTTTAAGAAGTGATGGGCTCTCCATATGAATCATAAAACGTCACGTCGAACAAACAAAATGTTAACCTAATTTTCTTATAATACTTACGTTTCTACGTTATATTTTAATTGTCAAATTGAAAAGAATATAATAATTTTTGGTTCACTGCCCAAGTAATATTAGTTACAATTTACTTAAAAATGGAAAGATACCGAAGAAACGGTAATATTAAAACTCGTTAGCTTAATTTTTTTTGAAAAATAGGTTTAGGGCACTTTCAAAATAAGCAGCTCATATGCTAAACAGGCTAGCGTAATGGGTTAATTAAAACCTCAAAATCTGGAGGATAGCAGGATTTCCGCGGAAAAAAGAAAATTGGTAAATTATTTCAAGATATTCTGTGGGCTTAAATCTCTTTAATATTAAAAAAAAAAAAATGTTGGTATTGTAATATGCTCATATGATTTACATACAATTTACTTTTTTTTTAAAGTTATTTAATGATGAATTTGTTATTATATTGGTAGATTTACATGGTTTTACTTAGGGGAATTTAAAATACTTCTTTCACAAAATGGACTTGGCAGCACAAACTTTTGAATGAAAATGGCCTATTGGAACAGTAGCGAGCGTCACATTATCTTTTATTCTTTCCAAATAGTTAAGCGGTCTGGAACATAGCAGACCAAAGGGCAGATGTAATGTTTAATCCTTTGAGGGACTATAGCTTTGTTCACCGTAGCCGGCTGGCAGTTTGAAATGCGTTGTGTACAGTAATTACATTGGTAGCTTAAGGCCTTAAGCCTTATAGGCAACTGATAAGAGAAGAGCCAGAACACTATTAGATCTCTGAGTCGAGTTGGGTTTAAGCCCTGTAAGGGTTTACACTGGACCCTCGGGGCTTCCTTGCTCTCCCTTCAACCGCCAACCGATCTAGATTCTTTGACGGACCCACGGCCCCAAATTACCTCAGCCAACCCCTTGTAATTCAGCTCAAATCTTATGGATAATTAGTGCCATTTATAGTTATTCAAGCATACGTAAGCCCCAGGGAGTTTAGTAAACCTTACAGGCAATTAACACTGGTAGCGTAAGCTTACTGTTATATCGATCTTTAGGATTAAAACTATAAATCTAAATCTAAAATCGGTGACATGCTACGTTGAGACTGCCAACGGGTAAATAGCGTGATTTCGAATAGAATAAAAAAATCTTTATTCTGGGAACATGTCCCCTCACCACTTAAAGGGAGGAAATAATATAATTACAAAAAAATAAAAAGTCATACCTTAAATTAAAAAAATACTATTCTAGAGTTATATAAAATTAAAGGAAAAAACAGGAGGGAAAGATTTACAGTGCTCTGTCATGACGGGTCTCATCTTGCCCCGTGGAGTGCTCTACATGCTTGATTACGGAACTTCTACTTTTTAGATAGATTAATTTACGTATAAATAACTCTTAATTCAAATAGTACTTAAATATTATAGCAATGAAATCTAAATGAGCTATACTATCTATTAGGTATACTGGAAAATCTTTCATACATTCCCATAACAATTTTCTTTCTCAATAAACAATTAATAACTGAAAGTGGACAATTGGATCGAGTAAATCAATCTTTAATTGAAAATTGCCCAGCGATTGTCAATAAAAAAGGCGTTATTCTGCAACACGATAATGCAAGACCCCACTGCGCCTATTTTTTCCGCAAAAGCCCTGGAAATCCTAGGGGTGGGAAAATTGGGGTGGGAGGTATTGCCTCAACCAACATACTCGCCCGATATCGGATTTCCATTTATTCTGATCGCTACATTTTCTAAGTGGCAAAAAATTTCAAAATTTGGATGATGTCCAAAATGCCGTCTCCAGATATTTTGCTCAAAAACCAATTGATTTTGATCAATCAGGCATTGAAAATTTGCACACTAGTAGGCAAAATATTGCTGATAACGAGGGTGATTACATCATTGATCAAAAACAAAAACTTGTTAAAAATTTATCATTTGAATTTAATGTAAAAAAAAAAAAAACGACATTACTTACCGTTCCATCTAATATATTGGAGAACTTTTTTTTTTATTAGCATCCTGTGGGCCCTGGTAACGGCCAGTTTCTCCAATCATGTCCTTAGCGTCTGTGGCTCTCGCGCTCTTCGTCAGCCTCCACTGCCTCGTATCCGGTGACGTGGCTGACGGAGAAGCGGGGGGGGGGGGACTTCCGAAGACTCCGCTTCCTCTTTCACTTGCGAGGGAGGTGACAACCATGTGGATACGGAGGGCCTCTGGACTGTTTGTAAATATCGTATGAATGAGAACATTTATCTCAATTACTTATTTCCTAATAAGGCAGATTGTAATTTTAGTACAATAAAGAATATTATATATATATATATAAAAAATAGCATCCAGTATTATTGGTTATGTTTTTCATTTATATTTCTTTGCTACATTTAAATTTTAATTTACTTCATTGAAGTTAAGGGTGATGATGTTAGTCTTTTGCTTTCAGACTAGTCTCACTCTATATTAATATAAATGTGTTATAAGTATAAATAAAGCAAATCTTGCTTTATTATAATTATGGCATTGAAGATGAGGGTAGGATACGGAACTGAATTCAGCTGAATGAAGGATCGAGACAATGATGATGAGAGATAAGATCGGATCATGAAACAAAAACATATACTAATGTAGCGAAGTGACTGGAAAAAGCGAGACAAGACATAAAGGATGCTTTTCGGAACTATCTTTAAATAAGGAATTAGCCATTCAAGAAAAGAAACTAAGGAAATTATTCGGGTAGTGGTTTGCATTGGACCTTTATACATCTCTCTCGATTTGGTCATGAGTTGGCTGTGGGACTGGGAGATGATTCTCCTGGTTCAGAACAGTCCTTTGAAGGATTTCGGTCTGTTCGAAAACTTGCTGCTTGGAGTTTAGTGCTAAAAACATCATCTCCACAGTATCCCTAATGCTTATAATCTTATCCTATACCATTCCCATTTAACTCAGCGTACATTGGCTGTCTTGTGTCTTTATATTCGTTCAGCAAAAGTAATTACTAACCCTTTGCATCTAATTGTGGTTGTCCTAGCACACTGAGTACCGTAGAAACGGTTTTGATAAATAAATTTGCTTGAATTTCCATCTTTCCTTTTGCCATTGAAAATAAGATACGGGCCTAAGAAAGAGGATAAGGCGGTGTAAAGAGAACGGGAAAAGACATTTACAGAAGTGCATTTAATGAGGTTTTAAATTAATTAGAAGGTAGCACACCCTTAGCCAGAGCTTTGGCGCCTGGATCCTCAAGAAGAGGGAGAAAACCTGTTGGAAAAAGGTCCGATTCAAAAGACGAAAGCCTGCCCATGCTCAAGTGTGTAGAATGAATCGGGAAGCCGGTGAGTAATTACTCGGCCAAAGCGGTAGCTTCAAAGAAATCAATTCCTCCGGGATCCGGGAGCATACGTGTTTTTCCAAGGGGAACGGATTAATTGAGGTGCCCTCTTTTAGCTAGCGCCCTCCATAAACGCGCTACCATTTACGCTTTTTGAATCCGCGAGTGTTTCCCGCCTTCCAATTATGACGTCATCACAAAGGACACCGCCTTTGACGTGTCCCTACACAAGGTCCCCTTTTGAAGAACAACCCTTTAAATATCCACCCTCCTTCAACAGCTCCTTCAAAATTTGAGTGTTCCTTAGAGGTCAAACTGCACTTTCAAAATTACTTCAAATAAATTTCAAGTATTGATTCACTAACGCTGAGAGTTTAAAAAATCTTTTGATGTTCTTTTTTCGTACCTTTACAAATCCGCATTATTAAGGAATTTCAATTTATTAAAATATACTAATATTGAGGAATGAAAAGTAATATATAAATACTTTTTTTTTACATAAAAGTGATTTTTAAGTAACTACAGGTACCCACTGGCTCGTATCCGGCGACGCGCCTGATCGGGGTCTTCCCAAGACTCTTCTTTATGTTACGCATGCGAGAGAGGTACTGTTTGAATACTGTTTAAATGAAGGACTATAAATATGGTATGAATAAGAACATTGATCTTAATTACTTAGTGCCCAATAAGGCAGATTGTAATTTTATCACAATAGAGAGGGAAAAATTACAATTACACCATGGGATCTGATAATTTTCAAGAAACATTGATCATACAGTATTCCTCAAAGCCTTTTTTAAATTCCTGTTTAGAATTACGAACGCTTGAATCACAAACGAAAATGAGTATCATTTTTTTTCAATACGTTTCATTTAAATTCTTTATTACTCTAAGTATTGATTTATATTTATTATTCAAGCAGCTATAATATTATTATTTTTACTTGATTGGTATAATAATGCTCTTCAAAGAACTTTATATTCGACTTACTGGGGTGCATACTTTTATATATTATTTATATTAATTATATGTATTGTATTTCAAGCAAGTTTTATTACAGCTTTTCGTTTTATCGTCCTGCATGTGTTTATTAATGTTCCACTTTTATATAATAGCTTACATCAACGAATACTCTTAATATTTATTAACTTTTATCGCGATAGTTTTTTCATTTCTGTATTCGTGACCTGCTCTAAATACGTGACAGTGGGAGTCCAGACAATAGCCAGTTTCTCCAATCATGTACTGAGCGTGTGTGGTTCTCGCGCTCTTCGTCAGCCTCCACTGGCTCGTATCCGGTGACGTGGCTTACGGAGGTCCCCCGCTCCTCATCTGACGGAGGAGCATAGGGGACTTCCCAAGACTCCGCTTTCTCTTTCGCATGCAAGGGAGGTGACAACCATGTGGATTTGGGGGGGGGGATGTTTGTAAATACTGTATGAATTTTAAATATGGTACGAATGAGAACATTAATCGTAATTACTTATTGCCTAATAAGGAAGATGTAATTTTAGCACAATAAAAAAGTTATAATATATAATATAGTTTCTGTATTTGAATGAACACCTGCTTCCAGGTGTTGTGAAATATCCTGTTAAATTTCAGACCGAATGGTAGCGTTATCGTTCCAACCACTTTATCCGTACAATGTTCGGCTTGGTGTAAAGCAAAAGAGTTTCACAATGGGCAGGACATCGACATTGATCATAAAAAAAACACGACAAGTAATAGAACAGAAATAATAGTTGAATGCTTTGTAGTCTTGTCGTCTCCTACAGCTTTAAATTATGGTCTTTTCGAACCTTTCCACAAACCTTTCCATAAAGTTCTACGTATAGACATTGGCTCTTTTAAAGATTCTTATTTATATACTGTTTTAGTTATAAAAGCTATTATAATTTATTATTGGTGCTCAATTTTGGGAGACGAATCTTTTTTATTCTGCACCAACGGTATCATGTTTTTTAGTACCCCCTTCCCACAGGATTTTTTTTTTATCAACTCAACACACAGTAGGCCTAAACACGCCTACAAGGTCGTCACTACTCCATCAGTACTCAGGGCCAACGGTTCAGGTTTTCTGTTTTCTAATTCGGAAAAAATACAACTTTTTCAGAGCTTTTGGACTTTATCTAGGGTGAAATTCCACCCTTGAATTTCCATTTTCTGGATTAATACCCGTTCTATATTTTCAGTCTCGTTTTGTAAAAAATAGTGACTTATCCGATCTTTGACTAACTCGTTAAAGACCTACAGTCGGCATTCTTTGCTACATTTTTAAATTATTATTAAACGTTTCAGTTTGTCATGGCGTAACAACTCAGAGTGCTTTAGAAATTTGTTCTGTGTTCGGAAAGGTTTTCCTTATCGTATTCAGCACGTTGAGTTATTCGGTAAATCTCACTGCTCCCTCGAGCAATGTTTAGAGATATGTTGACATATCAAGTAAATTGTTTTTTTTAAATATATGTGTTTCTATGGGAATGAATGAAATAGATTAAATTCTGTCAATATTCAGCAAGCGATTCAGAAAACACGTCCGTAAAAATACTATTATATTAATCATTAAAATGAAGGCTTACGAACTTAACCTACGATTATGTTCAAACCCCTAGTTTCCATTTCCTGAAGTAATACCTGCTCAATATTTTCAGTCTCGTTTACACCTAGGTAGGTGACTTAAACTTTCCTTAAATAGCTCCTTAAAGACATACTTAATAGTCTGCATTCTTCGTGACATTTTAAAATTAAACGTTTCTTTTTGTCGTGCCACATCAAGGCGTTTACCATGGAAGAACCGCATTCACCTACTGAAGACCTCAAACCGACGACAGACTATTCCTATTTTAGGAATTCAAAAACTTCCTTTCTTGAAAGTAGCCTGTAAAAAATTGGGAAGAGATTCACGTAAAAACCTGAATCGAACCCAAACTGGTCATACCAGTAAAAAGTAGGGCTTGACATGGCATTGGTTGGTTAAGCCTCCCCTTGCCTGTCGGGCGATGCCTTAAAGGCAACGAGTCCATGGTTGTGCCTCCTGGGCGGACATGGAAATCAACCAACATTGCAAATCGTGGGGCTACAAGTGAAAACTACTAAGACAAAATCATCGGTTTTCGTATTCGTAGCTTTTCTTGACGACACAAGTAGAACTTTGGAATGGTGAAACCCACTATGTCAGCGACGCCTTTTTTAGTGGCCCGTAGCCAACAGTCCAGGAATTTTTCTACTAAACTCATAATAGGCCTAAAAAAGTGTAATTGGGTAAACTTATAGGATAATTTTCAATTGTTGGAAATTTAAAAAGGGGTTGGGATTCTTTGGTAACTTAGGACACTGCCCTTCTTGATCCCTCGTTGCATATGATCCAGGTGCATAATTTTGTGTATCCTTCGATGTTTTCTAAAAATCAACTGGCAGGTATTCCCAACTTTTCCTAGAGTTCCAGATTTCCCGTCCTTCCTTTTTTGATCAATTCCTTCGAGCCTTCTCAGTCCTTTTCTTTTTCTGTTACAGGAAGTATCTATTTCCGAGTAATATAGTTTTTGAGTAGACTTTTAATGCCCGTTAATAGTAGAATTTGAGAGCTCCGTAGAGTGAAAGTGATTCTATAGTTACCTTAAGGAATTATTCAACCCGTTTCCTTTTCACTAGTGAAATGAGCAAGTAGAAATACGAAAAGGATATTGAAAGGAGTTTTCAACAACGATTTCAATTTATGGATACCAAAGTATCAAATCTAGTGTATTTGATCTAGGGTGAAAATGTTTCAGTGCCTGAAAAACACAACTCAAAGAACCACCTTACGAACAAACTGGTTTTGATTTCAAGTTCAGCCTTGAGATCGGAATTCATCGAGAAAAAAAATCGATTTGTGGGGCAGCAATGAATATGAAGACAAAGTAATGTGATTTCTTCCTAAGCAATATCTTTGCTACTTGCACAACAAAGGAAACCATCCGGAGATTGAAAGTCCACCCTAAAAATATTTGAAGTATAAATAAAAAACGATTCGATAATTCGAGAAGGTGGATTGACGAAACGGCAGATCTGAGCTCGCCGGTAATTCCTAAGCTGTTGAGTTGCAAATATTATTCTTTGGTATTGGATGAAAGTTGCGACAACAAATCAAAGCTGTAATTACGTTTTTATTACCAACAAGAATCTTGAAACATCTCAAGAAGTCCTGAACCTCTGACAACTACGAATAACGACTTCAGAAGGTGTGTTTAAAAAGCCAAAAAACGCTGTGAAGACGGCAAAACGTGGACTGGCAAAAATAAGACAGTTTTCTCTGATGAGGCTCCTGCCATGATCGGTAAGAACTTATCTAAAATAAGCATCATTCACAAAGAATCGCTTAGTACTAAGGATCTGGAATTATCTTCTGTCCAAAATCTTGTGGTCGACTGTGACAACAAAATACGGACTCATGCCCTTAATTCCAGGAAATTCCGGGGAGCAATTTTAGATAAAGACATTGAGAATCATGGAGAGATAGTTCTCAGATGCCATGTTCATTGGCTCTCAAGAGAAAGGTCGTTGGTAAGTTTTAGAAACTACACAGTGACGTGTTTCTTATCTAATATAAAATAAAAAACTTCCTCATATCTCTCCCCTCGTCGAAGACAATGGATGGCTTTGAGATCTAACTTTCCTCCGTGACATGACTGCACATCTAAACTTATCGATCTGCACATCTTTGAACACTCGATTACTAGGTAAATCTAAACATTTACCAATACTTATATCACATGTCGTATCTTTCTAGGAAAAGCTTGCCCTTTCTAGAACACGCTTGTCAAATTGAAGTATTGACCACAAACAATATAAACTCAAAGTTTCATCTCTTCCTTTCAAAATCTTCTTTTCAAAAGTTCAGTCCTTCAAAACCAGATTTACTGCCTCTGAGAATACAAATATTTTAGTGATATTCTACTAAATCAAAAGTAAACCCTCAAATCACTTGAAAATTCAGGCCGAAATAGGCCCTAGTTCGCAAGTCAAATACCTCCCATGTCACTTTTCTGCTGGAAGATATCAGTAAGAGCCGGTAGGTTAATCCTCGACCGGCCGAGCTTTGCACAGGTATTGCCTAGGGCCTCCGTGCCGTTAGAGTCTTGCGTTAACAAATTCGCCTAGGGAGACTACCGCCTCCCGACTTCATGACACCACTAACATTGAGTATATTTATAACGTCATACAAGTAAGCAGTCACGAGTTTCTTGAAAATTGTAACTGTCATTTGTTGTAGCAACAATTATTTGGTAAAAACTTGTGCATGATGTTTCGAATAAGGAAAAGACAAATACCAACGTTAATTTTATCCCTGATAAGTCTTTTAGTTGTATTTTTTGTTTCGGTTTTCCTGCATATAAATAAGTGAATATTTTTGTTTTAAGTATTAACTGCATTTTGGTTTAGAGGCGCTCTGTCGTCTGGGGAACTACATGTAATGAGCCCATGTTCATTAAGTAGAAATTCTCTCTCTCTCTTTCCCTCCCACATTGTGAGATAAAGGTAGCATGTAGGATATAATTGAGTATGAATGCACATACGGACAGTACTAAGAGTCTTCAGCGGTACTTAAGCTTTACGCAACGTTAGGAAAAACGCTTTAAAGGGGGCTCATGTGTGAGAAGTGGGCATTATGATGCTCTATAAGGACGAGGGCAGAAATGGAAGCAAACAGGAGAACAAATAATAATTTCATCTTCAGGATTAGTGAATAATTGTCTGGATATCCTAATCCTTGAAGGGTCAAAGGCTCAGTGAGAGGCTATGCCGTAATCCTACCAGGCTGGACTTGACTTAATCCCTAGTCAGGGTTTAACAGACTTACAGCTTGATCGATTCAGCCCTTTGCCAATCTCTTTAGGCAAACTGTAGTCCCCTTTAAAACCCAAATTTAAGGGTAGGCGACGAAACAACAAGACTTTGTACAGGACACCCCCCTCCGGAGAGGGTGCTAAAGGGAGTTCCCAGGCAGGCGTCCCGTCCCATTTCGGAAGGGAAGGATTTTAATTGATTGCCGACGGGTTCAATCTAAGGGAAGATTCTTCAGGCTATGAAAGAGACAAGACCCGTTCAGGCTGCTATAACGTACTCCAGAGTCTAGAGGAATAATAATATATAGAAATACTATATATAGGAAGTCAATTATCTTATATTAATAAAAGGTATTTAACTATGTAATGCTGTAAATAGTGTATACAATACTTCAAAGATACTTCTGGGAAGGTAGGCAGGGGGGGTCGTTACTCGGGAGAAATATCGGTGCGGATAAGCCCAACCGCGGGGGCTTGATGTATCAGAAGTGAAGTTTATATTAAAGGGGTATTTGGAAACGTCAAGTCTAAAACGTTATCGCGGCGCCTTACGCTCATCAGAGGGCACATTTCTATATTAGATTCAACTTGGTTATATCACTTGGCGATACGAACAAGACTCAACACAACTTTTGACGTTTATATGAAACCGACTCTTCCCCTATTCCCGGCTGTCTGTCAACCCTTCACAAATATCACCTGCGACAATCTTCCCCCCTCCCCCCACCAGTTACAAAGACTGTAATAATTATCATTGAAAACTGTCAAAGATTGCTGATAAATGCTAGTCAGAACTCCACGAAGTTAAATGTATTAGTTCAATGTTGTAAAGAACAACAGGCATAGCTGCCCTGCACAAAGGGAGAGGCTTTACATTCAATCAGGTACGTGAAGATCGTACTAGAACGTGGTTTGAATAAATATGTAAATATGAGTAAATATAAACTTTTAATTTAATAGCTATGACTATGAACTATGAACTATGAACTAGGTTAACCTAACGTTAACAAATCAGTCCGAATTTCTTAACTTTAAATTTTCTTTTTCATATTTACCGTAATTGTATCAGTTTTATATTAGGTTTAACTGGATATGCCATCAACTCTTATCTTGAGAAACAGCGTGAAAAAAATGAGCCCGTTTCTCTAACTACTAAAATTTCTCCATTCCCGGCTAAGAGCTAATTAAAAAGGTTTTATTTTACCTCATAGTTCAATAGACATTACAGACAGTATCACAAACGATTGCGTGGTAAAAGTATTTTTTTCTTCTCAATCTTTTCGTGGCTTACGTCTCAAGTTAAGAATTTTCAAAGCAACATGGATTGATAAATAATGTTGTTTTTTACCAGAAGTATTTACAGCAGTTTAATATATATTGAGCAAATAACACGAATTTTGAATGTTTACATATATGGTGTCTTGACTTTCTACTCTCATCATTTTCATTCAAAAAATATAATTTATTTTAAAACTGTAAACTGTGCTATAATAAATTATACGGCGTCCCCCTATAAAAAAAATGGATCACTTAGAATTATTAAACAATATAGAATTTTTTTTATTTATATAAAACAACTTTATTATGATGAAATTACAATCTGCCTTCATAGTTAATAGGCAATAAATAATGGAGATAAATGATCTCATTCATACCATATTTACAATTCATCATTCACTCGCATATTCATACAATATTTACAAACAGCCCAGGGATCCCCCAAGTCCACATGGTTGTTGCCTCCCTCGCATGCAAAAGAGGAAGCGGAGTCTTGGGTAGGACCCCACGCTCCCCGCCAGCCACGTTACCGAATTCGAGCCGGCGGAGACGAGCATGAGACACCAATACTAGAGAACACCGCAGAGATCGTTTGGAATTTGCTCGTGAGCACCTTATGTGGACTGGAAACAAATGGAGCAACGTAATTTTTTTCAGATTTAAACGCCAAATGGACAGATGAACGTTTAGCAAAGGCCTGGAAAGTGGTGTATTGTCACTGGGAGAGTTCGGCGTGGGGTGGAATTTCTTCGACGGTGAATACAGAGCCTTACGATGTCCTCTGAGTCAACAATGTCCCTGATGCTGGCCTCTGAGGGTTTCATTTGACATCTTCTTCAAACAGTTTCTGCACATATTGCTACTCCCCAAATTGTACGAAGAAGTCTGTGGTACACGGTCATCTCTTGGCTCCGTCACTCGCGGTCGACATGAACCGGGTCTCACCAGCCTCACGGTAACGTGTAATTGCTCTTCGAACAGTAGTTTCAGGTAAACCCAACCCATTGGGTGCTTATCTTTGGCTTTGGCAGTCTTCGACAAAAGCGACAACATGGGCTACTTGCTCGACCGTCAAAACCATATTTTTTGTTGGGCAGTGTATTATTAGTTAAAGATATCAAATAGTAACAGAGGTTAAACCCGAGACAGCTTTTTCAACGAAGCTATCCCCGAACATAAGGTAAGCGAAAATCTCAATAGAAATGTACTGATAAATCTCAAAAAAACATCACCTTATCGAAATCTTGCACAGGAGACAACGATGTTGTCCTTTTGTATTTTTTTTTTGTATGTTTCTGTACTGCAGTACCATTCAACTCAGCCATTTATGCCAAACGTTAAATTTTCGTTTACAATGCATATATACATAGTACTTATATATGCATCAATTATAACTTATACATTATATGATCAAAAAATAAGAGTAATTTAGGTCATATAAGCAATAATTAATAATTTGAAGTTTGGTAGAAAATACACATCCAAATGACCAATAAAGTCGAGTTGAAGCCTATTGTTAATTCTCATTGAAACTGGTATTTGATCAGAAAAAAATCATGTTGTTTTAATATTCTCATTCTATCGATATCATTTAATTTTTGGCCACACTGCAGAAGTAGTTAAGATTCCTTTTCAAGTGAAAATGTAACGTGGATATGTATATATCAAAACTGTAATTTTGCACTTTCAGAATCAACAGTTTTTAAATATATGACAGAACGTTTATAATTTGATCAATTAGACATTTTTATACGATATTTATTTAAAAAAAAGTGATTACATAGTGCAACTAATAATTGATAATAACTAATAAAAAGAGTAGTAAAATTAACAAGTTTATTATACGTTTACTCGTACCAAACTAAAAAAAATAAGACCCAACAGTCATTGTTATTAGTCTTTGAAAGATTTTTTTACTTAAGCCAATGTCTAAGAAACAACAACCGGTGATTATCGCCTTCCAAAGAACAAAACGCATTTGCTCCCGTTGAACGGAGTTCATTAAACGACTGCCCCAGTTGGCGGAGAGGTAGCCTGTTGAAGCAGAACTTCTTGAAAGGCAAAGAAAGTGTTCCCCTGAGGAGCAGGCTGGTGGTGGAGGGGGGGGGGGAAGAAGGACAGGATAAGAAGCCTAATTAGCCGATGGAACTGACTGATTGATGGCTCACCCTTCTTACCCCTTCTGTTCGGTAATTAGCCATCAAGGGTGGATTGGTACTAATGTCTGATAGCTGCCAGGCATTGTGGTCTCTTCGGCCGACTGCGCTCAAATTAAGGGTAAAGAAAGTCATTAGGGCTGCCTCAGCTGGTACCGATCCATCCCGATCCCGACTTTACCTATTTACTGTACTTTGGTTCACTTCCACGTTTGGCTCATTCAAAAAACGACTCAACTCAATTGTCATATCACACGACTCGAGGGTTCTTCAATGCTCCGGAAACGATTTTAACGACAGTTTTAATCATTTTCTTGTAATTTTAGTGCACAAATCTATGGCAGCAGATTTTGGACCGGGATGTTTGAGACTCATTAAAAAAGTCATCAGTTTCGGTCGTCAATGTTTTTCATGTATTGCTTGATACCGTTTTTGGACAGCTTTTTTGGGCATTACTTCGTTTAACGATGAGGATCCAGGATTGTTGCTGCATGCAGTATTGATCTTGTTATAGGGCTAGGTCATTGTCGATTTGCTACCAAGATTTTATGTACCTTTTTAACTGTAGAGGTCTTTGGTAAGAAATTTCACAAGCTACGCTACTCGTTTTGAAGGTGGTCATACTTTCTATGATAATGATACCCTCCTAGTATCTGGTTCCTTTAGAGTAAAATGTGTGCAAAGTATGGTGGGCGTCAAATTTTCAGATTATTAGCAGGTTTTGACATGATGCTCGCGTTGTCTGTAACTAAACGAACTAATTTATTTTTTAAAAAAATGTTCCCCCTTTACCCTCTGCCACAAGTCCTGTCCACCAGTCTTTTTAAATTCAATTCCTCTCACTGTGTCTGAGACAGTATGGTATTGAGGCTTCCATCTTAACAAAAGACTGACATGGAATCCACACACGAGGCTAAAAAGACAAGAACTAAACAGACGCTTTGGACAACTGTACAGACTACTTCGAAGGACATCCCACCTCTCAATAGAAAACAAACTACTTATTTACAAGGTTATACCTAAGCCAATCTGGACATACGGAATAGAGCTATGGGGGACAGCAAAAAAGTCGAACACTAAGCGCATCCAATCCTTTCAATCAAAAGTCCTAAGAACAATAGTAAATGCCCCTTATTACGTCAGCAACAAAACCCTTCACAATAATCTGAATATACCCTATATTCTTGAACTCATCCCTTCCAAGTTCATAAAATTCCATAGTAACCTATCCAACCACCCTAATTCCCTAGCACAGTTATTGCACTGCACCACTCACCCCTATAATCCTCTTCGGAGATTAAAACGGCAGTGGCCTCGTGACTTGCTATAACTAAGTGATAGTGGGACTTCTGACAATGACCAGTTTCTCTAATCATGTCCTGAGCGTCTGTGGCTCTCGTGCTCTTGGTCAGCCTCCACTGGCTCTTATCCAGTGACGCGGCTGACGTAGGAGCGTGGGGGACTCCCCAAGACTCCACTTCATCCTTCGTATGCGAGGGAGGTGACAACCTTGTGGACTTGGGGGGCCTCTGGGCTGGTTGTAAATATTGTATCAATGAGCGAGTGAATTGTAATTTTATCTTAATAAAATTGATTGAAACCTTTAAAAAAAAAAAAAAAAAATTTGTCTAAAATTTACTGGATAGCTTCGGCTATATTCACATCAGTATGACTGTCATTTTTTTGGTTGCTAAAACTCCGGATTTCAAATCCCATTGTAAGAAAAATAATGAGCAGTTACCGTCAAGTAGCTATCCCTGAAATCGAGATCCAGCTTGTCAGAACAAATTTCAAGTAATTTTCTATGCGTACACAAATCTGACAATAAGGATTTAAAATCACTCCTCTATAATATAATAAGAAAGATCTAATTTGTTGACATCCCACTAAACCTTTTTTTTTCAAACCACGTTGAAAGGTTTGTCAGCAGTAATGTCATAACTTCAGCCGATCTTTATCAATCATCTGTGATTTATCTAGTTAGCAATGGTACTGCGGTTTTTACTGAGTATAGAATAAAGAAGGTTATGTGTAACTTTTGCGTGATTATTGAGTATAATTTACGGACAAACTATTCACGGTTGTAACAGTTAGTAAAGAAAAAAAGTATTTTCAATCAATTTTAGATGGATCAACAACAATTACTAAAAAGAGTTTTTCGACAGCATCACATTGGACTTTTAAGGTAATTACTAATACATCAAAATATTTCAGATAGCTTACATCTAACAATTACTTTTGAAAATTTCGAAAGGAAAAAAGAAAAATTTAATTTATATCTCGAACTTTTCTGCTGATGCATGAAACATATCACATAGTGAGGCTCTCGCGCTCTTGGTCAGCCTCCGCTGGCCCTTATCCAGTGACGCGGCTGACGTAGGAGCGTGGGGGACTTCCCAAGACTCCACTTCCTCCTTCGCACGCGAGGGAGGTGACAACCATGTGGACTTGGGGGACCTCTGGGCTGTTTGTATATATACTATGAATGAGCGAGTGAATGAAATGAATTGGTATGAACGAGATCATATAGCACAATTACTTACAGCCCAATCAGGCAGATGTAATTTTATCATGATAAAGTTGTTATATATATAAAATATATCTCGTTTATGGTGGTCTTATAAAATTCTTAAAGCAAATGCTTCTGCAAAAATAAAAGCGTAGTTTTGATTCAACATTATTTTTTAAATAGTTATCAAAAATATAGCCGAATATATTGCTGATTTTGTTGAGATATTATTGACTTAGCTGCTTGTTAAATGCTCTTGCGGCAAATCAATTTAAATCTCTTAGCTATTTCTACGTGTACGTTTCAACCAAGGCTTACGACATTGTTGGTCACGATAACAACTTTTGTATGCAAATATTATTTGATGACATTTTAGCTAAAGCCATTGAGCTTGAAGCGTCAAGAGTAGAAAGTTAAGAATTAACACAGCGTTATAATACACAAGACATCCGGGTATTCTATCCGTCCCGGCTCTAGAGACCATTCAACAAATCGATCCCCTTCAAGATTTAGATCAAAATCACAAAGCCAAAATCGCAATTCCGAATGCAATAATAAATCTTGCCACCCTCTTGAATGTAAAACATTGGGTATAGATAACTTGTAGATAGGAGTAAACTCCTATCAGAGAGCAGGAAACGTCGCAAAGGTGTGCATAACCACGCTTTAATAAATAAAACAACGAGGTTAATGATTCTACGTTGATCAATTCTGCACCATCGGCGCACTGCTGACGACTATTCTACATTATGTTCAGCTTGGGAAAAAATGAAGTTGTTGACTTGTTTAACACAGTAAATAGTGTTAAATTTATAATTCCTGTTTATCCGAATGGATACAACTTTCAGAGATTCAAAGTGGACGAAATTTACGTTGCTCGATGAAAATACTTTAGCCAGGTTAAAGCTAAATATACCAATACCAATATCAAATATCCCTTTTTGATCGTAAAGGGAAGTTATCTGTTCCATTAACATACAACAATAAAGAAATGAATGGGCACCTGTACCTTGTGCTTTCCGGGCATGACGCATTCTTAGGAAGACAATGGATCTGATTGAACTCGATCTCAAAAAAATAGATGTAAAAATGAACAATACAGTGTTGACCAGTCAACTTTATCCAGTAAATTCAATTGGTGAGTTATTCAATAATTTTTTACTGTAATTACAGAAAAATATTGGTTGCGTCCTACAGTTCAAAGTTTCTCTTCAACTTACAGAAGGAGTCAAATAAGGAGCAAATAATTGCACATTTTTTGAACCTAAAATAGAAAATTTGGGACATGTCATTGACCATAATAAAATCAGCCTCCAAGGAGCAATAAAAAGTAAAATATATTTAAGGAACGCTACGCCCATCAAACTTTGATGACGTGAGACCATTTCTCAGCTTAATTACATATTACTCTCGATTCGTGTCATATTTTTCTACCATATCCACTCGAATGTCTATTCAGAATGGGACAACCCTTGGTCTTCAACCTCTGAAGTAGGATTCCTCATTGAACAAATTGGAATGATAACTATGCAGCGAGCAAATCCTGGTTCAATTCGATCCAAATCTTTCTCCGAGTTTAACTACTAACGTGCTTCCATTTCGACAAAAGACTGACATGGAACCCACACACAAGGCTAAAAAGACAAGAACTAAACAGACGCTTTGGACCACTGTACAGACTACTTCGAAGGACATCCCATCTCTCAATAGAAAATAACTACTTATTTACAAAGTTAAACTGAAGCCAATCTGGACATACGGAATAGAGCTATGGGGGACAGCAAAAAAGTCGAACATCAAGCGCATCCAATCCTTTCAATAAAAAGTCCTGAGAACAATAGTAAATGCCCCTTATTACGTCAGCAACAAAACCCTTTATAACTATCTTAATATACCCTACATTCTTGAACTCATCCCTTCCAAATTCATGAAATTCCATAGTAACCTATCCAACCACCCTAACCCGTAGCACAGTCATTGCACTGCGTATGTGGCTCTCGCGCTCTTCGACGGCCTCTATTGGCTCTTATTCGGTAATGTGGCTGGCGGGGAGCTTGGGGACTTCCCAAGACTCCGCTTCTAATTTCGCATGCGAGGGAGGCAACAACCATATGGACATGGGGGGCCCCTGGGCTGTTTGTAAATATTGTATGAATGAGAACATTTATCTCAATCATTTATTGCCTATTAAGTATTAAGGCAGGTTATAACATCATAATAAAGTTGTTTTATATAACTACAAACGCAAGCCCAGCCGGGACAGCTGCGATTCTCTGTCATCTTATCGAGTGAGTTGAAAATCCAATAGCCTAAGCATCACGCTCATTATCGGAATCTGAAATAAATTACAGTTGACTCGACCAAGAGGCACTCAGTATTATCTTCGGGGTCCATCATTTTTTTCAACTAGCTATCCCCGAAAAATATTCTGCTGGT
Source organism: Acanthosoma haemorrhoidale (assembly GCA_930367205.1). Taxonomy (NCBI): domain Eukaryota; kingdom Metazoa; phylum Arthropoda; class Insecta; order Hemiptera; family Acanthosomatidae; genus Acanthosoma; species Acanthosoma haemorrhoidale. Next base: position 32,798,874 of record OV884009.1, on the reverse strand, counting down.
CACGGATAATATACTTCTGCCAAGAATTTTTCGCCACCATAATGGACTCCCGCAAATGACGTCGCCCGCTTACTCCGTTACGCATCCTTTCTATGTAGGTTTGATTACTCTGTACAGTTAAGTAATGTCAGGATAATAAGAATTTTGACCGAGCTTTACGAGCTTCAATTCAAATGTTCAAGCCGTTACTAGATGAAATATAGGAAAGAAAGTTAAATATGCCTATTCAGAATTTAACATATCAAGCGACAAAATAACCTCGTTGTCTATAAAAATTGATACGTAAAATGAACCAGAAATTATAAAAATCTTTCACGGTCTCCAACACAGTTAAGAAGACTCAGAATTTATACTGACGGGCGGAAACCCGAAACAATAGAGTTGTTATATAAAGGGATGCTTATAAATACCAATAAAAGTAAGATCCTGCAAGTTGGAAGAAAGAAGGAAGATATCCACATATACTGTAATGGAGAAGAATTAGAAGTGGTGACAAACTTCACATACACCTGGGTACAGTCATAGACGGATCTGGGAAGGTGGACGCAGTTTATTACCAGATATGTAACACTGTGGCAGGGAAGAGAGAAGTAGGCAAATATTGTGAAATTACACACCTTCAAGACAGTATATCTGCCCATAATTTTGTATGGAGCTGAGAGTTGGATATTAACGGACCGACAGGAGAGCAGAATCACCGCTGCCGAAATGGAATTTCTGCGAAGGACGATTGGAAAAACAAGGAGAGACCGAGTTCTCAATGAAAGGATTCGTCGGGAACTGCAGATAGCCCCACTGAAAGAGCTCCTAGAAACTCGTCAGATAAAGTGGTTTGGCCATGTTATCAGGATGGACGACCACAGAGATCCTCTAAAGACCATGGAATATGTCCCAGATGGCTGAAGACCTAGGGGTCGCCCTAGGATGTCCTATCTCAGCTACATTGAACGACTCTGGGGAAGGACCTCCGACAGGTGAGGAACGTAGCTGGAAATAGGGAAGAATGGAATTCCTGGCTGGATGCTCCTCTACGCTGAAAGGCACTAAAGAGGAAAGCTAAAGAAGAAGAAGAGTTGTTATTCTAAATTTATTACACTCCAGTATTCTCGAAGAATTACACGAAACTGATATCAGTATTGCCAAAAAAAAAGGAGCTTGCACGACAAAGTGGGCACTGGCTATCGATTGAATCGTCGAAAGATTATTCAAGTCATGTAAAAACTTGAAATCAAACCCGCCTAAAGTTCCTGAGCACCCATGGTGTCAACCAGAAAATAATTGGGATGGAATCCATATCGACTATGCCGGCCCGTTTAAAAATCTTCTCAGGTAATTTCAATCAATTCATAAATATAACGATTGGGTGTATTTGTTGAGATATTGGCATGGGGCGATGAAGGAAAAACCTTAAAATTGATTAGTGGTCAACCTTTCTGACTGCTATGTATCTCTGCATCAGGTCCCAGAAGATGGTGACAGGATGCAAGTTAAATATGGCTAACTAACACATATTAGGATGTGTCCTTTCTAGCTCGTACAAGGACCCGTTTATTAGGAAGCCAAAATATATTTTTCAAATAATTATGTAGTCCCTCGCTTGAACGAAAAGATCATTTGGCAAGATAATCCCTGACAACTGTCTCGCAAAGATCCCTTGAACATCTCTCTTCTACGGACCAGATCCTCCAAACCAAAGTATCTAGAAAATTTATCAATGCACCTTTTCATGCCACCTATTAAACCCAATATACGGGCCCACTCACTATTCCAGATCACATTACCACAGATTCTCTAAAATGCCACCATACACTACCGTTGGCAGTTTTTTGCATCATGTCCTTAGCGAGTAGTATTCGAATCATCGTCAATTATATTTCTATAGCTCAATAACACAATTATATATGGTTACAAGCTGAGAGCTTACTAGCCAATCAGTGCTCTAAGGTACCAACCCTCTGCTTATGCCTAAGGGGTATTTATGTTTGTAGGAAAATGATCACAGTAATGATAATAGTACAGATATTAGTGAAAAATCGTGGGAGGCAAATTTTCAGAAAAGGAAAATAAGTTATTGATAATTACAATAGAGCTGATTTTAAGTTAAGAGATACAGTTCTTAGGATGTTATTGATAAACGTACCATTTGTTAATAATAAGATTTTTTGGTATGAATGAGATCATTTATCACAATTACTTATAGCACAATCAGGCAGATTTTATTTTTATCATAATAAAGTTGAAAAACAAAATAATAAAATAAATAATAAGATTGTTGATAATTCATCCGTTAAGCCGATTTCCCCACAAATAATCCACTGATCTAAATTCACGGCTAACTATGAATTACCAATAAATTGAAAGTTACTAAGGAAATTCTTAGTAGTTTGCTTCATTGCAGTTCGATATGAGCTACAATTAGATTTACTATTCTCAACAACAGGGAAATAAATGTGTTTTTCAAAAAATGTAAGGGAAAACGTCTAATCAAAATTTTTAAAGTATAGGTTAGTAAAGAAACGCAATATTTACTAAAATACACATACATTTTCAACAATTTTATGGAATGACTATAGTAAACTATGGATCATATGTATCTATTATAGATGTGTCATAATCGGTAGGTTTTCGGCGTTTTATCCGGCGGATACTGCAAACTATTAAGTCCCAGTATAATAATAAAAATGCTAATTAATTTTAATGTTGTCGTATAAATATCGTTTACATAAGTGTATAGATTATGAAACGGAGTTATATCATATATAATCTTTTTTCGATGTCTAGGCCATATCACCTACACGGATTTTGTGATTCATGCTGGACAACGCCGATTGATTTAGTGTCACTGATACGATCCGACAATATAGAAGAAAAAAATATAAGGGTCATAAATTGAAATTTGTGTAAGGGTTATAAGTTGTGACAGACATATCCATTTTTTTCTCGACCGGCAGAGAGGGTCTGCCTGGTAGGGATCCCCCCTCCCAGCAGGGCCCAGGGCTACTAAAAACATGGGAGGGCTCAGAGGGCAGCGGCAATAGGAGAGTTATCGGAATGAAAGGAAAATAAGATAAATATCATGGAAAAATAATATGTAGAGCCATTATTCTCTGAACGGGTCTGTATGAAGACGGTGTATATCACTGTTTGGACTGGCAAGGGCTGGTTGGAAGCTGGCAAATGTAGCGTGCACAATCCAGCCCCTTCGCTCCCTCCTTTTCTCACACCAATTGGCTATAAAATGCGTATCGCCCCCTCTCTACCTACCACAAAATATTGTTTCCCCACGAGCTGCTCCTTATCAGATCTACTGCTAACAGCTCTCTCACAATTTTACACCTTTCCCTTCTGGTAATCCCTTCGTGGTGTCTTACATCGCCAATAGGCAATACAAACCTCCCCTGATATCAGTGCTATTTCTTTAAGGGCAGGCAAGGGATGTACAGAAGCCGTTAAATCGGTCAAGGAACGATAAAAATTTTAGGGCCTACTTAGGCAATACCCTATTGCTGTGTGCCAACACAAATAAATAACTCAATACGACTTGATCGTTTGTTGTAAAATAGGCTGTTAGGTTGATGTGCACTGTTAAACGGATCATAACATTCTGATTTTTTTTTTCAGGGTATAATTAATTAGTTAATGCGTGGAGCAAGATTAAATTTAGGAAAAAATCATTTTTTAAATGCTGTAGGTAGTATGAAAAACTAGCAAAGGCAATGCTCTGGCAGATCCACTTGGAATTAATGGGATAAAACATAATTTTAGAACGAATAGAAATGTTCAAGATGTTCATAGATAACGTTCCGAAAAACCAAGAACATCAACGAGCTCCACCAGCCTGTCTAAGATAAACAAGTCGTGTGGTCTCGTGATATCAGCAAATAAATGTACATCGCACCTTAAGCCATTGTAAATGACCAATTAATTACACCCTGAAAAGAATGAAACATCAGGAAGCTATGACCCGTTAAACAGTGTATTCAGTTTTTGCTACACCCTGTGTACATCTGCGTCGGAATCTTATATGATGATGTTAAAGGACATCTTTCTTTCAAAAACCTAAGCATCTCAACAAATGCATTCTCTAAAAATTACATTAACGGATAGCATCATTAGGACATCATATGTAGCAGGTGTGAGCATCTACTCTTCTCGCCACAGAACCTTTGGTCATGCCATGAAGGAAGCAACAAAAACTACTCAGCACAAAACAGAAAAATATGTCGAACCAAAAATCAGAAGCTTCGACATTTTTTCATTACTACATTACATTTACATTTTTTACTGCTCGTTCTTTTTTCTTAACGATTATTGTCATAGATTAATTATCATAGCCGTGTACTCGACTATTCATTTGGCGTTCTGGAGTGCGTGATTTTTTTCTAAAAGGGTGGTTTATGACACTTTAAGTAATATTTAACATTGGTTTTCAGTTAGTTACTGTTAGGAGGTCCGAAAGTTAGTATCCGTTAATCGGTAATCTGATAAAAAATAATGTAAGTAGTGTGTCAGATTATCAATATTAATTTATAGATTGTTTTATAAAGGGGTGGGTTCGGGCGTTAATCACCATTGTGGTTGACATATCCTGATAAAAACAAACAACCAAAAATAAAAATTAATAAAAGGGATTGTCGGGCTCAGATAACTGAGTAACCCAAAAGTGGGGAGGAGACGCCCGCCGCGGGCTAGGGTCACTTCACTACAACCTCTTAGCCGCCGTCCGGCGAGCGCCCAGAAAGAGATAAGGTGGGTGGAGGATAAGGACGTGTGGTCTTTCACCCTGGCTGCCGGCCCAGTCGGCGGGCAGCCAAATCGTTTTGATCTGACTCCGTAAGATCTTTAGAAGGTGTGTGCCCCGACGACAAAGCACTATGTTCAGGAGAAGAGGAACAGGGTAGGTTTATAGGTAGTTTACGTGCTCTTGGAATGACCTCGAATACACACTCGGTGTCTAAGGGTAGGCGAAAACCGTCCGGATCCCAAAGGCGAGTGTGAACCGGAGAGAAGCACACTGAATTGCGGGTGACGCTACTTGGTAAGTTTGTAGGGCCACGGCAACCGTCATCCGCGAGGGATAGGTCTCTCCCAAGGAGGTGCTAGTTTTAGTGAGATGAAGGCAGAGGTTCACACTAGGAAGGTGTGACAACGCCGGACTAAAACATAGCGAGGTTATGAGAGAAGAGATGCAGAGATAGTTGAATGAGAAGACCATGGTTTTGAGTAGAGCAGCAAACGCCAGTGCAGTGCAGAGAGAGAGAGAGAAGCGTTCAAGGTGCTGGTTTGTTTCTTTCTGATTTTCGCCCTACGGGGCGCTACTTATATAGGCAGGCTAGCCGTGGTGGGGAGCCATCCCCACCAGCGGCTGTTCCCCCCACCAGCTTCTCCACCACTCCGACTGACGTCATAATCTTTATTTGTACAAATATGGAAACAGATATTTTCTGGGACGAGATGAGGGTAAGTTTTAATTATTCATAATTAAGAGGTGGCCACAACAGGGACGTATATAAACGTATGATATAATGTATTAAAACTTCTTTATTGTGCTAAATTACAATCTGACTTATTAGCCAATAAGTGATTGTGATAAATGTTCTCATTCATACTATATTTACAATTTTATTCACTCGCTCATTCATACAGTATTTACAAACCCCCCAGAGACCTCCCAATTCCACATGGTTGTCACCTCCCTCACATGCGAAAGAGGAAGCGGAGTCTTGGGAAGTCCCCCTTAGTCTCCGTCAGCCGCGTCACCGGATACGAGCCATTGGAGGCTGACGAAGAGTGCGAGAGCCACATACGCTCAAGACATGATTGTAGAAACTGGCCATTGCCAGGACTCCCACCGTCACGCATTTATAGCAGGTCACGAGGCCACTGTCGTTTCAGTCTCCGAGGAGGTTTAGGTGAGTGGTGCAGTGCAATGACTGTGCTTCAGGATTAGAATGGTTGGATAGGTTACTAAGGGATTTCATGAACTTGGAATATGATATAATAGAAAAGACTTTAGGAGGATACCAGAGTCTACGCTCAGGCCGGGGCAGGAGATGTCGAGAGTGATGAAATAGCCACTCATTGACCATTGGGAGATTCGGAAGGCATGCTCTAGGAGAGGGGTCGGTCAATGGTAATGCCTTAGTTTTTAACACCTCGACCCTATACAAACTTCCAGAACGAAATTTTGTTATCACAAAACCAACTTCAGCTTATTGACAGCAAACCCGGATACAAAGCCGCATTGCAAAGAACCCCGTAAAGCGGCACTTGACCACTTTCCGATCCCAGTCGTTTAATTCTTACTTCTCCTTATCCACTCAGGACGGTTCCCTCTTGAGAGCTACAATAACGATCCTGATATACCATTGTGTATCAAATCCACACCGTTGTGACGATTATGGGCTGCGTTGACGTATTCGAACACCTCTACCGTACTTTTACACCTCGTCCTAATTGCCAAATCCACCGCATGCTACTACTAATGTTGAATAATTCCTTACTTCTCCTATTCCATTTCCTCCAGTCAATACCTTTAAGGCCCGATATCTCTTAAGCAACCTACTTCTCCGTAAATATTCTTCTCGCTACTTAGATCCTGCTACCAAGACAACTGTTACCCTATCTATATTTTCAATTGCATATTTAACCATCCGCTATCGCTTACATTTTTAGAAACTCGGTCACCTAATGATCCCCCCATCCTACCACCCTATTCTCGCCAACCACTTCAAAATTTGCTAAACATTTAAAAAAAACAGTTCTACTAAAATGTCTCCTGCCCATATTAGAATATAAAAAATATTTCCCATACAATTTGAATTTCTTAATGGTGACTTGCACGTTTTTTAGTTCTTATCTGATTTCTTGTAGTTTACTGTCATATGCTTCGTACCAGTCGTATTGCAATATTTTTATATTATTCAGTAAGTGTCTGCCACTGTGGATGTGGTTGTTCAGAGACCTATAGGTAGTTTTAAAGCTTCGTCTGCTCCCCCTCCTCAGTTACACTAAGCCCTGGGACATATGTTTGAGTACTATTTTATACCGGTGAAACTTTGAAAAATTAACCCATGATTAAAACTTAAAAAAAAACGTCTCATCCGACCTACTTAATGTTTCTACTATCGAGATTACTACACTAGTAAGCAGCAAGCAGAGCACTCAGCTGGGATAGAGGTAGCACAGGGGAAAAGTATATACTGGCTCGAACAGTAGGGGTCGGGGTGAAGACAGGGGATGTTGTAAGTATCATTGGCAAGGCGCTGAGGGGTTGGGAGGAACAATATTTTGGGGATGATTTCAAGCCGGGTAATGTGCCCAATCGAGATCTGGGGGTTCCATAGCAGTTTCTCTCCATATAACGAGGTTGTATCATTTTTGATCCAATCTTTTTTATTGTTCATCGCTCGTTATCGGAGACGTATATGAAGCGGTTATAATATCCACTCTTGCTTAGATGTGGTGGTATCATCTCATTCTGACTGCCATCTGACGATTTTAGTGTAAGAGCTTTAAGTACATCTAAGCAACCGTTATCAGCTAAATTCCATAAAAAAACAAAACATATTTATTGTGCTTGAATAAGGCATAAATTAACTGAATAATATAATTTCAGTTTATATAATGGATATAATGGGTCTGAAATATAAGCAAGAAACATACAGCGGGGGACCAACGAATAATAAGTATAAAATCGTATTCATTAATTATTTAACATAATTCAAGAAATCTATTTAGATATAACATAAGCTACACAAATAAAATAAACTATATTGCCGACTATTCTGTAGTCAATGATCTACACCGTAAAATATTTTTTTTTTTTTAAATCTGAGTTGATAAATTATAAAAAAATATTAATCCGTTAGTTGAAAATAAAAGCTATAAGCTGATCTAGTCAGCGATATGCAATAGCCCGGGCATAAGACCTTCATATTCAAACCAGTTATATTTGCATCGTAATAATAATGATTTATATCAGACATGTGATATGTTAGAGTAAGGTTTTTTGACATGAGCCAATTGATCGAATCTGATCTAATATTTCTAGAAATAGACGAAAACTTTGAAAAAGGTCTAAACGTTACATGTCTCTATGAAAAACCACGCAAGTAAGTCAGTAGTAGTAATTAGTGACTTACTGACTGTCACAACAATTATTCAGTTACAAGAATTTGAGGTAACCATTCTCCTTGACTCTTTCGAAGATTAAACTACGAATAAACGTTACTGGTTACTTTTTAGCTACAGTTCCTGTATGTGTTCCTGCAAATCATACCCTCCTTGACCTTGGTATTTGGAATAGACGGTTGAGATCTCCAGTACAATTACTAACTCTACAAGATCACATAAAATAAATAAATATGAGGACAGAACGGAGGTACTCTGACAAGATGGGGGAAAGTAATGCACGAGTGGTCCGACAAGAAAAGATTAGAGAGAAAGTACAAGATTTTAAATACCATCGTGCTCACCTCGTCAAGACTGGACTCATCAGCACGAGAAGGTATACTCGCTAACTGTAACAGGCCTGATGAACAAGAGGGAAGTATGCATGTAGAAAAGCATGTACTAAAGTAATTATCTTCCAGTACTTACAAACTCTTCCAAGTCCTGACCACTGAACTCAAAAGCCAAATACGAACAGTGGAGGTTCACGAGGAGGATTGAGGGTATGGCGAGAATAGGCAGAATGAGGAAATCTAGTCATCTTGAACATCTTGCTAAATCATTTTCATCTCTTACGCACTCCCATACATTGCAAGTTCAATTCAAATATATTCACATTATATCGACGGATTTGAACTCGGAAACTTAAATACAAATATCACAAAGCAGTCAAATACATTATATAGTATACAAAAGTTTTGTTTGCATATTTCTTTTATTAGTAAAAGACTATTTTATGAAAAGTGTTCAACACCTGTAATAGAAATAAACTTGGAGTAACTAAACGACTTTAAATACTAACGTATGTGATGTAATAAAACTTGTTTTACTTTTTTCTTTACATTTAATATTATATTTTTTTTAAATACAAAAAGTTGTTTAGTATCTTGACAATTATTTACGGGAATCGATGTTATTACCAAAGGTTTTCAATTATACTTATCATTAATAAGTAATTAAACCTGTAAAACATCTTTAAAGTGCTCATAAAAAGATTTTACATTGCAATACACTCGGTTCACCTTCGCCCGTTTCCAACGAAAAGCTGGACTTAGAAACAAATAAAGTCATATGCTGACGCTGCCTTAGTGGTCATTGACATTTAATTGAGTGAATAAAACAACCTTTCTTGTGACGGCTGTGATCTAGGAAATGGAATCGGAATATTGTTTTTGTTTTCGGATAGATACCTGAATATAACTATGCGCCTAATAGCGCAGCTATTATTGTACAATATGAGAAGATTCTTGATGAACGACGTTTCAACAATGGATGCCTGCATCAGTTCGAGATGCGAGAAAACAAAGGCTGATACCAAAAGTAAAACGCCAACAAGGGATACAATTTAGAAGTAGATATTGAATTTAAATGATAAAAAAAGGCACATGAGCAAAATTGATCTACCGTTGTGAGTATAATAAATAACTAAAAACATTAGAATAATTGGTGAAACATTTAAACTGATCAACAGCTTAATGAATGAATACCTCTCTATTGTCTGCCCACAATTTATTTTATTATGGTTCTAGCGCTCTCATCGGCTACACCACTATTTTCAACTATGCTATAATTAAATCAATATTATATGAAACAAAAGTAGACAATTTAAACAATGCCCCTATTCTTGTGCATTCAAACATGTTACTCTAGTATAAAATGATCAACAGTATCATCTATGTATCTTTTTATTCAACTATTTGATGTTAATCAATTAAATAAAGGATTAAAGATCACCTTTTCTTTACTTGTCATCAAGACTGATATGTAGCATACAGAAACGATGCCCATCAATGAATTTTATGAAAATATAACATTTTCTTACATTATCCAAAGCCAATTTCCCAACATTCGCTCGTCAACTTTCGACTGCATTTTAAATTAAATTAAAATTTACCAAGGGAATCCTTTGTTTGATTGTTCATAGCACTTGACTCGTCGTTTGTTTGTTTGTTTTATAATGCTGCTTACAAAACCTCTCGGTCTAAACACAAAAAAATGAGCTCGAATAACCTTTCCTGTTCGTAATAACAGCAAAATGAAGGAAAGGGTCATACAAAAAGAATTTAACGATCCAACCCAAAGCTTTTAACGTATAAGTTAATGAGCTTAACTATTTCATATGACGACAATTCACTTGCATCTATAGATCATAAATTTATATTGCAAATGGGCTACTGTAGTAGGCTATTCGTCATTTTAAATTTATCTTGGTCCCGGATTTTTTGCTATGAACGATTTGAATGATTTTTCGGAAAAAATATCTTGGATGAAAGGTTTCGATTAATTATAGAGCTCAGTAAAAAAAAAAAAAATTGTTGATAGCCTTATGGTTCAACATACTGAAGATATCTCAGCGGTGAATAGTTCCACAGCTCGATAAGAGGTTGCGCTACCTGTCCATTTAGCGGCTTCCAGAGTCGAGTCTTCCAAGTTCTTCAACCTTTTCATGTTTCAGAATAATAATATATAGTTAAAATAAATAAATTAAAAACATATTTGAAAAAGTTAATATTTGTGCAAAATTTGTAAATCTCGTGGCAATTAGTTCTATAGAAAAAAAAAAGAATTTATATCGTAAAAATAAATATATTAGAAGTTTGAAAAACATTTGTTTAGCGACTGGTGTTTAATAATCGTAAAACTATTGTTACTAATGTCAGATCCACATTCACCAGCTGATTTTTGAACGAAGGTCATTTGAATTACCGATTTTTTCAAATTTGAATTCTGTCACGAGTGAGAAAAATAAAATATAGAGTGGTGACATTTTCCCAAGACAACATAATCGTATTGGGTTTATGTTCAGGGGTCGCATACAAGTAATAATTTTGAGTATGTAAAAGTTTTTTTCCGGCATGACATCCGAACCATATTTTGGAAAGAAAACTTCAAGACGGGCCCGATTGAGGACATGTTTTGAAAACTTCCATATATGCGGACACCTATTTTCTAATCTAGAAAAAAATTAAGTCAAATACCTAAGCACTACTTGCTTACATCGAGTGATTTTAGTCTTTTGTACTGTTTGCACTTTGCTTAGGGTGCAAATTACTGAACGTGACGGAATCATGAACGGATTATTAAGATTATACCTATATACAACATACTGACATATTGTCTTACTTTCAAGAGCATATGAAAGGAAGACAGATCATGAACATGTTGTTTTACATGTTCAGTACTCTAAACTGTTGTGTAAACGCAACAAAAAAAAACCTTCGAACTAAATGTTATCAATAATTCATGAAAATATGTTTAAATCTTTTGTGAGTGCTCTCGAGAGACATTTAGTTTTTATTAGAGTTAGTTTAGTTTTAATTTCTTGAATTGATGGATTTTCAGAAGATATTGTGTGTACGGTAAATGTGTTTGTCAGTGAATTAAAGTCGTGGACACCAAGGTGTTCTAATGCGTTTTGGATTGTCACTTATGACTCTCTTTTACATACTACGCACAGATTCTAGGCTATTGCAGTTAGTTTTATATATTACATTATATTATATGTTACATGAGCTCAACACATATAGTTGTCAGATGCCAAAGAGCCTCTAAACTGAAACTGATATAATAATATCAATCAATCATAATATCACAACAACTAAGTGTTTTATTGTTGTGAATTAACTTTGCTGTTTATATTTTATTGTTGATATGTTCAATAAATAGTATCTTCCTAAATGCAATCACACATTTATACCACGTTATTTTGGTTAGTGGTTGGCATGGTTAAGTTTTATCTCTGTCCTTTGGAGAAATAATTGCCGAAACTTAAGGCAATTCCTAGTTATAATTTTAAAATTGTAGTCTACTTACCAAGGTAAAATATAGGAGATAAATATTAATGATTAGAAGAATAATTTTTGATGTTACTTTCTGCAAAATTGGTGCAATATGCAAGTTCTTGCACTAATTGACACTTCTCCCTGACGGCATTGAAATATACATGGGATATGTGTATACTCAGCATAAACACAATAACGAATTACACGGTCTAATGGTAAGCAATTAAAATATCAACAAATTCTAATAAATTGAAAATTAATTTAAACCCACTTGAAACAGAGCCCCGTATGAACCCAACATTTATCCTTAAACAATTGCCCACTTTCCACGTTCCATTCCATTCACTCAATTTTATTTATTCTGAATATGTTTATTGTGCTTTTCCTGCTGTTTAATCCGCCACTTATTACATTACCATAAACAAAAAATAAAAATAATAATAATGAAGTACACACATATATACGGTCTCAGTGACTAAAGTATCAATATTACTTGTAACTGTGAGCGAGATCGTAAATTATCTAAGAAATAAACTTAAAAAAAAAACTACAGTTCATTTTCGAAAGTTCAATCATGAAGCTGACCCTCCCAAAAAAGACCGTTTAACCCTCTGATAAATTCAATTTGACCTGTTCAACTTTATTCCTGAAATATTTTATATATCTAAGGGTGTCCCTGAATTAACGCAAGATTTGAATGTGCCGTCATTTGTACAGTAAAGTACCCTAAAAAAAATCAATTTGACAGCTGACAGTTTAGGGTTAGTAAAAATGGAGCGTTACACGATAGAACAACGTGTCTTTATTGATGAACACTATCTCAAAAATAATGAAAGTTTGGCGGCCACAGTTCGAAAATTTCATACAAAATATGGTCGGAATAGAGTTTTGACTTCATCAGCTGTGAAGAAATTAATTGAAAAATTTAGGGAGACTGGATCAGTTGGAGACACTAAACACACTGGTCGTCCAAAAACAAGCCGTTCAAATGTCAATATCGAAGCAGTGGTGTTGAAATTCAGGAAAATCAATTCGGCGTCGTAAACACAGTTCTTTGTGCCGAAATTGAATGATATTGATGTGGCCAATATGGGGTTTCAACAAGATGGTGCCACATGCCATACAGCCCATGAAAAACTTCAAATACTGCATGAGACATTTCCAGGTCGTGTACTCTCTCGTTTTGGTGATAAGAATTGGCCCCCTAGATCGTGTGATTTAACACCTTTAGATTTATTTTTATGGGGTTATTTGAAGTCAAAGTGAATTTCAACAAGCCCACATCCACCCGTGCATTATAAGAGGAAATTCAACGCTGCATCAAGGAAATTTAACCAAATTTATGCCAAATGCCCATGGAAAATTTTGACAAAAGAGTGCGTATGTGCCAGCAAAGTCGTGGAGGCCATTTACCCGATGTGTTATTCCATAAATAACCCTATCCTATTTACTTTATAATTAAAAAAAAAATAACAACAAAAATACTAAAAACTGTGTTTTCTTTTTAAATCAAATCTTGCGTTAATTCTGGGACACCCTTTACAACTAAAATGAATTTTCTCTGTATCTTCCGTTCAGACGTACAATAATTACCATTAATATCGTAGAGGGAGGGGGTGTATATTGTAACATGTTACTGCATCCGACGGTTACTGTCATCCATTTTACGGTTCCGGTCGATTTATCGGTTCCCCATATTACGTGATTTTGATTTAATAGCGGAAAACCCACGCCTAGAATTATTCACCCTCCCCTTCATATACTCACATCAATCTGCCAGTCATTGAGAACTATTTATCAGCTGACTTGTCTCAGTCTGTTTTCCGATGAAACAATGCGTGCAGTGCTCCAATTAAATTTTGACGGAATCCTCACACTTGAATAAGGATATTTGAGTGGAAATCCATCACTGCAAATATTGGACGTATATTTTAATATTAATAAAATATAATAAATATCAAAATATTTTCTTTACTTCTCTGTTAATTTAATTATTTTCGGTATGAAAGTTCAACCATATATCTGTCGCTTATTTCCATTAATTATTTATTACTGATTATTTGAAACTTTTTTGTTTAGTACTGGATACTGACTTATAGAAGGTTGATCCCTACCAGCTTTTAGTTAAACAATTTCAGTAAACTAAGGGATCAATTGTGTGTCATATTATCTTTATATCACTAATCACTTATTCATGATTAGTCCACTGACGATTGACGTTGAAATAATGCAATACACAATAAGAATGCAATGATAGAAGGACTGTCTTTCATTTTGAAATTTTCGTGTTTGAGTCACATCAATTTTAAAGCTATTCTAATATATAATGTATTGAGAGTCTACATTAAATATCGCCAATTTACTGGGTTCCAGTTTTAATAGGTTTCGTTTGGTCAACATTTTAGCTATTCACAACTTTTTTTTCTGTTGTTAAAAAGATATTTTAAGATTTTTCGCCACGATTGAACTCATTGAACTCTGTTCAAAAACGATTTAAACACAATTTAGTTGGTATAGAGAGGAATAAAATCCAATGATATATTCATCTGTTAATCTGATGATGATAAAGTTGACAAGTATCAAACCGGCCTGACAGTGAAAACTACATCAAACTAATTGTTTACTTTTATTTATTGTTAATTTATATGCGTTGATCATATTTTCTTTTTTATATATTATTGAGGTTTATATATGTAGATGGGGCTGATGTGTTTGAAGCAAAACGTATTTGAGCAATAATTAAAAATATTTCTTTAACGCGTGCTTTTGATGATTTTAAATTTAATTGACCTGCACTATTACAGCCCATAGTTGAGCATCAGATCTTCACCGAACCACTTTATCCCCGCCTCCAAGAGGGCCCCCTCCGACGAAGTGTAGGAGGGTGCCTCCCCCATCCCCCAGAGGTTTGACCGAGTGCACCACTGACCCGCCCTACCTGACCTAGTTTTGGCTTCTACTTCGCAACCAGAGTCTTCATGGACCACTTGAGACCATGCAACATGCGTAACGGAAGGGACACAAATGCTTGAAGCGGCGAGTTCTGTGCTCCCCGACGGGGGACGCCAGTACTCGCCCAGATATCCAATAATTGACCTCACATTCAAAGGGAAACGCTGTATTATTTTTGTAATAACGAGACCCTTCTGCTGAAGGGGGGGGGTTGCTTAAGCACACAAAAGAAATCAATGAAATGAAAAGGAACTATGAATAAACAAAAATATTTAAAAACAGCTTAGCAGCGTAAAAATAAATACGCTGATTGAGCATATGTTGGACATTATTAGTCATGTGTATGATGGTTCCGATCGAGTCGACAATAATATTCTCAGTCAGAAAAAGGCCATCTTGTGGGCGAGCCTAACTTCTTCAAATAATTCACTAGTCTTTGTGCTTCATCATTGCCACGCACCATTCCATACGCGTTGTGGAACCATTCTGGTCACAATCGCTCAAATTTAATGACTTGTCAGTTGACATGATCAGTTTCAAACCTGAGTACTGGTACTGTATCTAGGCTTATCATATTTTCATGGAGTGCTAAGATGGCACGAGCATCCTATCTCTTGAAGTAACCCAGTATTGTTTCTGTGATGGGCTGTTCTGTTATGAGGAGTGGCCACTTACAAAGCACATGGCTGGTATTTCAGTCTTTCCACCATCTGCGGCATAAGAGTCATTTACTGCAGCCTGCCTGCCAAACATAAAAAGAAATGTTATTATTTAAAATATATATGTACTATATATAGGCGGTATATATACTATTTATAGAAAGAGAGAAAGTAACCTAGTACCGGAATAACTTCTGTTCAAACTGTAAAGTTACCCTCTACGTACTATAATCTAAATAAACTGGGAAAAATGTGTACAGCGCAATTTCGGGAACGTAAACTGCATCACATGCAAGCAGCTGAGTACATGACTGCTAGTGATTACGATACCCCGCGAGCGATCCCGTGTACCTGATTGCCTAGTGCTCATGCAGTTGGTGTCAGTGTTAGCAGTATGTATGTTATATGCTCGAGTTGGCAGTATGTGACATATGACGAGTGTTGGACAATAGATGACAGACAAGCCGACCGGAGCTGCCATCTAGCTCCCGCTAGTTCTTGCCCGACCTCCTTTGTCCAGCTATCAGTTACTACAGATGGAGTTAGATGCTCAGGCCAAATACCGATCAAGGAACAAACAAACCGCTTTCCCATTTCCCCCTGTACTTAAGTTAGAATCATGAAAACGTATGTAACCCTGTAATACACTGATCTGAAACTTACTTGCGCCATAGCCATTTCAGTCCATTTTACCCAGGCACCTCGCCTGTATAAAGTCTTTACTGTAAACTGTGTCATTATTGTAAGTTGTCTTTATCAACAAAGTGTTTTTAAGTAGGTAGTGCAGTGAGAATGTTAAATCCTTAAAATGTTTCGAACACAACAACGGCATACCGTTTAGCTAATACATTCCTTCTATAGTTCGGCATATTTTTTTGAATATTGAACATTATTATTGAACTTTTTACTGTCACACTCTAGTTCTTAATTCGAACCAGAATATTTATAGAAACTTCTTTATTGTGATAAAATTACAATCAGCCTTATTGGCCAATAAGTAATTGTGATAAATGTACTCATTCATACCATATTTACAATTTTCATTTACTCGCCCATTCATACTTAAATTTATCGTATTTATAGCATGTCACGAGGCCACTGACGCTTTCTCCGAGGAGGATTACAGGGATGAGTGGTACAGTGAATGACTGTTCTAGGGGATTAGGGTGGTTGGATAGGTTACTGTGGAATTTTATGAACTTGGATGGGATGAGTTAAAGAATGTAGGGTATATTAAGATCGTTATGAAGGGTTTTGTTGCTTACGTAATAAGGGGCATTTACTATTGTTCTCAGGACTTTTGATTGAAAGGATTGGATACGCTTGATGTTCGACTTTTTTGCTGTCCCCGATAGCTCTATTCTGTATGTCCAGATTGGCTTAAGTATAACTTTGTATCACTAAACTATTAATAACCATCGTTAAGATGGGAAATATGTCAACTGCACTAACCCTTGTACTACTGACTAGTCCCCGGATTCAGCAGAAAAATCCGACCTCTGCTGGATCAGGAGTGACATATGAATAGGTGGCTCTTCCCATGCTGGGATATTCCGATACTATATCTAGACCTCCAAATCGCTCGCTGCAGGGGAAATTTTCCCTATTCAAGGCTCGTTTATACTAACGAATTCGGACTCATTAGCAATCAGTAACTGTCTATATGCGTTTATGGTTTAAAAGTGGATCCTCTCCCTTCGCGTTCGGCGAAACGTTTCCCCTGTCGCGTGGTTCACCTAGAAAGAGCAACGATAAAGCTATCAGGAGGCACAAAGCCAATCGCACCGCAAACAGGCCCAATTAGGGCAGAAGCGTAGCCAATGAAGAACGGCATTATCCAGTAAGTGACACTTCCTGCCCTGACCGGTCCTAGCCGGCTAAGTCGCTGCTTTCGCCCGATCACTGGTGCCGAATAGTGGCGAACGGGGAAAATTTCCCCGCTAGTGAACAATCGGAACTGATCCACTTCTGCTGAATCCTGTCCACTCGATCAGCATAAACGGCGATTATTACTGAGCATGAACTGCGAGTTCATTAAGAACAGTCGGTGTTTAAATGAGTTGATGGTTTGGTTCGGAGATCGGACAACGTTTCGACTATGTATGTCAGCGTCAGGACCTGATAACAAGAAAAGAGCATGGGTGTTAAGCATCATTGCCAATAACTAGTGACAGCAATTAGGTCCAAAATGACACAATAAAGTGCAATGTGGCTAGTAAATGAATTGATACTTCATAGGTTTGAGTTGCAGAGATAAATAGCAGAATCGTTTTACTTTGTGTCTAACGTATTCTTACCTTACCCGTTTCGTCTACTACATATTTCTCTGTTGAAACCTAGCAATTGTTGCATATAAATATCGATTCATTGGCGAATCACACTGAATTTTTTTCATTTTGAATTCGTCAGCACCTACCTATTGACGATCGTGTTTAACAACCACATTCTTTTCTTGTTATTAGGACCTAATGCAGACATACGAAGTACGTCGAAACGTTATCCATGAATAAACTTTGTGTAAATCTAGTACCTCTTTTTCATCGACATGTTTAGGGTCATAGTAATTAACAAATTGCAATTCATAGCAGGTGTACTACAAAGTTTGTGTATTCGACTATATATTATTATTTAATATTACTACGGCCATTTCTTATAATTGTTATTTGTTTTTTTTTAATAAAGTGAATTACTTTTGTATCCTAATTTCATGCAAGACTGTTATTTTTTTTTTTATTGTCACCTTATTGATTGAATTTGATCAATTTGAAATTTATTTAAAAAAAAAATTGCTAAATTCACTTGGTGAGAGCTCTCACTCAATTGGTAACACTGAATGAAGTAGTAGTTCTTGATATTCCCGCTTTTTATTGTATAGTTATTATTCATGACGGAAATAGATGATGGATTTTTACAATAGTTTACGATCTAGAATAGAGAATAATCAATTTTTAGGAATTTCAATTTGATTTTCTTCACGAGCTCTATTACTTTAATCAGCTTCTTTCCATACTAAGGCACACATCAATAGTTAATCTACACGCTGTAGTCAAAGCTGATTAAATTATAGACATTTTAAAAGCGATAAACACAAAATTTATAGATAAATGTAAACATAGCGAGAGTCCATTACATCAAAAAATATTTTATAGTTGTTATTTATATTTTTTTCTATATTAAAATTTATTTGTACTCCAAAGAAGTCTTCATTCATAATAAAAAGAAATGAATTTGGTCTTTTGTTTCTATTCTAGATTCCTTGCATATTAGCATAACGTTATTTTTAATACATAAATATTTGAAATAAATTAATTTGAATTGAATACCACACTAATCGATCACCAGTAAAAATTCAATCTATGTATTCCTGTATACTGATTTTTGAATGTTGGTTTCAATAGAGAGTTCGTTGAAAGAGTGAAAAAAATACCGCCTCGACAAAAAAAACGAAAAAAAACCCCGGACGAACTCTTTCAATCTCGACAAATAAATGCAACCCTAAATTAATGACATTTGGTTTTTGTTGCAATCCAAGTGTGTTAGGGAAGGAATAGTAAATTGTTTCCTTCCTTTTGGGGAATGGTGTTCAGTCTTCCATGAAATTCAATGTACTGTGTCTTGGCACTAACAAGTTGAGGAAACACTGTCTTGTGCTGGCATAGAATCCCTCTGAGCGTCACGTACCATTCTAATAGAAAAAGCCACGACAAAAATATGTGTCAATTCATTGAATTTGATCTATTTTTTCATGTTATCGTCCATACATGAGTTTATTACATTAGATATTATTGCATTGAGGTCAAATCCCCTCTAAAATAAAACTAAAATACAATTAATACTAAAATATCCACTTATTTACGTGTAGGTAAACAATAACCAAAAAAAACCTACAACTAAATTTCGTACCTGATTGGCCTATTTCGTATTTGTTACCGCCACCAAATTTGAACCAGTTTGAATGATTGTTAAACCCGAAAAGGCTTTAAAATGGGTAAGGCCAATTGTCTTTTCCTTGGCGTGTCGACGGCTTGAGATCTCCTAGAACACCCAATTGACTCCGAAATTATAGTTTATTTTAAACGTACAACAAGCTGAGCTACGCTAATATTTTGGTTGATATATAATAACGGAGAGTGTACAATTAAAAGCTCGTTTAACTGACAACTCAGAAATCATACCCATTACACACTTTTAGTTGTAATCTATTTTTTTTCTGTTTTCCATCTCATAAAAAAGTTTAATAAAAAAAAAAAAAAGGTGTTTTCCATGAATACAAACAATAATAAAGGGTCATATTATTGATTACTTAGCATGTTAAAAATGCGTCTTATTGTTTTAAGTGGGGTATCAAATTAAAGATTTATAGGTATCACAGTAACAGCTTTATAGATGTATGTTTAAGTTTTTGTGTATACAAATGATATTCTAGGTTTCGTACGTTCCAACCGCAGAGCTGTAGTTATCGACGGTCTATAGTTGAGGAACGATTGGTATCTCCTGCCTCGTCAGCTCCAGCGTGGCTATGAGGACGCCCACATGCGTTGTTACTATCAATTGTTTCCGGCAATAGATGATGTAGAATTGATTAAGGGCGGAAATAAGTTGTTATTAGAGGCTGAATAGAAACGTTTAGACTTATTGTCTGTCTATCTTCGGCCGCTCCATGATAACCTCTTCGTTGAGCCCATAGCGTGATAATTATCCTGTAAATTATTTGATATCATGATAAATTTTAGATGCAATACGAAGGCCCTAATGTCATATGTCTGGGAGGAATCAAAAATAATTCTAATATCATGGATGCACCAGACCTTGACAAAATATCAACATAAACACACTACAGTGGAACCTTCGTACGATAATTAAACTAAAGTTTTGAACAGTTCATATAGCATATAAAAACAGTTACTAGAACTAATGCTAAATATTCAAACATTAGATTATTCAAAACCAAATTCCTCCGAACTGTAGCCAATGGTCTACGTCACAGATGTACCCATTCACAATGATCTCCATGCGCTAACTGTCCTAGACCTTGTACCCTTGAGAGTTTTCAAACTCCTTTTTTGCATTTCTCATCGTCACCCAAAGATGAGGTTAACTCCTCATGTCCTGAGCGTCTGTGTCTCTCTTGTCATCTTTGCTCTTTACGAAATGGCAAAACGGTTGGAGGAGAATCACACTGCTCACAAGTAGACACGGAGTATTCCAGAAGATATTATTGGAGGAATTCCGTTATGTAAGCAAATTGTACGTATTGAGTGAGAGTGTTTGTAAGGCACGAATGATCTCTAACCTCACAATCATATTCATATTCGTATACGCGAGCTCGATAGCTAGTAAAGATAGTAAACTCTACAGAACTCCTTACACTTCCATATTGTCTTGTAGAGGTTGACAACCTACTGATAAATTATTCAAAACAAATACAGAGTTTTTTTCACCACCCAATAACTCCATCGGGAGGGCACCCACGACAAGGAAATACCCCGACACCTGCGCACCCAATAACGTTCAACTTAGGGCTTATTAATTCTTTCCCTAATCTTTTTGGGGGAATCATCCAATAAAAATACCTTATCGCGCCCTTCCCCTTCAGAGGTTCTGGGGAGGGAAGGAATTCACACCTTTCACAATGTTTTCTCACCCTTAAGGTTGAAATTATTCTTCAAACACAATTTTACTGCGAGGGCAAACAACTAAACAGAATACCAGTGGTGCTAGCCCACTATAGTATATGTGTCATAAATTAATAAAATAAAAATAATATATATCATTAATAGAATCATGAAAAATGAAATGAAGAGAACCTCGTTCTATCATAATAATTTAGGTAGATTACTCTCAATATATCTTTTTTTTTATATGCAATAATGATGGTGGGAAAATACTCAGACTACTGCGGGCTGAAGACTCGGTGTTGTCCAGGGGGAGCTTCAATAACTATCCCGTCACAATAACGACTTCGAAAAAGAGGGGTCATTGTGGTAAGAAAAAAAATGATGGAAAACCTAAATGACCTCATTGGTAAGCGAGTATCCGGCTTCGGCTAAGGGTTGCCGGCATGAGGGAGGACCGAATTTCCCCACCGGCCACTCCTGTATGGGGCAACGAGGAATCTTCACAATCGCAGAGTATCCCTCTGAGCGTAAAAACGGGACTAGTGGTTCATTAGTTGAAGGGCGGGTCAGGAGGATAAACCGAGCTCCTTGTTAAAATACCCCCGGCTCATTTCGTCTATCTCCCTTCCTTCACCCTGTGTCGGCAATCAATATCTTCCTTCGGCGGTTCTTCCCCTCGCCACTCGACGTATGGCCGACCATCAGGGCCAACCCTCCATAATCATGCTGTGTGATTATGATTGCAACAGTAAGAAGTTACTATGTATACATTGCACAAACAATAATAGAGTTGATAGTAAAGTTTAAAAATACCTACAGAAAATAAATTCTCTGGCGTTTTGTGAATCATCTGACTGATATTACAATTTTAATATTTTAACATCGATAGTGAATTTTATTGAATTTTTCGGAATTTAAATGAAATAATGAGTGTATGAACAAACGATTAACTATCAGTCCAACCACTTTATCCCGACAATGGCTTGGGACAAAAGAAAAAACTAAAAATTGTTGTTGCCCACGCCTGAAACTTGAGCTAACTGTAAGTGGCAATGCCGACCCGAGCATTGACTCAGGTCTACCTAAGGCCAAGTGGGACCTAGACCCTTTGATCACTTTGCCAATGTATCAGGTATTACAACTGTAGTAAAGTGCTTAGGCCAAAGTAAGCAACGACATTAAACCCTCTGTACTTTAGGTAGAATCAGGCCTATTTAAAGGTTGGTACCGTCAGAAAAAATCACACAAGTAACATGGGATTTCTCAAACCCCCATAACATTTCTGCGGTAAAGCAGGAGGAAATGGTCTAAACTTCTATTTTGTTGTGAAAAAACTATATTAACAGAAAAAAAAATATAATTCACTTTCAATTTTTACAAATTCAGCAAATATAACAGCGAAAATTTGAAGCTAATGACTTACTGTGAAATTGCACTTGAATATTGCATATTCATAAATACTGCACCCCCAGAACTATAATTTAAATTAAATGACCTTATCTTTCTTTAGAACAAAAAAAAAGTAACGTAAAATCACAATAATTTTACTATCTTTTCAGAATGTCAATTTTTGTAGCTTTCTATGGTGGATAGGAACACTTACAATTTTCACAAAACTGTTTCATGTGGCAAATACACATATAGTGCTGGGATTTGTAGCAGAAACATTTTGTTTTTATGTATCGGTTTCTTAGGCAAATAGTGCATCGCCATTTGTTTGAATGCTGGACTACGTGCTGGGGCACTTCTGAACGAGGTTGCTTGGATTTTTATTTTTCGATTGGTCTAGTACATACCTTATAAATACACCTTGTAAATAAACATACCTGCAGCTTCGACATCAGACTGGTCTTTACCGGTGTCCCAGTCCTGATCCTCTGATTGAATCTATTCTTCATCACTTCCGACGTCAGTCCACTCCGAACCAGTCAGATGTCAGTACAGTCTCCCCTGATCTTCTTCCCTTAACATAACTCAGAACGCAAGTGGTGACGTGGGGTCTTACAGAACCCCGTGGACTTTGTACTCTCCCCTGACGTTCACTGAGCGACCGACAGCAGACCGCACAATTGCGATATGATTTAAAAAAGGGAGGGCTCAGAGGAAGATATTGTGGATTTCAAATTTGTGGAATCAAAGGTGCTTTTTCAGGAATGTGGGGGTTCATCATACCCCTACGTTACCAAGTAACAGTTAGAATTCCTCGACATCTCACCTACTGCCATCCGTATCCTGTTTAAAGTTTTATACTGTAAAGTATGCCTTTATTGTGAGTTGTTTTATTAATAAAGTGTTTTTATGTATTAGCGTTTACTATCGTCAGATCGTTAATTGAACGAGACACGTGGGACTCCAGGTCACGTCCTTAAAAAAGTTATACAACTTGGTGCCATTGAAAAAAAAAAAAATATATATTTTATTTGCTAAGACATCTCAGCGACTTGAAATTGCTTTTTCAACCAAAAAAAAATTAATAACTAAATCCAAACTTTAAGTGTTAAGTCGCTTCTTAGCTAGGAGGCATGGACTTAAGAAACCTTGAAAGTTAGTGAAACGTGTCAAACTCTTTTTTTTTCCGTGCTTTTAGTAACAACATTTTATTTAAAATCATTTTATATAGTATTTTTAATGTACCCTTAAATGTTTGATTCGATTTAATTACTTTTACGACCACTATACTAAAACATTCATCCGAAAACAATCGTACCTGATTGGAAGTATAGGCTCTTCTATGTGGCTTGGAAATAATTGTTGGCAGTGAAATTGAAAAATACTTAATTTCATTTTTAAAGGATCTCATTTGCTAAATATCATCTTTTTAACCGATAAAAAAAAAAGTAAATTGCTAATATTGGGAAATTTTTTTGTGGCATTGATCCGATACCACCATTCATAATATTTGCATCTAATTCCTTTGGCGGCTCTCAGAAACATTCACAAGTAACACTTTAATTGTGCAGTCGGCTTCTGTACCAATCGGGTACATTGCGTACAGCCTTTGGCGTAGGGTGCGAGTGTTTGGCCATACCAAAGAGAATTCATACCGGGGTAGCCTTAAGACAGGGTAGCCCAGTTGCTGGAGCACCTGTCTGGATATTGGAGAGGTCCAGGATTCATTCAAGTCCATAGTAGTTTTTTCTTCGGGTGTTACTTATTAATAATTAATACGATGTCATTAAAATACGCATGATACTCGTAAGCGTTATCTGGGAACCTGGCACTGAATAATTTAAAATTATATATTGCATCCTTATCGTACGAAAAATCACATCGGAACTGGGAATAAAATTTTTGTCAGTCTTTTTTATTTTTTAAATATTTTCTGTGTACTTTTCTTGACTGTATTTTAACCTAAGATTTAATCAGCAAATTTCGAGGTGTTGTGGAATATTACTTGGAAATTTCGTCTCGTTTGAATCAGTGAGTTATCACAGGTAGACAGACATAACGCGGCAGTAATAAATTTGCGTTTAACGTTAATAAACGTGCATTTCAAAGCGATGCAGCCTGTTAATGGCCCACCCGCGGATTATATTGCTTACTACGAATTGCTCAAATAAACGTTTGATGATATCTTTTTTTTTTTTTCTCTCTCTCAACTCTCTGAACATGAGAAATAGATCAAAGTGAAGAAAAAGTTCTTTTTTCCCGTTACGATGATGGGGGGGGGGAGGACGTTAGCAGGGCTATTTGGAACATGTTTAACCAGCCCCCCCCCCCCTGCCAACAAGCCCCCCACCCTTTGATGTCGGAATATATGCTCTTTTTAAAAAGTAAAAAAGCGGCCAAGCACTTCAGGTGAAGAACCCCCACTCCAAGTTCGGCTTCATTTAGGATCCTTTCGTACAGACGATAAGAAAATAATTATGCCTCCCCCCCCCTCATTCAGGTTAAATATTCACGGCATAAATCCTAATGGTCGCAAATTTAGGGTGTGAGTCGTTGAATTCCGGCTTTGGAGGGGAACAAGTGCTGGCGAAATCAAAAAATTACTTAAAAATAACTTATCGTCGATTAAAAATTATTTGAAATAAACCTGAAAGTATAGTATGCGTGAAGTTCATTTACTACTGATAAGCTCAGAAATCAATCTTTCATTTTCCTGTAATCCCTTTTTTTTTGACGAGGGAAGGGTGGTAATTAATATGAGGGTGTTGGAAACTTCTATTACAAAATAAATGTTTTCCTATCATATTTATTAGTGTATCAGATTAATGATCTTGAAGACTTAATTAGTAACATTTGACTTATAGTCTATGACTATTGTCCTTAATGACAGGTTTTTTCTCATACTCATGTTGAGTATCAAATAAAATATCTAGATCTCCTGATTAATATTCTACCTTTCAAACCGCTTCTTCCAAGTCAGCTGTGGCTTAGAATATTCTAACTATCCCATAAAAGCAGGAGTTCCACGGGGCAGTGTCCTGGGTCTCATCCTCTATAACCTGCACACCGCTAATGTCCCTTCTAGCCCCAATACCTTCTTGGCCACATTTGCAGACACAGGATTCCTGTCGTCCCATCCAGACCCCGATATAGCATCCCATAACCTTCAAAAACACCTTGATGAGATCGAGCATTGGTGCAACCAATAGAGGATTAAAGTTAATGAAACAAAATTGTTCCGCATTACATTCACCCTCTGCCGCAATTCTTGTCCAC
The DNA here is from genome assembly GCA_930367205.1 of Acanthosoma haemorrhoidale. Classification (NCBI taxonomy): domain Eukaryota; kingdom Metazoa; phylum Arthropoda; class Insecta; order Hemiptera; family Acanthosomatidae; genus Acanthosoma; species Acanthosoma haemorrhoidale. Next base: position 32,773,026 of record OV884009.1, on the reverse strand, counting down.
TAGTTTTTTTTAATTCCATTCCTCTCCCTGTATCCGAGTAAGTACTTAGGCTTCCATCTCGGCAAACGGCTGACCTGGAACCCACATACGAGGCTAAAAAGACCAGAACTAAAGAGACGCTTTGGACAACTGTACAGACTACTTCAAATGACACCCCATCTCTCAATAGAAAATAAATTACAGATTTACAAAGTTATACTCCGATCATGTTCTGAGCGCTTTTGGTCAGCCTCCGCTGGCTCTTATCTAGTGACGCGGCTGACGTAGAAGCTCGGGGGACTTCCCAAGACTCCGCTTCCTTTTTCGCATGCGAGGGAGGTGACAACCAGGCGGACTTGGGAGGTCTCTGGGCTGTTTGTAAATACTGTATGTAGAAGCGAGTGAATGAAAATTGTGAATATGGTATGAATCAGAACGTTTATCACAATTACTTATTGCCTAATAAGGCATATTGTAATTTTACCACAGTAAAGAAGTTTCAATATAATGATCAATATTCATATCAATATTACTGTTAAAAAGGTTTCAGTCCCTCCAAATATGTTATATTATAATATTAATTTTCGCCTATTGAGGTACTCCTTCAGATAATAAATTGATTGACTGTCAATGATAGTATGTTTGTAGTAATTTATTATTGAATAGCGTTGTAACTCTTTAGCAAAAAATTGTAAACATTTTTAGATGGTAAATGGATTTTCCATCAAACGGTTAAATAATAAAATAATTTACCCAAATTTACAATTCTTTAGTAAAAAAACACTTGAAATAGAAAACATTTTTTGTGCAGCTCTTAGGTAAACAAGTATAGAGTGAATGAATTTTGTTATTTTCAAGAATTCCATTCACTTCTAACTTATAATATGTAATATATGTTAGGATCTTAATAGAATATAAATAAAAACATTTATTTTAAACTGTCATTAAAATCTTCTTCGCAGCTGCAATAAAACCCATAATTGTCAAACTTGATTTGACTATTTTGTATGGGTCCTTCAGCTATATATTTTCTTGAATTGTATTTACAAAATTCCAAAAATTTTCAATTATTTGATTCAAAGTAGTAACATTAAACGCCTCTAAGTATTTTACAATTGATCAAAATCTGCTGGCTGAGCGAACTTTTGTACTGTTGCTCGCTGATTCGTCCGATTGTCGGGCATATAGGTGAGGCCTCGTAGTTTAATACCAAAAGGAAGAACTAATAATATCAGAGGATATCAAAGATTAGAACACAATGGGCAGGAAACATAGCAAGCCAATTGATGTTTATTGGCACACACTCCGTGCTCATCTATCCAATTGGATGCTAAATCCAACCGGTTGAATAAAAATTGAACATTCCTAATAATTGGACATTTCTATTTCAGCCTGGAGTTTAATTGAGTTTGCTATGGCATTTATAAAGTCCTATGGCTAATTGTTTGCCTTAACCCCCCTCCCCCGAAGTAATGAACAGTTCGACCTGCCCATGCTTTATTGTTATTATTATTAATGTTATAATTAGCGCATTGAACCAAATCAACACCATGTGTAATTATAATTTAATTTGAATTTTTACCATGCCTATCTGACATCCCTGGTTGAGTTTCACCCTATTACTTTTTTGACACTTGCACCATCACAACTTTTAGGATATGCAGGTACATCATATGCTACATGGGTACTCATTAATTATGAGTACATGCTACATGGTTTGTATATGTGTTTTAACAACAACTTTATTATGATAAAATTACAATCTGCCTCATTGGGCAATAAGTAATTGAGATTTTCATTCATACCATATTTACAATTTTTATTCCCTCGCTCATTCATACAGTATTTACAAACAGCCCAGGGACCTCCAAAATCCAGATCCTCGCATGCGAAAGAGGAAGCGGAGTCTTGGGAACTCCCCCACACTCCTCCGTCAGCCGCGTCACCGGATACGAACGAAGGCTGACCAAGAGCACGAAAGCTACATATGCACAGAAAATGATTGGAGAAACTGGCTATTGCCAGGACTCCCACTGTTGCGCATTTATAGCAGGTCACGAGGCCACTGTCGTTTCAGTATCCGAGGAGGATTATAGGGATGAGTTGAGCAGTGCAATGACTGTGCTACGGGATTAGGGTGGTCGGATAGGTTACTATGGAATTTCATGAACTTGAAAGGGATGAGTTCGAGAATGTAAGGTATGTTAAGATTATGTGTTTTAAAGAATGGTTTATTTATATTCCGTAAATATGTTTATTTCATTTAATAACAAGGTTATTTATTTATTTTATCTTATTATGAAATATGTTTTTTTTTTCTTTTTGCGAATATAACTATAAAAGCTATAGAAGAGAAGGAATACCAAAATATGTGTATAAAATTTTAATTCTCAAAGAATACGTAACCAAATGTAAATACAGTATTTATACATATATATATATATACCTCGTTAAATCAAGAACCCCTCCATAAATTATCAACCAAATGCTATTTATATATTATTCAAATAAAAATATGTGAAAGAATTATCATTAAAAATTCTCTAATTCGAATGTTTGCCATGATAACATATTTCATATGCCAATTTTTCCCATATCCAGACCTCATCTTCTAGACTTATTAATATGGAGTATTGGAGATTAATCTTAAACATGTTCGTCAAATATTCTTAACACAGAACTGTCAACCAATAGATATAGTAATAATATAACAGTATCTTATTTATCTAATTCTAAATCAGAATATGGGGTATTAATTAGTAAAAGTTTTTAATTTTATGTGCGATCTTACGTTGTCTCTTTTAGTCGTATTGCCTCCAGAATAATAATTAATTTTATTTGTTGAATTATGACTCACCTTTCAGCAATTAAAACAAAATAGTTAAAATAATAATAAAAAAAACACATTTAAAAACGGTGCGATTGCGACCTTTTTTTTTTTTAAATATGTGTACATTGGCATTTATGTGTCATTAACATTAGGCAAACGTCAGGACATTAACTTGTCTTTCGAAATGTAACTGGAGAAATACATCGATTGTAATGTGCCAAAGATGGAAATATTCATCAAATAAATGCTTACATTAATAATAACCATCCTTTATTACCTTTTTAACAATAATATATACATAGAACAAATACACCTAATGTTTACACTATCATAGCAGCTGTGACGAGTACACAAACTTCTTGTTCAATTACTCTTGCTCTTGATTTGGAATTTGAATTAAAACCCTAACTAAGTTTGCCCCCTTTAAATTGAAAAAAAAATTAAGAATAATACCACTGATTTTTTTCTCCCCGTACTTTATTGGTAAAATTACAATTTGGTTGTCCACCATCAATAATTGTGGCTTAAAAGCTCATTGATACCATTTACACGAGTCCACTCATTTATTACAGTACATGATTCAATATTTAACAAAATCAACTATCCCAGCGTTAAACCTAATACTAAATGACGATCAAAGACTGGTCCAGAATTCAGCAGGAAAGTCCCAGGAGGTTCAGTCCTGATTGATCTTTGACAGGGAAATTTTCCCTGTTTCGGGATGAGTCTTTACTTGTCAATCTGGATCTATTAATTACAAGTATCAGTATCATATGTTCCTGCTTCATCATCATTTTCGGCGGTTATGTACCAGTAGATCACATTCTCACCAGTGCTTTCTGGTTCCTGGCTCTGCTTCCTCGACATCGAAGCTGGTATTTCAAAGCTACTATTTCATTATATAGAATTTAGAGATAATTAAACTTGTGTGGCAAATCGTAAAACCAATTCTTTTATTCGTTCTGTCAAATCTTAAGTAAATTCATTGACAATTTCCAGCCGGAAAAGTGACAATAGTAGGGACGGATTGGGTTGTCCCCTGGCCATGCTTAAACGCCAATATTGTATTAATGTACATTGTAAATACGGTATGAATGAAAGAGTAAATGTATGCATGAATACAATGTTGTGTGACAATTATTTATAGCCTTACTGAGGCGGGTTGTAAGTTTCTTCAATTAGAGATTTATTAAAAAAAAGATGATATCAATAATTGATTGTTTTGGAATAGTAACCCGTTGTTAAACATTTTAATACTTATTGGTAACATATAAAAAAATACTGTCAAATTCAGAGAAATCTTATACTTAACCGAATCAAATACAAGTGTGTGTTGAATCTACAATGCGTGGAGTCATGCCATTGCTTCTTCACTTCTACATCCTTTGTTTTGTTTGCAAATATTAGTATACTTAAAAGTAAAACTCAAAAAAGGACAGCTCTTTATTGAAATTTTATCTCTTTTCAAGTCTCTCCCAAAATATTTTTACTATTGATATTGCATCAACAGTTAGCGTACCAACTTCACATTTCAACTCAGATTTACATACAAATACAGTAATTCCATTCGAAATACTTAAAATTGTAAATGATAAGATTTGCATAATCCAAAGAATTAAACGACAGTTTCTTCAGATTCAAATTCATTCATAGTATACATTTCATTTACTTGATATATATATCAACAACTACAAAATTAAAAAAAAAAAAAAACATGAGTTTTGATCAACGATGTCACTTATAGTTTATGTAATTGATCTGCGTGGTGGTTCGTCTAAGTAGTGACCGAAGGTCCAGAATTTGCTGTCTCCTTCTAACGTGATTTAGGGAGGGACGGGGGTTTTCCCACCTGGACGACCTTCCACCTCCCCCCCACCCACGCGGGGCAGAGAAGAAAAAGGGATTAACGGGGTTATACCCGGCGCAGGGATGAGTATGTAAAACTGAGGGAAAGGGGGAGCTAATTTATGTGTTCTAATAAGATGAATCAATAGGTCCGGGATGAGAGGGATGGAGAGAGAGAGAGAGAGAGAGAGGGAGGGAGGGAGAGCGAGAGCTCATACATAGTGGATCCGCCGGCTTTATGAATATTCATATAGGCTTCTTAGCTACTGTCGCGCGATGGATTGGTAATTGCAACTGACACCCTCAACCCCCCACCCTCCGGTCGATACACCCTCCAGCCCTTGATTCAAGTTTTAACTCCTTTCCTTTTCACTCCTTCTCAATCATTTCCATTATAATATCCTTTTGCTAATCACCATAATTTTCGGCGAAATATTAAAAAAAAAATTATTTCATCCGGAGTAAAATCTCTTTTCACAGGAAGTTTCCCCTAACTTGAACAGGATTTTTTTTTTTTTTTTTCTCTTAATATGGGCCCTGTCATTCTCTTGTTCTTCGTTCCTTATTTTGGTTTAGTTATATTCTTCTAGATGGGAAGTCATATATGAGAAGTATTTATTTTGTTTGTTTTTTTCCTCTTCAATTTTATTACAAATTGCTGGAGTCCTTGAAATTATTAATAGAGAATATTGCTACCGACTGTGGGAATTCCAAATGAATGTTGTGCGTGATTCATGTCCCTAATAATCTTAAATATCCTTCCTGTAGAGGTAGCTAAGGTTCAGTTCTAGATCATTCAGTCCGAAGGATGTGGTACTACATGGAAACATGTAATGTTTATTTTTGTGCTGCTGCTATGACCACTCTGATATACATTAGCGTCACTACTATGCAAAGTTTTGTATTACGGAGACTTTGATATTTGTATGTTCTTTCATTGATGCCACACCACGCTTTAAATGATGTCATCAAAACTGAATCCGAAAGAAATCAGTACGAACCAGATCTTAAAGTCAAATTTCAAAAAAACTTAATTTTCATTAGTACGTCTTATTAGAATAATAGAATAATTAGAAATTATTAAAACATTAATAGGGATAAATTATGTGATAACACAAAATACGTAAAAATAAAGCTAATAAAGAATTGTAGGTTGACAATACCAAACTCAGAAAATTATAATAATGCCAAATAAAAGGCAAGATAGTTGCTATAGCCCCCTAGGCTATATTGGGGTGGTACCGGGTTCGAGTCTCAGATATTGACAGGCGTTTTTTCTTTGCCAGTTAATTATTAGTAATGTAAGAGGGGATGTTCTAGCATACGCTGTGAGATGGTTATAGGATATCGCTTAACACATATTGGTTCCCACAACATCTTCTATCCTCTAACCATCTCACATAATGACCTGATGCAGACAGCACATGTCGAAACGACTTCCATGAATGAGTTGGATGGAAAGCTAACATTCATTAATTAATCTGAACCAATTTCCAAACACCCCCGCTTGAATGTAGTACTAATAATACCAGTTTCTTTAGTTGGACCAAGGAGGCAAAGTAGTGTGGTCACTCCGAGTTAAAGTGTCGTTGATGAGAAGTTCAAGGAGTCTTCGAGATGTATAGGTTCAAGTGATCTCGGCAACTCCATCGAGTAAGATCATGAAATGATCGTAATTTGGATCAAAACCTAAAGGATAAAATGAATAGTCACTTTCTAAAGTCAAAACTGATTGTCATGTAGATGATACCGGTTTTTAGGATACGACTGATAGAGGGAAAATATTAGCGGAGATAAAGATGAATCTTGGGGTACACTACTCAATCCACAAAATTAGATTGGGGCACGTTAAGAATTTATACAGACCAATAAGCACAGTTAGTATATACAAAATTATATACATCTACCTGTCAATTATTGTGTAAGACAAATATTCGTTTACACGATCCACATCTGTACTTGAAGAGCGTTCCTACCGAATGATTCAAATATTATCAGCTTTGGTCCGAGAGGGGGGGATGTGCAAATATCCATGGGATGAGTCGGCCTCAAGCTGAAACGGCTCCCCTCAAACGAAGTCGGTGTCCTCTCCTTCAGCGCGGACCAATCCTGGCCCATTTCCTTGCCATAACTCCATTAATCCCATGTTCTTTAATCAGTGCGTAATAACTAATTTTTCCCTTATTCCCCCTACGGCCTCTATCCTGACGGGTCTTCTGCCGGTACAAAGGGAAGGGACCTCCGGGCTAATGCTATTCTCTCCTTTCAGCTAAAATAAACTTCAAAGACGATTCCGTCTTTTTTTTTTTTATTGTTATTATTTCTTTTTGCAGTTGGCTGGTATTTTTTTAATTAAACGTAACTATCATTTCTAAGGAAACGCCAAGGTTGCTCCAGCGCTGTCATGGGACCCACCAGACTCGGGTAGCAAAACCAACACTTTGCGCCCGCTCAATTTTACTTATTGAAACGTGGGCTGGAATCTTTCCTTCAGTTTCAAAAGCCCTTGTGAAAAACCTATAAAATAAATATTCTATTCATCTTGGAACTGATTAAATAGCCGATTTATGTGTTTGCAAAACTTTGTTTCTTTTTAATGTTGGCCTTATTTAATGTTTTCTTAACCGTAGGGGAAACAAAACATCGAAAACATAAATTATGAAAAACGCAGGAACTTGAGAAATCTTAAAAGTTAGGAAAACGGTTTTTTTTCACGTTTAATTTTTTTTTTTTTACGCTTTTCTTTCGATTTAAATCAAAAACTAAAAATCATATTCATATGCCTTGAGGAATTTATCTCTTCAATTTAAGACGGAATCATTTTTACGAGGGCTATCGTAGAACACTCATACAAAAATGACAGTTCTGTATTTATTTTCTGTTCGATAAGTTGTGGTTCGCAGGGCCAAAACTTCACATAGATTAGATATTATACACATCAATCTATATTTAGAAACATTTATAAGATCTTTGTTTTTAAAAAACACACTTTGTTTATACAACATCATTAATTGGGTTGTATAAATCCATTCATACTTATTTGAAATTTCGATTTATACAATATATACATTTCCATTCAGGCCAGGGGCCCCAGCTCCCAAGGCAATTCCCTCAGGAAGCATTGGAGCTCCACCCGTCTCCTTCCTTCTCCGACCGTTTCACCGTGAGACGTAGGCCAGAGAGAAGTTGCGCAGGGCACGAGTGAGGATGATGGCCAGTGCCAGGACCCCATGACGTAAGTATCCATTACAGTAGGTCTTAAATAAGGAGTTGACAAGGGGATTTGGATGAATGCAAAGGTTTTTTGTGGGGTTTGGAAAATCCTGAGGGTATAAGGTTAAGGAGAGTTTGCACATGGGGAACATTTAATCATTTTTTTTTTAATTTAAATTTGAGTAAATACATAGGTCTAGGCCATTGGTCGGCAAACTTATTAGCCAAAGAGCCAAATATGAACATTACAACAATTTTAGAAAAAATTGGGAGCCAAATCTGCTTGTTTAGTAAACTTGTATTACACTAAATAGATAGTACACTAAATAAAACTAAATTTCATACTTAATAAATATTTATTAATGCGAACAATGTGCTTGCATCTCCTTGGAAAGTTTTAGTAAGTCAGGTTTGTATGTTGTTGTTTTTAATTTTAGGCATGATTCCAAGTTCTCATCAATAAGACGACTTCTCAGTTTACTCTTGATAATGTTCATGCTTGAAAAAGATTGTTCGCATATTTATGTAGAACCGAAAAGGGAAAGAACAGCAAATGCGAGCTTTTTCAGCTGATCGTAAGAGTCAGGAATACTGTTCCAAGCGTTGAAAATGATCATGTCTTCCTTCTCCAGGTCATTCAAAGCAGACCACTTCTGTTGTGAACTAAGATTACATTTTATCTTCTCCAATATTTCCAATTCAACACAAAGACGTTCGAATTTAGAGCGCCATATCTCCTTGTTTTTTAAATCCAGCAATTGTATTTCAAAGCTACCAATGTCAATTTCAAAAGGAGAAAATTTCAACTCGGTTATCGTAGCATTAAGAGGATTTTTGACAAATGCTAAAGTTGCTCTGCTGTTTTTAAATTCCTGAAACCTGCTAAGAAATGCTTCCCTCATATTTAAAATTATTATCAAAATAAGATGTAATTTTTTTCTTACCAAGTTTTTTTTCTTTACACGAAGGAGAGCCGCACTTAAGGAACCAAAGAGCCACATGCGGCTCTGGAGCCGCACTTTGCCGACCAATGGTCTAGGCTGACAAATAAAAACGTATACATTTCCATTAAATGTATGTATGGAAAACATTTCGACAAACTTTCTGCATCGTGTCGTGGAATACTGGGTTGAAAATATCTTCCGACAAGCAATAATTTTATGAAAATCTGAAATCTTTCTTACCTTCGTCTAAGCAGATATACCGACGAATAAATTCACTCAAACCCTATTCACGGGCAACTATGAACTGACGGTCTATACAATTATTTAAATGAGAGGAGTGGAATCGATATTGGTACAAGGGGAGTAAAATAATGGAGCAAAGCGCCTTTGCACCTTCACCTGATGAAGCAGCCTGCCGAATCAAAGGAAGCAGTTGAATAATTGATTGGTGGCTCCCCTCTCCCGACTCAAAACATTAGTGAATAAAATAAAACTCATTGCCGAACTAAGGGACTGAGAATTAAAAATGTATCACCATTAAGTGTCGTCCGCGGGCCAGATAATTTTTTGCTCGTCCGTGTCCGCCTCAACTTCCGTAATGGTTTATATTTCAGTTTTTGTTTGTTGTTTTTTTTGTCGAGTAATATTTTTGTTTTGTTTTTTTAAAGGGGATTTTTCGCCGACCTCCCGTGACCCTTCGACTGGCAGCCCTTCAGGGAGCGGGGAGGGAACGACTTAATTGAGACATCGAGTAGGAGTTGTCGCGTCCCTGCGTGTTGCTGGAATCGACCCAACACTTCGAACTGAGATAACGTCCGACCCTATTGTATAAGATGAGGAATAAATTGCCCTAATCATAAAAGATCAATAAAATCAAGTTATCTGTTTGATCAATACGTATAAAGGTGATTTAATGCGTACACCATATAATGGATTCTATCAGAACGAATGAAACTTAGTACTTTAATTAATTGATTGATTGAAACTTCTTTATTGCGCTAAATTACAATCTGCCTCATTAGGCGATAAGTAATTGAGATAAATGTTCTCATTCACACCGTATTTACAATCTGCATTCACTCACTCATTCAAACAGTATTTACAAACAGCCCAGAGGCCTCCTAAATCCACGTGGTTGTCACCTCCCTCGCATGCGAAAGAGGAAGTCTTTAATTAATTCTTTTTTATACTTAAACTATGAACTAATAATGAATTTTTTTAAAATAGAAAAATGAAAATCGTATTAAAGTGAAGGAACAAAAAATGATTTTTCAATGAGTACCCACGACAATAAAATGTTATGAATACCTTTTCTTTAGGGACGACACACAATGTAACCAACAATGTACAAAACTTGAATTTTATTTTTGTATATTTTTAATTGTTAACCCTCAAGTTATATTGAGAAACTATTTTAGAAATTAGAATCGTGTAAAAACAATAAAAAATATTGTTGTTTAGATGAACAAACGTACCAATGATCCTCTCTGGCTGAACTTTCTTATTATTTATTATTTTTCATTACGTCTGCCGATTTTTTTTTTAATTCACAGTTTTATGAAAAAAACAACAACCCAAAACACCTTCCAAAGTTTTTTAGATCATAAAGTTTATCTGAAGTATAATGTATTGAAATTTAATTTGCCGATTCAAAATATTTTTTGACTACCATCATTAGATTGTTGGATACGTTGATTTGAATGTTTGCTCATACATCCTATCGTTCGGAGTTTAAGAAACGGCAAGTCAGACGAGAAGGATGTAAGAAACTGTTTACAGAAAGAAAAGTTATCATACAAAAAGAATCCAAATAAAAATTAGGTATCGTAGTGGATAAACCAAAAGCTGGTTTTTTTTAACCAGAAACTGATCAGCGTGTTATATAACTACTACTGGTGGTTATTTCTATTTTTTTTCTTGTTTGTAGAAACATATTGTGTATTGTATTTAGGCGCTCATTTTCTCATTGTTTAGAGGGGAAAACCCTTTTACCTTAACCAAGAGTGCGGGAAATTCTTGGAATTCGTACCGATTCTGTAAATCGTGCACATTAAACAATCCAATTAAGCATCTGAACTGTTCGTAGAATTGAGGTTATTATTTTCTGGTCGTTTTAATCAACTGAATTCAAATTACTGCTCAAGTCCATCTGATTGGATCGGACGTTGGATAGTAAGTAATATGGCTTGCAGGTATCAAGGATTGAAATTGCATTTCAAATTTATGCGTAGCATTTTAAGGACTTTTAATATATTTTAGAATATTAATTTTGTAGCGATTCTCATTTTAGCAATGTACTGGATATTTTATAACACAAAAAAAACATGAAATAACAAAACTAAGAAATACCATGCCAAATACAATTGGAAGTGTCAATTAATTATAAATAGTAAAATATACGTCAACGTCACATAAAATAATTAACAGCTTATAAAATGCTATCATTAAAAAATGAAAACAACCCTTTTTTTTTTTTTACTGAAACAAATCTTACAATCCACCGTAAAATAGGTTCATAAATGAATATCATTGTGTAAATATCAATACAAGAATATCTTAAATGTTATCTGAACTTTATTTGTCAACATTACAGCAGTCTGTATACAGACACACAGATAATTTCTTTAATAGCACTATTTTATCATCAATCATGATGAATCGTCATCGAGAAGATAAAACAAACATATGCTTAACTTCTTGCAGTAATCTTGTATAAATACTATTTTCGGGGATTTTCATGTACAGTATTTAGTTTGCATGAGTGTATTAAAGAGTAATTTAATTTTAGTTTTGCAAATTTGTTTATTTAATTTGTAAATAAGGTTATTTAATTTTTACTTTTATTCTGCGGTTGAGTGGATTTCTATTGATTTTTCAATCTATTAGAGAATTTCGGTGTATATGACTTTGTGACTAAGCTATACAAAGGACAAGCTATACAACATGACAAGGAATACCAAAACATGCAATTCTTGAAGGATATGTAAGAAAAACTTGAATAAATTTTTTATGTGATTAAAAATGCACAGTATTTTGTTTTTTATCATTCAAACGCTTCTTCTTTGAATACAATTTAGATATAATGGAAAATCCGCTCTCTTTTAAGAAGGAAAGATAAGCATGATGAAAAAAAATAATGTAAAATTAAAAATAATCCTTAAGTGATTTATTCTAGGGAGGAGTAAAAGAAGAAGAATCAGTTACTTGATAATTTATGTGTATCTTGGCAAGAAGGCTGCTTCGCCGAGGGCTAAGGCACTAATGGTCTAAATTTCAGTGTTTTTCCCCCACTCAGAAACAGCCACCCCTAGAGGCAGGGTCCAGCCAGCCCAAGATACAGCTTAATTAATATAGGGTTCGGGAAAGACAATGAATTTATGGTCATGATATACACCCAACCCCCCTATAATATATTCTTATTACTTGTAGGGGGCGGAGAAAAAATTAAGACATCCAGGACCCCCCCCCCTACTTCCTAGCCTCCTCTCTTGATAAGAAGTTAGTCTTAATGATGTTGAAGGCAAGTTTTGATTGGTTTCTCTGGTTTTATTATCTGTCCTTTCCGAGCCAAGAATGATGGCCTGTAGGTCTAACTCATAATAGGGTAGATAAATACAATATTAAGGAAAAACACAATCAGATCTGATTTAATTTTTATCAAGTTTGGAAGTGCGCTGTTTTCCACCACTCCTGGCTTATGCCGTGTCCCCTCCGACTCTAACAAAAAAAAAAAAGGAAAAGAAATAAATGTAAAAAGCTGATCTTCACCTTGGAATATTTAATAAGTGCCATTAAAGAAATTAACAATTCAGGCAATATTTCAAATGAAAATGTAATAAATGGAAGGAAACAAATACTACAATAGTCTTCGTTATCAACAATTGTTATGTACACCTTTATCAGACCATTGATCCTCAGAGGATGGTCAGTTCCTTAATATTTTTAGGCATTTCACATCTTGGTTCCATTAACTCTAGACAAATAAAACTGTTTTGTCGGACAGCTAGAATAGGCCAAGACAAACAATCCAGTTTTATGCAGGTTTTATTCGGTGGAGGTGAATGGCACTGGGGTAGCTCTGGTCTCTGGGGCCGGCGACGAGAGATACCGATCTGATTCGGTCACGGGGGAAACTTTAGATCGGGTGTATGGCTATTTTATGGTAAAGGAAAATGGTGACTTAGCGCTCTCCGAGTGGCTACGGCATAACGGTAGATCATATCGAGCCAGTCTATATGGTACTTGTTGCCCTATCTCCGGGCTCGGCCAATCTCGAATCTAACGATGGAGCTTTTTATTTCTTTATTGTCAACTGCCTGTTTTCTGATAGCCCGCCACCAAATGCCACCACTATTTTTTTTTTTTTTTATCTTCCTCAGCCTTCGAGATCTCTCTCCCTTTATCCGACCCCCCATCCGGTTCCTTCCTCCTCCGTTATTGCTTCCCCTCGCCAACACCCCAGCCCGCCTCTTTGGATCCTTTCAGATAATAAACAAATATCACCCCCCTCCACACTTTGAATGGTCTAGGATCGCCGTAGAAATCACAAATCATTTCTGAAGTTCCCAGTGTCTCATGCAAATAAACATGTAGCTGTTTTAGATGAGAAATTTTTATTGTGGCATTGGTCCCCCTATTATTTATAATTGTCGAAAGCATCAAATGAAAAGAAGATTATGCTTTGAACCCGGGGGTTCCAAAAGTTCCAAAGGGTACAACAAACAGTTTAGCAATTTTAAAAAGGTAGCCATGGCATAGCTTTTTCATCTAGTTGTTTCAATGTTCCCTGCTAATTGAGTATGAAAAGTCGCATGATGAACGATTTAAAAAAATGTTTATATTATGCACGATGTTTTATAAACTATTGCATAGCATATCGTTAATTTGATACCTTTCTTAAGACGATAGGAACATTTTTTTTCAAGGTTAATGCATTTGATTGATATTTTTATAGGCGTAAAATTTTTTTTTTTTTTTTTTATTTCAAAACCTCAAACAAAATACAATGTACAAAAGAAAAATAACAAAATAATAATCGACTTACAAATTTCTCCTCTTCCTGCATTTAAATGCATTTGGAGGAGTGCATAATACAGTAAATGTGTTTTGATGTTGTTAATAGTACTCAGTCTTATATTTACACTAGGTGATGAGGCTCACCTTCTTTTTGTCACCGACACCAAACTCTAAACACTAGGAACAAAACAAAACAAAACAAAAACAAACTAAACAAACTAAATCTCTACCTAGAACCTAGGACTAGAGTGTTCCAGCCGCGACAGCGTCCTGCCATCGATGGGGGAACGGAGCGGGGGTTATAGTGTTAAACACCGGGTTTGTTAGATATTGTAATGAGTCGAAAAATTTGATATGTCTACGCTGGATGAATTCATCCACCGTAGGCAGCTCAAATATCTCATGCAGCTCACTGTTCCTTTGCTGCTCGAATGAAGTACCTCTGACCACTTTCATCAGTATACCGTTTTGGAATTGTTGGAGTTTCTTAGCTGTCGTATACGTCAGATAACGAAATAGCGGTGCACCATACAGCAGAGTAGGCCTGAGTATGCTCTTGTAAATCAGTAGCTTGAGACGTAGTGATAGATTGGGGAAAGTCAATAAGTGCGTAAGCCGGTAAGACTTCATGCGTGTATGCTTCTACTTCTTCTCAAAATGGTTACTAAAATGGAGGTGTTAGGCGTAAAACGAAGTGATCACCAACGCCTTGTGGTCTCGGTATACGAAGAGTCCACCAGCGATCAACTGAACACCGAGCCCCACAGGTGATCTCTGCGGCACACCAGGTACACATGCCAGGCAGAGACTTCTTATTCTTAGGGCATGGAGGCTGGGTGGAGGATGTGGATGACAAACACGCCTCTACCTAACACTTGCTACATCAATACACCAGTACATGTTAATGATGATATAAATTTTTTGTTCATGGAAAAAGATTACATGTTACTTCTGAAGTCGAACTCAATTTGTAGAGTCCGTAGTTCTTTTTTTGACTGTTAATTATTGATAACTACAGCTATTTCATTTTATAGATACAAATATTCCTCAACCTCGCAGTCGTTACAAAGTATTACACATTTGGTTTTGTTTTGTTTTTTTGGTTTTTTATATATATGTTGTAAAATTAAATGTTTGACTAATATTTTTTTTATGATTTCAATAGACAATAAATATGGAGAGAGGAATAAACTGTTAAAAATATCATGTTGGGAAATTTCACTTTGAGACATAAAATGTAGAATTTACTAATGATTTTTCAATGACGTTAAAAATAATTAAAAGAAAAGGGTTTATGAATTATTTGATTTATGACACAAAACTGTTAACTCTTTTGGCTGTCCAAATGTTTGGCGATTTCTTAAAAAATATCCTTTTTGATAACGATACAAATGATTTCTTAATAATCCAGTCACTTTTGAGGTTCGCAGCATAGTTGTTTTTCCAAAAAAGGGTGCATAAAGTACGAGTAGACGAGCTGATATCTTAGCTGGAGCGGTGAGGCGTTGAGCTCGGCAGGTAATTGTGGTCGGTTCTGTGCAAACAGTTCGGGGAGCCACCGATAAACATGGGTAGCTGAGTGGCTTATCATATAGGTGTCACTGATTCCCATTTATCCTCATGAAGCTCAGATGTAACAGTATTACAATTAAAAGTATATTACTATTATATGTTTACTTATCATGTAAGCTGCTAAATGCATTTTTGGGTGACTTATTTCTACGTAGTTAGGTCTAGTGTGATATACCGTCTAGTAAAGTTACAACACATTATTAATTATAACATATCAATTATTAATATTTCCTGTATTGATGGGTGCATAAGAGTATAATAGGTTTTAAAAAATTAGGCATTTATAAATATTTTATTCATTCCTTGTAACGACGTTTCGGACTAATATTGGCAAAATCACAATAAGTAAACATTTGTTTTCCATCTTAAAAGAACAATTGTTCATCAAATATAAAACAAATACTCACATGCTGTGTCGTTCTAATTTTTTTTTTTTCATTATTATTATTGTTACAGTGGGAGTCCAGTCTTGGTCAGTTTCTCCAATCATGCCGAGCGTCTGTGGCTCTCGCGCTGTTGGTCAGCCTCCGCTGGCTCTTATCCAGTGACGCACGTGAGGGAGGTGACAACCATGTGGACTTGGGAGGTCTCTGGGCTGTTTGTAAATACTGTATGACTGAAAGCGAGTGAAGGAAAATTGTAAATATGATATGAATGAGATCATTCATCACAATTACTTATTGCCCAAGAGACAGATTGTAATTTTATCATAATAAAGTTGTAAACAAAAAAAATTATTATTGCTATAATTTGAAACGACACAGCACTAGTTAGCACAAGTATTACATTTGATGAAATAATGCAATTTTAAGATGAACACAAAATTGTTACTTATTGTGATCATACCTAGATTTTTTCTTATAGTTATTTAAATGTTACCTGATAATGGACTAATTGAGTCTAAAATGTCGCAAAAAGGAGTGGGTAACGATGTAAAAAAGTATATAGAGAAGTAAAGCACATTTTTTTTTAAATTATTGCATAAGATATCGTTAATTTGATACCTTTGTTATGGTGATAGTAATTTTTTTTTTTTGAGTATCGAAATTTCCTATAACCTCAAGATCCTATCCCATAACACTCATCTTTTCCTCTTCTTAACCTGAAACGACAGTGGCCCCGCGATCTACTGTAAATAGAGAGTTTGCCATGGGTTCCTCGTACTGCCGTCTCTCCTATGAACATGTATCAATGTTGGGTGTGAATGTAAATTGTACATAAGTATAAATGGGTTCTTACATCGAAATGTATAACGCTGTCCGAAGGAATTGTAATTTTTTTAAATAAAGATCTTCGTATATAACGACCGATAATAATTTATTTCATCTAGCTCGGTATGATAGATAAATACTAGTTTCTTAATCAGCTGTTAAATAATTCTGATGCAATAACAATTCTTGGAATTTTATACTATTTTTTTTTATTATTATATTCCTTTATTGTGCTATAATTACAATCTGCCTTTTATAAGGCAATAAGTAATTAAGATAAATGCTCTCATTCATACCATATTTACAGTTCATCATTCACACAATATTTATATATATATATATATATATATATATATATATATATATATATATTATAATTATATGAAAGCTTTATAAAAACTTTTGACTCCTCCAAGTTAAACAACGGACTCACGATCCCAACAATTTACTAACGAACACTGCATTCCTTTATTCCGATCCTGTCGCAAAAGTGGACAGTGTGCTCTAAAAGATATTTCCAGCCATGACCTCAGAAAAATAGTAAAAAAAAAAAACACAATCTTAAGATCTGCATTGACCTATTTTGGGACCTTATAGTGCAGGATGTAGAACCCATTTGCCAAGTTTCAAACTGGAACGTAACAGCACGTCTTCTTGTGGCAAAAGCAAAGACATACGACCAGTTGCTGTTTCATTGCAGACTACCGGATGGACCAAGACAACAGACTTTTTTATTGTGCTAATATTACAATCTGCCTTATTAGGCAATAAGTAATTGAGATAAATGTTCCCATTCATACCACATTTACAATTCATCATTCACTCCCTCATTAATACAATATTTACAAATACCACAGAGGCCTCCCAAATCCACATGGTTGTCACCACTCTTTCGCATGCGAAAGAGGAAGCGGAGTCTTGGGAAGCACCCCGTGCTCCTCCGTCAGCCGCGTCACCGGATACGTGTCCAAGACAACAGCTAACAAACGGCATAAATAAAATAAGTTAAAAACGGCATTATTAAAATATGGCATGCCGCCAGTCAAGTAAATCCGTAAGTGAAATCAATTGTAACATATATTGCCTTCATGTTTTAAATTAATTTTTTTTAATTTGTTAATTAATTATTATTTAACATTATGTATTTTTTTTTATTTATTACAATGTGCTACTATATCATTTATACTAATATTAAAAAAAAAAATAATGTTTAAATTAGCATACATTATAGATGAAGCATGATGTTTATATAGAGTTTTTGAAACAACAAAATATATATAATTTTGATTATATACTGTAAATGTTTATATGTTAAAAAAAAAAAGCTTGGAGTCTTTCCCAGCATATTTTTTTTTTTTTATATACCATCTTGAGTCGACGTTTCGCCTATTCAGGCATCGCGAAGACTACAATTTTGAAAAAGGTACATAAATTTTCATATCTGGAAGAGCAATAACACATTACAATAATTCTTGATTAATTAAATAATAAGATTGGAAACAGTACAAATAGTTTAACAACACACCAGTGAATGATATTATCTTTTCAATTTTCATTAATCCGTTTTTGTGTGCAAAATTAAGATAGATTTTACAAATCTGGGGTTTATAAACGTTTACTTGATTAATTCTAAATTGAAAACAAAATTTGCATATTTTTGAGGAGTTTTCTTGTGGTACATGTCCCGTTCCTGCCAATACATTTATGTCATTTAGCAGTTAATTATTGATAATTGTAAATATTTTAATTTCTGTGAGTACAATTTCATTATAATTGCATGATACATGAGAGCTACGTTTTGAAAATATGCCAGTATTGGCGTATTACACCCCCCCCCCCGCTCCCAGCGAGGCGATCACGGTGACACATGAGCCGTGCGACGTTCTCGGATGGTTTATACTCCACTTGAAGAGTAACTCAGTGGATCGGCCTTTTTTTGCGGGGGTGGGAGGTGCGAGGGAGCCACCGTGCGTTTGACAACGGGAGTAAATTTAAATAAAAAGCCATGCCCTCATCGAGTGCCCTGATAAAAGCCATATATCCCTTGGCGGTAGGCGACTGTCGAAATCTGAGGCTTACATAGATTCTCGGCAAATATATAACTCACCCCAGGGACCCCTCCGCGTAACGGGGAAAAAAAAGGAATGAAAATGGAAAAAAAATATTATCAAGGAGTCTAAGTGGGGAAAACCGTAATATACAACGACCCCAATATTTTACTCTTTTTTTCTTTTTTTTTTTTCATTAATATCAATCAATTTGAATGATTAAAAGAGAAGGGATATAGGGTGGATTTATGGCCTATATGGGTGTCAACAACGCGTGGTCCTTTTCCTGATTGATCATTAAGCTTATCCTGGATATTCTGTTATTTGGCGTTTTGATGTACGAATCAAAGGAATATTTTTAAGGAAATCCACTGTAAGCTACTCTTCAGCCATACACGAATGTCACACGGCTCATGTGTCACCGTGTTCGCCTCGCTCGGATAGGGGTGAGGGGGGATGTAAAACGCCAATACTGGCACATTTTTAAAACGTAGCTCACCGTATCATGTAAATTAAACTAACATAAATTTAAATATTTATATCTATCAATAATTAACAGCCAAAGGAAAAGTGTCCCGATCCTGTACCACAAGATAAATTCCTCAATCATCAAAGGAATATGTGAAAAACTCTGATGAATCAAAATATAAATTGAATCATTATAACATAAAGTCATCCTGTAGGCGTCATTATTTTCATTTTCGGAATGAAAATAAATTATTACCCTTTTTGAAATTCCTTCAGCGCTGTTTCAGAAAAAAACCCATCGGTTCTGATGTATCAAAAATGAAATAAAATCATTATTATACAAAATCATACAGTATCTTCATAGCTGTGATTCTGTTCATTTTCGGAGTGAGGTGTTTAAATAGATAAGTTTTTTATATCCTTTCTTATTTTCAATAGCCGGGAATTGTTATAGTATAATAAAATGATAACCCACATATTATACATTTCATTAATAACCCTTAAATACACGTTCTCCATTAAGTTATCCTTCACTTTAATGTATAATAGCCATGAACACTATTCCAGCTTGGACCGAATCTTTAATGCATTGATAGCAAACGTTTTTATAGTGCGAAAATGGTCCCGAAATTCACATTCTGAGGAATGAATTAATGAACGAAACTTAATCATTTATTATTATGGGAACGATGCAATCCTGAAAATGAGAAAAAATGGATATTTTTTAATTTCAAAAGTAAATTTGACAAACGAGCTCTGGGAAAATTTCCGTCGCGGGTCACGGCGTGCTGTTTCCCCGCTGTCTAACTGTGTGCCATCGAATACATGGCGCACATTTAACGTGAGCATTTAGCCAAAGTGGCTGGGTAGCTCAGCTGGTATAGCACCTGAGTATATATCGAGGCGGGGGGCTCAACTCCCGATCTTATGTAAGAGGAGAGAAGAAGAATTGTGTACTTTACAAAGAATCGGTCAAAATTCAAACGTGGAAGATGGTGATTTTTCAATTTTTTTTAATGAACATTTTGAAATGACAATTTCATCCCTTACAACTTAAGAACATAAGGTGAAATTAAAGTTTTCATAATATGTTACAATACCTTAACATATTTATCTACACCCTCATTAAGTGTATATAAGTCACCTTTTGTTTTGTTTCTGTTTTACAACATATAAATAAACAGCTATTTTAGTTTTATGTATCTATTGAATTTTTAATGGTTTAGAGGCGCTTGGGCGTCTGGCAACTATATGTAAGGAGCGCTTGTACTATTAAAATGAAGTGAACACAGTATCCCTCTCTCTCAAATCACATATTTTTTTTTTTTGTTAATGTATATTTATTTGTTAGTGAAAATAAGCTTCCGTCATTATCTTACACTCACTAATACAGAGTGTAGTTTACCAATAAAGGTATTATTCCGGAAGGGGGGAGAAGAAGGATTGCGGGCCGAAATGGTAGGGTGTTCTGCCCCGTGGGCCCACGGCAGTCGGTAATTTGTCAAATGGCTTTTTGGGTGGTGGCAGAAGTCTGTAGAAGAAATAGATAAGTCAGAATGATTGATCCGGCCGAAAGAGCATATGTAATATAAGGCCTATTAATGAAGATTAGAGATGGGAGAGTGAGATACGTGCACTATTGGGAAATACACGCAAAACTGCCATACATACTGCCCTCTCCTCGGCTAATTACAATACGGCCACGCCCAAAATATTCAGTCAATTAGATTAAAACCTCGTGCATGGGCGAGCGAGCCTAGGCGTTTCACATTAATGGACAAAACCAATCCGCGTATGAAGATGATATACCTGCCTAATGATAGGTAGAAAAAGAGATAAGTTTGTTTTAGTATCATTTGATTATTGCTTAGCCCTGAGGGAGAGGCTCCACTTTCATTCAGGTATGACTTCCCATCCATCCACGTTTTACTGTAGCAGAAAAAAAAATTTGATCATTCTCAAATTCAGGTATACTAAACTACCTATAGAAATGTGCCGACTAGTTTTTGGTTAACAACAACTTTATTATGATAAAATTACAATCTGTCTCAATGGGCAATAAGTATTTGTGATAAATGATCTCATTCATACCATATTTACAATTTTAATTCACTCGCTCATTCGTACACTTTTTACAAACAGCCCAGAGACCTCCCAAGTCCACATGGTTGTCACCTCCCTCGCATGCGAAAGAGGAAGCGGAGTCTTGGGAAGTCCCCCATGCTCCTCCGTCAGCCGCGTCACCGAATACGTGTCCAAGACAACATCTAACAAAAACGGCATTATTAAAATATGGCACGTCACACTCGGAAACGGATTGTAATCAAAATTTTTTCCTGCTACTAGAAAATGTTTGTAAATATAACGATAACACAGCTGTACAAAATATAATGTATATGTGTATATACAGTTTTAATTCTCAAACTCGCGTGCGAAGGAGGAAGTGGAGTCCCGGGAAGTCCCCCACGCTCCCGTCAGCCGCGTCACAGGATAAGAGCCATTGGAGGATGACCTAGAGTGCGAGAGCCACAGACGCTCAGGGCATAATTGGAGAAACTGACCGTTGCCAGGGCTCCCTCTTCCCCCCCCCGCATTTATAGCCGGTCACGATTTAAATGACGCTATGAAGTAGGGAAGTACATGATCGGTTTTGAATTCCAAATACCTACTGTATAGTGATGTCATTAACCTAAGATATAAACTTGAATGCACCTATTACATTACTCGATCAAGATAGGTTACCACGTTCCTTTTGAACAGGGCCAGAACGGTAGCTGGGGTAATCCCAACGACATTTTGTTTCATTCAATATGCCCACATTGCTACCTTGAGCTAGGTGCCTTTTCTGTTCTGAGTTCGTGATTCTCAGTCAAAACGGATACCGCTGGTATTCCAGGTACAGTGGGGGCAGTGTACGGGGAAAAAAGGGAAATTTGAGAAAATAAAAATTAAACATGAAAAAATTTCTTCTTATACTCCTGCGAGTTCAGTGCTATCGTGAGTATATAATTGAGTAGAAGACATTGTTGGGAAATCGGCTTTAGATTAATGACAGAGAGATTTCAATTTTTCATCAAATGTATTAGTTGACAACGTTTCGAAATACAGTGTAAGACTGCATCATGATGCTGTTAAAAACAGGTCAACAGGCATTAAGCTCTGATGCTGGGTTCCCACGTGGAAATTAGTAACCAAATTTGGTATTATTTTTTGTTGATGCATCACTAATTTATTTCTTGCCTAAGTTTTGTCTGTCCCCAATAAACTTATTCGATAACTTTTATGTTACTTAACAACTATTTCCCCTTACTATTTATTCTTACAAGTTCATTCAATTCCATCGAAACTTATCCAACTATCCTAATCCCCTACCAGTCATTGCACTGCATCCCTATAATCCTCCTCGGAGACTAAAATGGCAGTGACCTTGTGACCTGCTATAAATGCGTAACAGTGGGAGTCCTGGAAATGACCAGTTTCTCCAATCATGCCCTGAGCGAATGTGGCTTTCGCGCTGTTGGTCAGCCTCCATTGGCTCGTATCCGATGACGCGTTTGACGGATTAGTGTGAGGGTCTTCTCAAGACTCCGCTTCCTCTTTCGCATGCGAGGGAGGAGACAACCATGTGGACTTGGTAGGTCTCTTGGCTGTATGAATGAACGAGTGAATGAATATTGTAAATATGGTATGATTGAGAACATTTATCACAACTAGTTATTCCCCAATAAGGCGGATTGTAATTTTTAAACAATACAAATTTTGAATTTAAAAAAATTGACTATTTCTTATTTGTCGAAAAGAAAATAGGTCTGATAAACACTCACAATTTAATGCAATAACTATTTTGAATTTTTGTTTACATAACCTATGAATTATACAAATTATAACTTATTTTATTACAAAGACAGAAATGGATTAATTAACGTTTCTACGAGAAACGAGTGACCATCACTGTTCTCGCAGGAGCGCCTTTCGGAAAGTAAATCTGTCTTAAAAGCCATAGAAGGTGGGGATAACAACTTTAAATGCTAAGCACATTCTGAGCTGGGGCTTGAGGATTTTGAAAATAAGCAAACACGACTTTATTAACAGTCTCAATGACTTTTAGTGATTACAATGTCTGAAAATTCTCCGCAATAATGTACTGTTAGACAAACACATTCTTTATTACGTTAAAATATTACGTTTTAATGAATAATAATTAATATAATGTCACGATTTTCTGCAGCAATATATGTATATTATAGAGAAATACTTATTTTTTAATTGCTGTGCAATCAGTTGTTCGTAGGTTCACTTTCATTTTTAACATTGTTGATGCATAATATTGAACTACCATGCAAATACCTAAGGATGAACTATAGAACGTAAAGGATTATTATACAATTAAGTCTTGGAATTTCATAGATAATGTGTAATCTTTCGTTTAGGATTTAGTGTATTACAGTTAACTCTTCTTGGTTTGACCTATGTATCACTTGAACCCCATAAAAAGTAATGCTTTTTAAGAAGGTTACATCTGTGTAACATGGCTGTGTAATGAAAAACTCAGAATTTATAGAATTTTCTCTCTTTTCAGTTTAATTTATGCAATTATATTGGACATTCATGCAGAAAAACGCAAAATTAGCCATAACACAAGAGCTGAAATTAAAACTTATATTTTCAGAGCCGTTCATTCTCCTCATGTGGATATCATTAATAAAAAAAAAAACGAAGAGGTTTCCTCAGAATAATAAATATTTAAATAAACCTTATACCTCTCTATTTGTTTTAATTTTTTTTTTCAAGGCATGTGTTTAGAGGAAAGGGTGAATAAAGAATTGAAGAATTTACAGAGGGTGAATCATTCTCAAGCTCGTAAAACTCCTCATTAATATTAGGGGACCTGTTAGCATTTTGAGATTATTACCATATATTATTTAAAGAGGGCCGAAGGAGGATGAAGAGGAGGAGGAGAATATGGATAAAGGCTTTCCTCTCCTCGTGAGGAGGGTGTGGGGAGGGGGGAGGTGAAAAATTAAGCCGGACAGGCTGGCCGAGATAGGATCTTGACAAATACCAGAGCCGGCCCGTAGCAATATTGTGATTAATGGCGGACTTGCCACTAAGTGCTAGCCGATAACGGGCGACAATTATTCTCCAGCCGATTTCTCCAGCTGATCCAGCCGGTAGTCAGCGTCCAGGCTAATCTCCAGTGACTGGAGGCAGGTCTGGAATAGAATCTGAAATATCATGACTAATGGTTAGTCAAGGCCTTGGACTAAATCCTAATATGTTTTATTATTTATATTTAATTTTGTTTCAAAACTCCCTTGGATCTCTCCTCGTCAGTATCATCTTGACTAAAAAGCCTCCTTACCTTTACAAACTCTTGTCAATTCAAATCAGCATTCACAACCCGCAATACTAGATCCCGCACTTCCAACCCGTATTTCCCAACACACAAATCTGCTTCCTTTGACCTTCCTTTTCTTATCAGTGTCATAAACCTTTGGAACTCTAATCCCAACAATATTCGTTTCTCATCAACTTTCCCTATCTTTTATTGATATAACAACTTTATTATAATAAAATTACAATCTATTTCATTGGGCAATAAGTAATTGTGATAAATGTTCTCATTCATACCATATTTACAATTTTCATTCACTCACTCATTCTTCAGTATTTACAAACAGCTCAGAGACCTTCAAAATCCACATGGTTGCCACCTGCCGCGCATGCGAAAGAGGAAGTCTTGGGAAGTCCCCCGCGCTCCTCCATCAGCCGCGTCACCGGATACAAGCCAGTCCCTTTTCTAACATACCCCATCAACCTTTCACGCTTTTTTTGCACAGGTAATAATTCTAATATTTTTCTTACGTTCTTAAGCACAATTGTTATTAAATGTTATACACCTCTACTCGTTTATGTTTTTTATTTAGTTGGTCCATTGAAGTGATCATTTCACCTATTAATATTTACAAACTAATAACATAAGTGATTTATGTATTATAAAATTATCCTCCTCCGTCGCACAATTGTTCAATCTAATCATTCCTGTGAAAACCCAGGTCACTTTTTCAGGAATCATCCTAGACAAGCGACTCACTTGGGGCCATCGCATCACGTCCAAACGACAAGAAACTAATAAAAAATTCAAAATACTTCTCCGACTCATGGAAAGTCGTTCAAGAATAAGAATAGAAAACATGAGACTGATTAACTCAACGGTACTCCGCTCTACCCGGTCCACGTATTGAAGAGGGAGTGCCAAGCCCTTCAATCCAGAGTATCCGTAGTATAGCCAATTCTCCCTTCTATGTCAACAATCGTACCCTTCACGCTGATCTCAACATTCCATTCATGCAAGACCTAGCAGCCTCCACTAGCAGAACTTCCTCTCCCTCCTCCCGGGCTATCCTAATCCGTTTGCTAATGATCGAGACTCCCGACTCATCTCCGGCAACCCGGAGTGACGCCTAAGGTGCAAGGTGGCCATGTGACCTCCAAACTAACTGTTTTAATAAATATTTCAACAATCTTATATTATAAGTAAACTTTTTTTTATTTCAATTCTTATAAAAACTGTTTTTATAATGTCCCGTTGTGTGTTGACCTGAGAACAATAGTAAATACCCCTTATTATGTCAGCAACAAAACCCTTCATAACGATCTTAACATACCCTACATTCTTGAACTCATCCCTTCCAAGTATATGAAATTCCATAATAGCCTCTCCAACCACCCTAATCCCGTAGCGCAGTCATTGCACTGTCCCACTCATCCCTATAATCCTCCTCGGAGACTGAAACGGCAGTGGCCTCGTGACCTGCTATAATAATTCGTGAGAGTGGGAGTCCCCTGGCAATGGCCAATCATGTCCTGAGCGTCTGTGGCTCTCGCGCTGTTTATCAGCCTCCACTGGCTCATATCCAGTGACGCGGTTGACTGGCAAGCGTGAGGGACTTCCCAAGACTCCACTCCTCTTTCGCATGCGAGAGAGGTGACAAACATGTGGGTTTGGGAGGCCTCTGGGTTTTTTGTAAATATGGTAAGAATGAGAACATTTATCTCAATTACTCAATTGCCTATTAAGGCAGATTGTAATTTTAGCACAATAAACAATACTATATACATATATATTAGTTGGCTTGATTTTAGCAAACCAATTAAATTAATTATTTGACATAATGGAAACGAAATAAATTGTTTTGATCCCATCTTACTTTTAGTGTTTCACATTTGTAATTGTCAGCTGCTCAGAGTAATTGCTCTTTACAAAAGTTTTTAATAGTGTGAATTGCTTAGGAAAAATAACACTATAACAGGTGACATATAATTATTAAGTGGTGCCCCGCTAATTCAGTACTAATATGAGTGATGTTTGAGCCGGCGTTGGAAGGAGAAGGCGATCGGACGATGACGGCGAAGCCCGCGATGAAAGCCCTGGAGCAGTTTTCCAGCTCTAGATAATATAGCTTAGGCACGGTAACTTAAAGCCTTGAGCTATCCTCCATCAGGCAGCTCTCCTAATTTACCGCCGTTACAAGCCCCTTCAAACTTTTTACCTCCAAACTCCCTACCCAGTTTAACAACTCTTATTTCTGGGGGCGGAAGGGCGTGTGTGTTCACTGGAGGAAGATTGGCCAACTCCCGCCCTATCGATTAAACCCATTTTCATATGTATAATATACTGTGGTGATATTTACAACGGATTTCTTCAAGTAATTACCTATTTCTTCAATTCATATAAAAGTAATGAAATGAAGGAAACATTATTAAATATGACTAATAAAAACATTCCGGATCCAATGATATACCATAACTACCTAAATACATCAAGCGTATCCAATCCTTTCAATCAAAAGTCCTGAGAACAATAGTAAATGACCCTTATTATGTCAGCAACAAAACCCTTCATAACGATCTTAACGTACCCTACATTCTTGAACTCATCCCTTCCAAGTATATGAAATCCCATAGTAGCCTCTCCAACCACCCTAATCCCGTAGCACAGTCATTGCACTACACCACTCATCCCTATAATCCTCCTCGGAGACTGAAATGGAAGTGGCCTCGTGACCAGCTATAAATGTGCGACAGTGGGAGCCCTGGCAATGGCCAGTTTCTCCAATCATGTCCTGAGAGTCTGTGGCTCTCGCGCTCTTCGTCAGCCTCCACACTGGCTCGTATCCGGTGATGCGGCTGACGGACGAGGTGACGGAGGTGACAAACATGTGGATTTGGGAGGCCTCTTAGCTTTTTGTTAATATTGTATGAATGAGCGAGTAAATGATGAATTGTAAATATGATATGAATGAGAACATTTATCTCAACTATTTATTGCCCAATAAGGCAGATTGTAATTTTAGCACAATAAAGAATATAAAAACTACCTAAATACATTCTTAACCTGACGAACAGACTTGAAATTTGCTCAATATAACAATAATTAACTGAGCTAAAAAATAACGAATAGGACTTAATGATATGCAGAATTAATTGCAAACACTGTAAACAGTGAAGCGGTAAGACCTCACAAACATTAAAAACATTATCAGAACACAGACCCAATTGCAAAAATCCGAAGAATTTAAATATTACAGATGTTCACCTGTTGGAAGAAGGATATCTGAACATCAACGAGCAAGATCCTACAGAAGAAAAACTAAAATATGTCTGCGACAGTAAATTTCAGAACTCTCTCTATTAAAAGATGTAACAAATGTTTCTTTAAAAATATTTGCAATGGGTTCTTACTGTGGCCAGTAGTTATGCGTGTTAGTATTTTTTATAATAATAAGCAGAAGAAAAAACAATAAGTTACCACTGGTTTTTTTTATTAATATAAGGTTTGTTTTTACATGACTATGAGATTATATTAAAATTTATTTTAGTTTGTTTTAAAGGATGATCAGTTTTCATTATATTAACAACTTGTTTGTACATTAATTCAACCAACTATTTGGGTATATATATATATACTTATTTATGAAAATATATGTATATATTTATGAAAATATTTATTAGGTTCTGGATTTATAATTTTCTCAATTTTTAACATATCCAAATTAAAGAGAAAGGTTTCATTGTCAAAACAGTTAGAGGGGAACTAAAATCAGATTTTTCCCTTGACAGACTTTTGATAGCTTTCAATTCGACTTGTTAGCTAGATATCTATATTACTTTACGTACTTATCAAAAGAGAAAAACAACAATGCCAACTATATTTATAATATTTCTTTAGGTTAATTTGTATAAAAAGTTATTAACTTTATTTAAATACATACATGTAACATTATTTGAGTAATTATTACTTGGTTATTGAACTATTCACTAAAACATTTCCCAATATTCATATAATGGAGTAATATTAGCAAACTAGCTTTAGGAGATTTAACTTGGGGGTCACATCGTGTGCCCATAGGCGTAAAATGCGTAGTCTCAGCGAGAGCTCACCCAATGATAAGTCGTATGGAGGTCATCCGCTCGAGGCAGGGTAGCCTAGTTAGTAGAGCCCCAGTATTGGGGATATCCCCAGTCCTGAAATTGCTTATAAATTTACCTTTGTCTGTTAATTGTTACGTTTTATTGATTAACATGGGATTGGGTGACTCTTGAAAATAGCAAGATTGACCTAACCTTTGTGCGTTTTATTAGTGCAGAACTTATGTCTAATCTAACTGACTACAGTAACCATGGACCTGCGTTTAATTTATACCAAGTGAAAAATAAGTTACTTACTTTAAAATATAAGACTTATTGAATGAGCTTAAGCGTATGCTGTTGGATGGGTTTAGGTTAGTGAAAAAAAAGATGTTAAGTTTTCATCAAGTTTGTTTGTTGGCGACGTTTTGACATTCTGTGTACGAGTTGTTGTGAGTAGTTGCAGTTTTTGGACGTCCCGAACGTTCATCGTCTCCCAAGCTCTTACGACCACGTTTAAATTCAGCTGCCCGAAATTTCACTGTGGTAAATGATGGTGCAGAGTCCCCATACACAGAATCCAACTCATCTTTGATTTGCGAAAGCGTATTGCCTTTCAAAAACAAATATTTAATGACAGCTCGATACTCGATTTTGTCCATTTTCATAAAAACACTCACATCGACTCACTCAAACGACTGTTACACAACAACTGGGCGTCCAAAATGGCTGAAACTTTGATGAGTGACTGTCAACAGATGAACAACGAAATTCACTAGCTTTTATTTACGACTGCTGCTATCTTCATGTTGAGGTCGGAAACTTTTCAGCCCACCCTCGTACATCTGAATCAGGTCCTAGCGAGAAGAAGAATGCTATCTGTTACCTTGTGGGACTGTACACACGAAATACGAATTTCTATTTCTTCAACTAGGATGAATTCCTAATCAGACGTAGACCAAAACTATACTCCAACCTACCTCTTCCAACGTATGGAAGTGAAGCATGTGGGAGTTCCAAGCACTCCAATATCCTTCGCATCCAACCCCTGCAATGCTCCGCCAATGCTCCGTTTATTGTCAACAGATGTTACCCTTCAAGCCGATTCCAGCGTTCCATTCTTGCAAGGCAGCCTCCCACAACCAGAGCTTCAATTCTCATCTTTCCAGCTACCCTAATCCATAGTAATGCTCTATACTCCCATCTCATCCCCGGCAACCCAGAGTGACGCCTAAGGTGAAGGTGGCCTTGTGACCTACTCCAACTAGCATTTTGATATTGTATGCTATGTGTGATACTGTGTCAAGTGAAGGGGTTTTGACTAAAAAGCCTTTTACCCCCGATGAAGTCACCAATAAACCGAACTCATAAGCACAGCTTATATTACTTGTGCTTTTGATTGCTGTAAACATTTTAATTTTTAATAAAGTTTAAAAACAAATTCAAAAAAACATAGACAATTATGAGCTATGACCTAACAAATCCACCATTGTGCTATTAGATAATATAAACCCAATAGATGTAGTCTTTTACTGTATCATTTTGGTAGATATTTTTCATTTTTGTTTTTTGATTCTAAATTTGAAGTATTTAATTATTTCTATATTCTAAAAGCTAGTAAGAAGAAAATTAATGTATTAAATTTGTTTTTATCATTGCACATAAATGTATTGTATGTAATGAATTGCAATCACTTATGCTCTGTAAAATAAATGTTTAATGAGCGCAAAGGAAGATTTGGCAATGGATACAATTATATTTATGACTACAATACCAGAAGCACTAATAATCTTATCAAAGTAGATGTTTGACCAGCTATCACATTTCAACCAACATTTCAGGAGCATCGTTGTGTTCAAAGTCATTGAAATGCATTTTTAAATCGCCGATTTCGTGATTTCCGATAATATAACACAAATAGCATAGTAACTACTAGGTTATAATATAACCCTATACCAACTACTTTTAGCCCACCCTAAATTTCCATTAATTCATCCCCAGATGCCTTTAGGTATTCCTGTGCTTGCATTATTAAATTTAATTGTACTTATAAATGAGAGAGCCATAAAATTAATCTAATTTACACAACAATTTTTCTTAACCAAGTCCTTTTCTTATCTGTGCCCACAAACCTTTGGAACTCTATTTCCATCCATTTTCGTAGCTCACCAACTCTGCCGATCTTTAAATCTTGACTTTACCAGTCTCTCTCTCACTCTCTCTCTCTCTCTCTCTCTCTCTCTCTCTCTCTCTCTCTCTCTCTCTCTCTCTCTCTCTCTCTCTCACTCTCTCTCTCTCTCTCTCTCTCTCTCTCTCTCTCTCTCTCTCTCTCTCTCTCTCTCTCTCTCTCTCTCTCTCTCTCTCTCTCTCTCTCTCTCTCTCTCTCTCTCTCTCTCTCTCTCTCTCTCTCTCTCTCTCTCTACAATTTCTCTACAATACCTTTACAATTTCAGAGAGACACGTTAATCTTCCCTGCCGCAATAGTCGCACATACAAACATACAGACTTGTATCTGCTAGAAAGTATAGCCACTCTCTCCAGCTGGCTTGAAAATTATTTTTCTGTGAAATTCATTACGGTGTCATTTATTTAGAGTGGAAAGTGGAAGACGGAAAGGAGACAAAGGGGTTGAAAGATTCTCTCGTTGGATAAAGGAGTAATTTCCAGAGCGGGGCCGGAAAGGAGAATAGGGGCTCAATCAATAATGAGAAGAGCTGATGTTGACGGGCCGTGGTGCATACAGATCGGTAAACACCAATAGCACCTCCTCCGCCTCCTTCGATTCATTTGTTCTTAGGCGAGACTTCAGCATCCCCCATTCCGCTCTCGTTTCGTTTCACCACTGTTCAATACGGAACAAACATTCATCTTGGCTTTAAAACAAAGTTCTTCCTCTCATATGGACAGTTGAAGTATGGAGAAATATATTTCTGTAATATTGGAATGTATAGAATCAGCCCCTAAGGGTTCGGATTAATCCCTTTACACCCAGGAGATCCTGTTTATACATTGTTTTTCTTTCAACCCTCGACATCTCTTGGACTTGTAACTTTCCATACAATTAAGATATTATTTAAGGTTGGTAAGGTGGCCCTTCCCCCCACCCGTAGACAATACTTCCTTGGCTCATACCTTTTCCAAACTACTCACTCTCGTGACCCCCCTTACGTTTACAGTATCAAACAGTTTAAATACTCAGTCTAATCCCGGAACACAAGAGCTCCTCTTTCTGACCTTTATAGCCCTTTCAGAAAATCTCCACCATTCATCCGGCCCTTCCTTGCTCGCTCCACCACTCTCTGCAATGATCACGCTTCATCCTTGCGCACATTTAAAACCCACCTATTACAACACTTCCTCACCACTCTGACATACGCTTGCCAACCTACGATCGAAGCCCGCGATGAAAGCCCTGGAGCAGTTTTCCAGCTCTAGACTTCCAGACTAGAGATTATTACTGGTATCTTATCTTATTATTATTTTGACAGAAAATTATTATAGAACTTCTTTTTTGTGATAAAATTACAATCTGCCTTATTGGGCAATAATTTATTGTGGTAAATGTTCTCAATCATACCATATTCATTCATTCAGTACTTGGGTAAGCAATTATTAAGTAAGCAAGTATTATAAGCAATTTCAGGACTGGGGATCTCTCCAATATCTAGTCGGGGGCTCTACTAACTAGGCTACCCTGCCTCGTACGAATGACCTCTATACGAATTATCATTGGGTCATTGGGCGAACTCTCGCTGAGACTGTACGCATTTTACGCCTAAGGCCCCACGATGTGATCCCCAAGTTAAATCTCCTAAAGCTAGTTTGCTAATATTACTCCATTATATGAATATTGGGAAATGTTTTAGTGAATAGTTCAATAACCAAGTAATAATTACTCAAATAATGTTACATGTATGTATTTCAATAAAGTTAATAACTTTTTATACAAATTAACCTAAAGAAATATTACATATATAGTTGGCATTGTTGTTTTTCTCTTTTGATAAGTACGTAACGTAATATAGATACCTAGCTAACAAGTCGAATTGAAAGCTATCAAAAGCCTGTCTAGGGAAAAATCCCAACCCTGCCAAATCCACATGGCGGTCACCTCCCTCGCATGCGAAAAACGAAGTTTTAAAGGAACTTATTTAATTTAATTGATTTTGTTCTTATCTTTCGTTTAAAAACTTTTTGCTATGATATTTTGATTTGAGGTATACCATTTATTTTATTTCTTTCCCTACTTCTCTTTTTTTTTTGTGGCTAGAGTTGTATATGTTTTCTGTACATCGTTTTTATTTACGGAGCGAGGATCCCAGACATTTTGTTTCTATTCTATTATATTCTAATTCAATTGCACACATGTTACAGAATATAATCAGGACTTCGAGTTATTTATTAATTTCATGCCCTCATTAATACTATAGAACTACTTTACAAAATGGTTGTACCTAATAGCCATTAATAACAAGTCTTTGCTCAATACTTTTGGTTGAGTTTTTTATGGGTTGGTGCCTAGTTTGTATTTAGAAAACAACGCAGACAAATCGTGCGCACTGTATCCTTCTACTGTTCCTAGACTACTGGTGTTTTAGCTCGTTGTTTTCATACCTAAACCAAAATCTTAGTCATTTTTTCAGTGCAGTTCACATGTATTCCATTATTCCAGTAGTTTTACCAATTAGTTCATCCACAGTGTTATAATTTATGTTCAGGCTTAATTCTTTCTTAAATACATAATTTTCATTTCCAACTGTGTTTATGATTGTTTCAGTGGCAGCGGTAGCCTTGTCGAATGAAACGTATACTTACAACTGAAGAAATACAGAATATGTTTCGATCGTTTGAAGACTTCAGCTCCTATAAGCAAATTGTTTTGAAATACCAATAGATGATTTGGATAGTATCATTCATACGTTATTCCATTCAAAAAATACATATACACCGTTTATATATACACTAGTCTAGATATATATTAGATATACAATCCTCCAAATCACCTGGAGAAGTGGCACCTTCACGGCTATGGAGAAGAAGCACAAAGAGCATAACAATAATTGGAAAATTTTCCCTTTACCATATGTTAATGAAAATGCACAATTATCCTGCTAACAACAAAAATCAGGGGTTACGTACTTTAATTGCTTATGTTTAATAAAGTTCTAATTAAGACAACCCTTTCACCTTTACATTCACTGTTTTGATAAAAGAAAAAAAAAATAATTCCATTTATGAGAACTGTGCTTGCGCATAATTAGGATGTCTTTTGTCCCCTTGTTTGGCGAAAGGGTTGAAGGAAAAAGAAATATGCCCATTTTCTTGAGGAGGGTGCATTAAAACAAAAAAAAAAAATAATAAAAATAAAGGAAAAAAAAACGTGATGAAGTCTTAATTGGAAAAAAAGGGGTGGCGGATTCAATGAGGAGGATTCGATTATTTAAGTAGCCCTTTTCTTCTACCTCGGTTACTCTTCTGCCGTGGAAGACACAGAAGATGACGCATGACCCAGGAGGGAGTTTTCTGTTCCTGGACAGTTTTATAAAAATGTTTCGTATTTATCAGGGGCTGGAAGTTGGTGGAACAAGGGCCATTAGCCTGTATCTGCCGGCCCTGCCAAAGAATAATCTATATTTTCCAGGGGAGTTTTCCCTCTTTCAGTGCCCCCCCCCCCGCGATACAAAAAGGCCAGGAGATCGTTTGTCGGCATTGCATTGTCTCCCGAGGCCACTGATCATTTATCCTTACCCTCGCGACCTTTCTAATAAATGATCCTCCCCCTGATAAAGAAAGCCTAATAGCAACTCTTAAATATAGGGCATGAGGGGGGCGGGGTTCCCTTCTATTGTTAATTTTTTTTTTGTTCGGTCTTCCTGTTTCCAGCCTGAGCGAGCCCGTCGTGCTGCAGAGAAACGTCAGTAAGAGGGAGTTACGAAAGAGGTCAATCAGGAGTATAGTTTCTGCTCTTCAGCTAAGTGGCCGTGGTGAATATCTCCAAGCTACTTATAATAAGGACTCGACAGACGGAAAACGCAACCACTTTACCTTGATGCAAATCCTGTCTACCAGTTCTACATCCACCTACATCAGACAAAGTGCCTACCTTTAATCCCACCTCAACAAAGACTTGGAACCCACATAAAAGATTTACAAAAGAGGGAAACAACAGACAATATTCACTATTTAACAGGAAACCCTACATCATATTAAAAAACAATATCCTCATATACAAAGCCATATTAAAGCCAATTTTGGACGTATGAATGGAGATCAAGCGCATCGAACTATCGAACATCAAGCGCAGTGCTCCCCCTTGTCAATGAATACTTTATTCATAATCAAGCGCGGCGATGTTAGTATATTTTTTTTAGATTGCATATTAGCATATTTTTGTTATGTGAATATTGGAAATAAATTAATTTGAATTTGACTCCTTCCGATAAAATATAATTATTTATTATATTTTTTTCATGGAATTTATCACAAATTATACAAGTGTATAGTGTCCCCGAAATCAGTAAAAAGTACTGACAATGTTCGGAGCTAAATTAGTTTTTGCCCCAAAAACCAAACCACTACGTCATAGTTAATGGTTAAAATTTTGATTCGATTGTAATGAATTTTGTTTATCGTATTCCAACAAAAACATTATTATTCAAGTTTATATATATATATTTATATTGCAATATTTTTCATGTCGTTTGGTCACCAAATGAGACCTCCTAGTTAAATTATATATTGACTCACGATGGCAAAAAAAATGATAGTATTACGTAAAATATTGAATATAATTTGTTAAGACTAATGAAGAAGAAATCCCACCTCACATTAAAAAACAAAATTCTTATTAAAATGCTATACTAAAACCATTCCGGACTAAAGAACTTGAACCATGGAGGAGAACAATCCGATCATCAGGCGCATTCAATCCGTCCACTTGAATACCTTCTTGGATTCAATGGAATTTCTATCATTAACAACAACTTTGTTATGATAAAATTACAATCTGTCTCATTGGACAATAAGTAATTGTGATAAATGATCTCATTGATACCATATTTACAATTTTCATTCTTACAGTATTTACAAACAGCCCAAAGACCTCCCAAGTCCACATGGTTGACAGCTCTCTCGCATGCGAAAGAGGAAGCGGAGTCTTGGGAACTCCCCCCACGCTCCTCCGTCAGCCGCGTCATTGGGTAAAGCCATCTGAGGCTGACCAAGAGCGCGAGAGCCACAGACACTCAACACATTGGAGAAAATGGCAATTGCCAGGGCTCCCACTGTCATGTATTTATATCAGGACACGAGGACACTGCCGTTTTAGTCTCCGAGGAGGATTATAGGGAGGAGTGCAGTGCAATGACTATGCTAGGGAATTAGGGTGGTTGGATAGGTTACTATGGAATTTTATGAACTTGGAAGGGATGAGTTCGAGAATGTAGGATATACTAAGATTAATAGAAAAACTCTAAGAATAAAGTAAATAAAGTATAAAGAATTACACTAATATTAACAGGCCTATGAACTCCCCTTAATAAACAGAGCAATGTTGAAGCAATAAACATGAATGAATTATGAATTGTTAGATTGGATGGATACAAGGGACTGGTCTCGAAGATTGGGAGAGTTGATGAACGACGAACAGTGAAGTTCCTAAGGAGTGTGGCACGGATATGAAAAGATTCACCGGTCTGTAGATTGTAGGTCAGAATTTCGGATTTGGATTGGAAGAGGTTGTAAGTGTCTTGGCAGTCAATAACTTTATGGCTTCTACGGATATTATATAGTTATATAATTTAATTATTTTAAGTGTATTTCAAAAAGAGAATATTATTGAAGACATTGATCTGTAATTTGATAGCTACTTATATAGCAGTATTTTTATGCCAGTTCGGTCAGAAAACTATAGGTATAGCATAGTTTTAAAAAGTTAAGAGAATAAGCAAATACTAAATTGCCAGCACCACTAACAACTTACTGTGGAGACCAGGGTCGGTTTTCGCCTTCACCAAAACTGATTTTTTATTTTTTGGAGTAGACTACCACTCAATAAGGTAAAAGGTCAAGTCAGGGTTCTTCCAGCCTCATGAGGAGTAATGAGTAGTGAACCTGGTTAAGTTAGGAAAAATTAAAGATCAATAGGTGAGAATCTTCCAGGTTCAATGTCATGTCCAGATCAAATTTAGATGGTTTCTGGTTTTGAAAAAAAAAAACCTTTAAAACTGACATTGTGTAAAATATTGAGTATGGTTGAAATATGTCAAACAGTGACGTGCCTTGAGCTTTTGCCTCCTGGGCTAGTCGCCGATTTGCCACCCTTTCTAAGTCGATTATAATAAACAATTACTTGTTTTAAATAAATTTAGTTATTTTTTTTTTAACCGATTGTACACAAAATGATCAAGTTTATGCATATTTATTTATTGTTCTAGCTTTTTGTTTATCAGAAAAGTGTTAAAGGACATTTACACCATCTGTTATCTGTTTTTTAATAAAATGGTATCAACAGATTTCAAATTTTATCACCAGTTGTCATATTTGAATGTGGCCATCGTTTGCTTTTAGAACTTTAGAATGCATTCTAATATAAATATAACATTTAAAATAAAATCTAGGCAACGATATTTAGTCAATAGGAAAAGCAATTTATTTGTTGAGGGCAAAAGCTTGCGAGAGACAGGACAGATCCATCATAGGTCACTACTGCCCTTGACGCCTAAGACAGATTGGGTCTAATTACATAAATATAAAAATTTAGAGGAGGGAACAGCCATCACCTCGTTAATATGTTTGCCTATGAGAAATTAATAATTTTTACATACAAAACAATTCCAACTATCCCAAGAATTATCTTTTTATCAGAAAAATGCTCGAGGTTGTCCGAGCTCAAATGTTTTATCATGACATCGGATATGTTGCATTCATTCTTCATATAACTTGCAATGTAAATTGGATCATAAACATATTGAATATTAGTTTTAGTAATGGGTTTCAATGTTCCCACATTACCTTCACCCTCTGCCGCAAGTCTTGTCCACTAGTTTCTTTTATTTCCATTCCTCTCCCTGTGTAGCCGAGTTACAGATTTTATCCGTATATATCCGAGTTAGTACGGTACTTAGGCTTCTATCTTGACAAATGACAGACCTGGAACCTACATACGAGGCTAAAAAGACAAGAACTAAACAAACGCTTTGGAGAACTGTACAGACTACTTCAAAGGACATCCCATCTCTCAATAGAAAACAAATTACTAATTTACAAAGTTAAACTTAAGCCAATCTGGACAAACGGAATAGAGCTATGGGGGACAGCAAAAAAGTCGAACATCAAGCGTATTCAATCCTATCAAACAAAAGTCCTGAGAACAATAGTAAATGCCCCTTATTACGTCAGCAACAAAACCCTTCCTAACGATCTTAATATCCCGTACTTTCTCGAACACATCCCTTCCAAGTTCATGAAATTCCATAGTAACCTATCCAACCACCCTAATCCCATAGCACAGTCATTGCACTGCACCACTTATCCCTATTATCCTCCTCGGAGACTAAAATGACAGTGGCCTCGTGATCTAATTTAATAATTCGTGACAGTGGGAGACCCCTGGCAAAAGACAGTTTCTAAAATCATGCCCTGAGCGTCTGTGGCTCTAGCGCTCTTGGTCAGCCTCCGATGGCTTTTATCCGGTGACGCGGCTGATGGATGAGTGTGAGGGACTTCTTAAGACTCTGCTTCTTCTTGCGCATGGGAGGGCGGTCGACAATCATGTGGATTTTGGAGGTCTCTGGGCTGTTTGTAAATACTGTATGAATGAGCGAGTGAATGAAAATTGTAAATATGGTTTGAATGAAAACATTTATCACAATTACTCATTGCCCAATGAGGGATATTGTAATTTTATTATAATAAAGCTGGTTATATATAGTTATAGGCTTTTAATAAAAGGATATTTCAGTTGTATCTATTAATTGTATTTTAGTTTTAGTTTAGAGGCACTCTGGCATCTGACAACTTTGTGTAACTAGCTCATATAACATAAAATAAGATAAAGATATTTTCTCATTATAAAATAAAAATAACTATAATTATCTTTAATCTATAATAATTTAATAGCAAGTTATAACAAAACTAAGCATTACAGCTTAATTGAAGTATATTCAGATAAACATTATTTGTCTCAATTTTTTATGTGACGTGTATTGATGGTGACATCGCGCTCCCTAACACAGCGGATGAGGTCAAGTTTAAAAATAGCTATGAATCTCATAGGAATTAAGACACTATAGTCAATCAATCGCATAAAATCTCGAATGATTTGAGGATTGAATGGATCAATCGCTTGAATCATCTCAAATTTTTATATATAAAATCAGGCTTGTCAGTATTTACATTGCGTTAAGTGTAATATAATTTTAAGTTTGTCAAAAACAGAAATCATTGTGATTTCAAGCCTGTGTCTGACAGATCTTTGAGAGTAACCGGACATGGAATTTCACATGAAGATCCTATCCGATGTTGTGAGGACATGGAAAATACTACAATATCTATTGGAAATTAATTATTTGGTAATAAAAAAATATTCTCGGTAACTTTGAGTTGAATATCCAATTAATGATCTTCCCGATTAATGATATCGTGTCGCTTTTAAACTATAATTACGAAACCTGTCCTCAACATCGCACCAGTTTCACTTAAAGCGACGATATTTTGGGTTGAAGTCTCGCTTGATGCTAAAAAAGAGCATAATTGATCATTATAAATTCCTTGGTAAAAAATTTTTTTTTTGTGTTATAACACGGTTGTGAATTTTTATATTGTAAATGAATAGATTCATGTTGTAAAGTAGTGGACTAACAAACACATTCGAAGTCCAAAAATGTATCATGACAGTCTGATGACATTCTATAATTATAGCCCAGTAAAAAGGTCCAATGGTTATGACCTAATATATACATGTTTAAGCACAGACAGACGTATATATACACAGACTAATAGAAACACATACATAAATACAAACAGACAGACAGGACATGTATGCAAACACACACACACACAGACATGTATACAAATGGACAGATATTCAACATACATGCACTAATACATACAGACAAAATACATGTACTTCATGTACATATTACACAGTACATAGTATCATATAGTAAATACTATGACTATGATTAGATGTGCCTGATGTTCCACTCATTTTCTATCCTAGTGTAAATGCTGATCGGTTTTAGAAGTTCATGCAATTTTTTTAATCGCCAGTGTTATTCTCTCAAGTAAAGTTTAAAATGAGTAAATTTTGAAATGGATTTGTTTACTTTATATTCATGACAGTAAAATGTCTTCACTTTCAGTGAACTACATGTATTTTGTTTGTATTAGTATAGTATGTATAAGTGCATGTATGTTGAATATCAGTCCATTTGTATACATGTCTGTGCGTCTGTTTATATGTTCGTATGTCTGTGCTTAAACATGTCTGTTTGC
Source organism: Acanthosoma haemorrhoidale (assembly GCA_930367205.1). NCBI lineage: Eukaryota > Metazoa > Arthropoda > Insecta > Hemiptera > Acanthosomatidae > Acanthosoma > Acanthosoma haemorrhoidale. Next base: position 32,732,993 of record OV884009.1, on the reverse strand, counting down.
ATATATGCCTTTGTGTCTGTTTCTATACATGTTTGTCTGTCTGTTTCTGTACATGTATGCTTGTATACATGTCGGTCTGTCTGTTTGTATGTTTTTATACATGTATGTCTGTCTGTTTGTATGTCTACTTGGTAGTTGCAAACATGATCCAGTCTATGAAAGATAACAACTGAATGTTCTGACAGTTTATTTTTATCAAACATGGCAACAATTATATTTCATGATGATATGAATAGAAATTACGGTAATTACTCACGGTCAGCATTGAACCATCCAGTAAAATCGATTACATTTAGCAAAATTTCACCAATAGCCTTCAAACCATCCTGTCAAATACGGTGGTAATAATTGATGAAAAAGTTAGAGGGCGGGTTCGGTGACCGAACGCCACGAGGCTACAGTTAATGCAGGGCGGGAGTTAGTTGGATCTTGTGTAATTAATAAGACAACTAACAAGGAACGGGGGGAACTCACTTGACCATCCTATTGAATAAATTAATATTGAACCAATACCCGCCTGCCCTCCTCCGTTTGTGTCTTGTGTTCGACCTGGACCCTTGCTCCAGAGCCTCAGTCTCATCTTCCACATTCTTGCATCAGAAGCAACCCTTTCGGTATTGGATGCCGTTTGATTGTTTCACATGAAGCTTGATTTGGCTTACATCTTGAATAAACTGCTACACTTAAAATTAATTACCTCAATACAGAGTTAAATAGAGAAAAACTGCCTACCGCTCTTTGATCAAACCTTATTACAGCTTGGTTTTCCCTAATCTAGTCGATAATAATTTACACGCTTTATAATGGCCGGTTTAGCTTCAAAAATTTCACCCGACCTAGAGTTAACCCACCATAGGACGAACTGTTCAGAAAATCTTCATGCAACTGAGTACCAAACCAGTATCAAAAGTCATGAACCTTTTGCATTTAATTGCGTTTCAGGCCTTATTTAATGTGGTTTATAATTTCAAGTGTCATTGGCCTCGGGACCAGCTATAATAATACATGACAGTGGGAGTCCTGGCAATGGCCAGTTTCTCCAATCATGTCCTGAGCGTCTGTGGCTCTACCACTCTTGGTCAGCCTCCACTGGCTCGTATCCGGTGACGTGGCTGATGGAGGAGTGTGGGGGACTTCCTAAAACTCCACTTCTTCTTGCGCATGGGAGGGTGGTGGACAATCATGTGGATTTAGGAGGTCTCTGGACTGTAAATACTGTATGAATGAGTGAGTGAATGAAGAAATGTAAATACGGTATGAATGAGAACATTGAACACAATTACTTATTGCCCAATAAGGCAGATTGTAATTTTATCACAATAAAGTATTTGTTGTTATAATTTTGCATTGTGATTTTTTTTCAATCCTAGATTTATTCCTTCTAAGCATTTTTTACATCCTATAATGTTTGTTACAAATTATTTTTCACATTCCTTATTTAATTAGTTCTATATTCTTTCATTGTATGATTTTTTTCCAATTCAAACTCCTTCTAAATATTTATGATTTATAACAAGTGAATTTGTGATGAATGTGCTTATGTTAAATGATTTTAATTAGAATTTTTGACTTTTATTTTTTGTTTTAATCTTAAATTCATTTCTTCAAATTACTTTTCAGAGGTCATATTCAATTATTTCTGAATCTTAAATTTTAAATATAAAGATTAAATTTAAACTTTTTTTTATCTTTTGTAGAATTAACTAGGTTAAAATGTCTTCTCTTTCCGTTGTACTCTTATTGGGCAAATGTTCAAAAATGAATAAAATCCATGCACTCATTCTTCGACTCAACGCATAATAATCACTTTTTAGATGTGTAACATTGTAACTGATAGCCAATAGCTAATCCCTCCAGCCTAAAAGCAGACAAACAGAAATGTTCAATATAACAGGAGAGACGAAGTATCCTTGTACAAGGTTGCAAGGGACGATAAACGGCTATCAGATAGATGATCAGGGCCGTGGAGGGGTTTAGTTGACACTGCTAATTGGAGAAGGGCAGGCGGCGGGGGTTTGGTTGGGGGGGTGGGGGTTAGGGCGGGGGTTAGATTGAAAGCTGGAAGTGGCATCGGATTGGAGGTAATGTTAAACCGGTTGGCCAGTAACGTGTCATCCCCAACTCTATAATTAGGGCATTTGATTTTCCAGTTAGATTATGGCTAAGGGCCCTTCCCTCACTACCGAACACAGCTCACCTCAATAACACGTCCTCCGTTAAATAGAGCTCTCTGTTCCTACGAACACCAAAGGCTCATTTATGCTCTGTAATAGTCCTTGCCTCATCATTTTTGTAGTTTCGCTACTTTTTTAAAAAAATCATAAACCCTTATTTTGTCACTGGTTTGTCTGTCTGTCTGCCCTGTTCTCTGCAAGTCTCCTATTTAAGCGGTTAAAAGATAGTTTCAAAAAAAGCAACCAATATTTTTAAAACCACAAGCGCAGGCCACATCTCACTCACCATCTTTCCAGAAACTCTGCACACACCCCTTGGTTAAAATAAGTCCATTATCTTGGCTTGATCCTAGACAGATCACTCAGGAAAACTGACAAAGCGAAGTATCGTAAACAAAATGTTCCCGTATTTAGCAAACAAATCCCAGTTAAGTCCCAAAACGAACATTATATATACACCTGTACAGGCCAATTCGAAGGACATCCCATCTCTTAATAGAAAATAAATTACTACTCTCCAAAGTTATACCTAAGCCAATCTGGACACACGGAATAAAGCTACGGGGGACAGCAAAAAGGTCGAACATCAAGCGCGTCCGATCCTTTCAATCAAAAGTCCTGAGAACAATAGTAAATGCCCCTTATTACGACAGCAACAAAACCCTTCATAATGATCTTAATATACCCTACATTCTTGAACGGGTATATTTCAGGTATTCCCTTCCAAGTTCATAAAATTCCATAGAAACCTATCTAACCACCCTGATCCCCTAGCACAGTCATTGCACTGCACCACTCATCCCTACAATCCTCTTCAAATACTAAAACGGCAGTGGCCTCGTGTCCTGCTATAAATACATGACAGTAGGAGCCCTGGCAATTGCCATTTTCTCCAATGTGTTGAGCGGCTGTGGCTCTCACGCTCTTGGTCAGTCTCCGATGGCTTTACCCGATGACGCGGCTAACGGAGGAGCGTGGAGGACTTCCCAAGACTCCGCTTCCTCTTTCGCATGAGAGAGGGAGGTGACATCCATATGGACTTGGGAGTTTTTTTGTGTAGGAGCTGTTTGTAAATACTGTATGAATGAGAATTGCAAATATGGTATGAATGACATCATTTATCACAATTACGTACTGCTCAATAAGGCAGATTGTATTTTTTCAATATAAAGTTGTTTTATATATCTGTACCTCGGAGGGATACAACACGAGCTCCTTTGGATTCGTCCCACATAATACAATGGACTGACGAATCAGAAGAATCAAAAAGGGTGTAATTCAACGTCCAAAGTTTTCTCTTGTAAAAGCTTATGCAATTTGTTATAAGGGGTGACGGCAAACATTTTTGAAGATCACCCGTTAATACCTTAAGTGTTGTATCCCTCCGAGGTACAGATATATATATCACTACAAATCAGTCATCTGATCACTTCACCAGTATGGAGTTCCACTTCCAAAACGAACTACAATGAGTCGAAAACCTAGGAATGCGTATTATTAATAACTACCCTTGCTACACAATAATAATCACTATGCTCAAACTTATTTCAATAGCTTATGAAAATCAATTCCAGAGATTGGTAACTACAGCAAAAATTCTCTCAAAAGACAAATTCATAAAATCTGTTGCTAAATTTAAATTTTCTGTGGGGATTCCACAACCCAAGTACGAAATAAGTTAAATATAGTAAGCGTACCCCCTCCGCGGGCGAATAGGAAGATTGATTTATTTTGACAAAATTTATTTATTAAAATTAATAACCGGCGATACTATTACAGGGGCCTCACTATTCAGAAATAGAAAAATTTTATGAAAAACAGAAAGGAAATGTTCCAGCCCTTTTCCATGACAATGCCCGACAACATGCCCGGTTGTCAATTAACTTTAACAAAATTGCATGATCTGAAAATAGAAATCAAAGCATTTGACGCATTCAAGAAAAAAAATATATTCAATAATGAAATGAGGTGAATTTTCATTTATCGAATTTATTGATCCAAAGCCGAAAAGTTTCGTTGAAAAAAGTATAAAAAACCTTGTTGGAAGATAGGAGAAATATATTGAAGCTAGCCGAAGTTATTTTGAATAAAAGTAATATCTTTAAAGTTGTTTTTTTCTTTCATTAGCCTCATACCTTAGCAATCGACATGTTCCAAACCGTTAGAATAATGTACATAGATAATTTTAATACAGATTAGAAACGTAAGGATTTAGCACGTGTTATGCATAGTAATAAAATAACCTAAAATAACAAATATGAACTTGTTAACATGTACAAAGCAGTAACATAATAAAGTACCTATGTTGATCATGTAATGATGTGTGTAGCTTGGAACAGAATGCTTTATAGAAATTTTCCGTCGGAAGTCCTATTTACTATCACAAGCATGACTAGAGGCATGATATTACATCTAGTAATATATAATAAATTTAGTCTAATCAGATAATAACAGTTTTGCATTTAACTTAATATTTCTTTTGAGTGATTTGTAATATTTCAGCCGATTTGTGATTTCCTTAATGATATTGCCTAATTTATTAAAACTGTAGTTATGCATATTGAAACACTATTATGATCGCTAAACATCTCAGAGCCTGTATTTATTTTGATAACCTTATCACCGTATTATTAGTTTTGACTTATAATTGCTTCGGGGCCAGCAGTCCAACCCACACTTACAGTACAGGCAGTCCTCTGTCCGAGAACTTCATCTTAAATAAGATTGTTTGTATAATATAAACTTGATTTATATACTAAATATGCTGTAGTTTCTTGAATAATTCGTTATTTTTGTGATAATATTTTTAAATAGAAGCTTCTACCGCGTATTTCATTAGGACGTCACAAGCACAAAATCATTACAAATCCAAGATCTTGTGGTTTGTGCACAGACCCCCACCCCAAATCAACCCAAAGAATTTTCCCCTTGACTGAATCAAGTATTATTTCCAGTCTAGTAAATGAAGGCTGTGGTTTGACTCATTTGATGGATATACATTATAGAGCTGGACTGTTCTACCATGATCTACGCCATACTGTTGCAATATATATATATAAAATTCCGTTGAAGAACATGTTCTTTTGTTTATATACATATATATTTGAATAAGTGAAGCGAAACTGATTGCGAACAGGAGGAAATTAAATCGTTCGTCAAATAAACAATATAGCCAGCTGATGGCTTCCAACGAATATCCTTAGTTTCCTCTTTACGCACACGTATACAAGTCAAAATTAAACCTTTGACGCTTATATCATCAGTGGTTATCTTTGAATTTTGACCACCTAGGTGTGAACGCTCACATATACAAATTTAATTGAAAATAACATTCGTATAAATGAGGCAATCTTTGCGGATGGTTTCCAGAAACCTCGGATCAATATTTGTTTTATTATAACGTTGTACACGAGTTGTTGAAATGTAACGTACCAACTTCAAATTGTTTAAAAGAGGGAGGAAATCTTTGATTTTACTTTCAAACAAGTACGGATGGACTGTATTTCGTGTAGTTGTCCTCGTGTATATGGGAGACAATAGTGGTTAGAAAAATGAGGTAGTCAATATGAATTATTTTTCGATTCCAAAATATTGAACGAGTATTTATTACCATTTGTACGTCACCAATATTTATTGACATTTCGTCCTCATTGGAGCCAAAACCATCTCAAAACTACTCCCTTAACACCAATCTTTCTTAAATTATGATTTCATCATTATTAAAGTTCCTCGAAGTCTCCTAGATCAAAGTGGTCTCGTTTACAAAAAAAAAAACACCTAAATCCAAACGTATTTAGAGATTGTATTAAGCTTTCAAGAATTCCAAATAATATTGGCTGATAGCTCAAATAAGATTATCCCGTTGTACAGTTCTGTTACAAGCAAAATACAATGCCACGGGTTCAAGAATTGTTTTGAGTATTATTTTGTAGCTAATATTTGTTTAGCACATTTTCAATTTTGAAAAATTTAGCCTTAGACCACAAGCTCAAAGGGAGAGATTCTGCATTGAAGCAGAGATGGGGAAATAGTTTTTCGGATGTCTGCATCTATCTCAAAAGCTCCTAATTTGCTGATCATTGCGGGTCAAAATACAGTATTGAGAAGTATAAAAATCTTGTTAAGATTTAAATATTGTTTTCTAATCTTTAAAGATACGTGCGTATATGAGGTTGTTTGAGCCAGAATAAACGTGTTCTATATGAAACAAAAGGCCCTCTCCACAGGTTTATTAATTTATACCCGAACGTTTTCGACGGATTAAACCATTATCCTCAAGCGTTCGAGCTGATGTAATATAATATGTATTATAGTATATTCTACATTTATTCAGACGTACAATATTAAGAACCTACAATTAATCTATATGAAATACATTTCCACGTTTCTTTTATTTAGTGTAGCTTTCCTAGGTGTTATATGTATTGTATGAGGTATTTATATAATATAAGTGTTTTTGTAATTTGAAGGTGCTGAGGCTCATCTTCAGAATGAATTAAGTTTCAGAGTTACTATTGTTCTTAAGTAATATTAAGGAGGGCCATATTAAGTATTATATATTCAATCACGACCACAAATAAAAAAAAATCAACTGGAAATAAAGATGAAGCATATATTTATTATAAACAAATGAATGTGTACAAAATAATAATACACGGAATATAAACAAAATAAAAAGAGACATATGTATGTAGGAAAGTTTCTTTATTACTGTTCAAAATTATTTGAATAAAATAATATCATTTTTTCTTTTCAGTTAAGAAACTTGGCAATGTTTTTATAGACTACATCTTAAAAATTTGTTAAGATTTAGTTATTTTTCAAATTCCTTGCACATGCCTGTTAATTATGATCTTTTCACAGTTTTATGATTTTCTTAAGTGGAAAATAGTTCACACCAATATGAGCTACCGAACATAGATCAAATACGGTTAACTCCTAATAACTCATTGGGAAATCGGTCAGGTGATAAATAATTATAGAGATGTTTTTTTTTCAATACGGACCCGCGCTGAATTTCGATTAGTTCCAGTAGTAAAGTTTCATCAACCGTTGCAACATCAATGGACAAAAAAGAAGTAAATAATTGAAATGGAGTTTTACATTACATTGAATTTAAAAAAATCTTCTCCCGAATTCATTTTATGACAATTTAATTTTGTTAGCATATTTTGTAAAAATGACTGGCAAGATTCAGAGTGAAATGAATTTTTGAATCTGTTTTTGCCAGAGTAATAATTTCTGTTTGATATTGTCAAATAAGGAGCAAACCATATGCTGTTTGCCTTTTTGAGATTAAGTTGACAAAGGTGATTTGTTATCTCAACGGCATCAATGTTTTATCTATTGATCGCCATTTAATAATTCACATAAGAAATTTTTGGATTCTAAAAAAAAATTTTTAATTTTGTTTAAATACTGAAAGAATCGCTTTAAAACTTTATGAGTGGAAAGCTATCAAATTTCTGTCTAATAACTTCGATCGGAGTATTCACTTCCTGTATCTTCTAAACATTTAAGGTAATTAGTTTCATGGGTTCAAATACCATTTACAATTTCTGTAAATTTTTTTCAAAACATTCCCGGTATTTAGAACTTTGCAGCATAATGTTTGTTGATGAATAATATAATGAAAGTGTTGATTAGAATTATTACCAGTTTTTGTTCATTTTTCTTTTACAAGTTGTAACAACTCCTTTACTTCAGTCATTGCAGAAGCACCATCAGTTGCAAGAGAAAGTCGTTCGTGTAATGATAAATTATATTTATAAACACCTATCGTTGCGTTAAAATTATCAACCGCAGTAGTCTTTACATTGTACGTCTGTGCTTTGAATTAAGTTTCAAATATTAGAATTATTAATTATAGATGATTTGTCGATTCTGATATATCATCAATTCTGCTGGCAATTGTATTTCATGTAAAGCCTACCTTTTTGATTTTATTCAATTGTTCATGGCACCATATTTTTACTCCCTAAATCATAAATTAGATATTCCTCTTTTTTTAATGGTTTCAACTTGGTTGAAATTAAATACGATATCAAATACATTGTTTTTACCTTATCTGCAATAGGTTTGGCAGATATTCTTTATTGTTTTTGATGTATCAACCCTAATTCTGTCAATTTATCTTCGCAAAGCTTCCCTATATATTTCTAATAGTTTTTTTTATGAATTGTACAAGTCGGTTTTGTGTCAAATAGTCAATTTTTTCCTCCAAATAGTCAAAGCTTTCCCAATCTTCTTGAAAAGGGCTATTCTCTTCTTAAATTGATCATTATATGCTCATACTTGTGAATAGCTTACGCATTGTTTAATAAATTGCCAGTTAAACACTAAACAAAGAACAATACTTTTTTTAAACCAGATGAAAATTGTTATGCGTAGACTCGACTGGCATATCGTGACTCATTGCCACGCGCAAAGTACGTACATTTGAATGACCACAAGACATGTGTATTCATGTCGGAACTCTTGGCGGGCAGTGTGTTTGACAAGCTTGGCCTAGTCCTTTGAAAACTTTCTGCTATAAATTAATAAAGCTGTGGTGAAACCAGAAGTTTTTTTTTCTAGCATACACACTCTACGCCAGAACCACACTATCAATAAAAGTTTTTTTGATAGATATTAAAAATAGTTTCTTATTTTGCGGAAAGGCGATTTTTAGCGACAAATAATAATTTATAATTATCCTTTATTGTGCTAAAATTACAATCTGCCTTATTAGGCAATAAGTAATTAAGATAAATGCTCTCATTCATACCATATTTACAATTCATCATTCACTCGCTCAGTCATACAATATTTACAGACAGCACTGAGGCCTCCCAAATCCACATGTTTGTCACCTCCCTCGCATACGAAAGAGGAAGCGGAGTCTTGGGAAGTCTCCCACGCTCCTCCGTTAGCCGCGTCACCGGATAAGAGCCAGTGGAGGTTGACCAAGAGTGTGAGAGCCACAGACGCTCAGGACATGATTGGAGAAACTGGCCATTGCCAGGACTCCCACTGTCACGCATTTATAGCAGGTCACGAGGCCACTGCCGTTTCAGACTCCGAGGAGGATTATAAGGATGAGTGGTGCAGAGCAATGACTGTGCTATTGACTGTGGGATTAGGGTGGTTGGAAAGGCTACTGTGGAATTTCATAAACTTGGAAGGGATGAGTTCAAGAATGTAGGGTATATTAAGATCGTTATGAAGGGTTTTGTTGCTAACATAATAAGGGGCATTTACTATTGTTCTCAGAACTTTTGATTGAAAGGATTGGATACGCTTGATGTTCGACGTTTTTGCTCTCCCCCATAGCTTTATTCCGTATGTGCAGATTGGCTTAAGTATAACTTTGTAGATTAGTAATTTATTTTCTGTTGAGAGATGGGTCAGTGACAAATGAAATGAATTATTTTTTCTTGGAAGTATTCAATAAAGTGAATCACGGTTTCGTTTATGCACTTTTTTCTTTTATAACAAAATATTTCATTTAAAAAAAACCATTGAATAGCACGTCATGAAGAGATACCTAAGGTTGACCCCTTAGTTGGTAGGTGGCGCTGAGGTGCAAGTGTTATACTAGGCGTAACCTCTCTTAAATTCGATTTTCTCATTTAAGTAGCTGCTCATTAGCCCTCATGAGGCCGAACCAACCCCGACCAGACCCATCTTCCAAAAAAAATCCGTGATCAAGCAGGAGATGGTACCCCGTTTTCCGGATGTACTCATACTCAATTTGTAAAGCTCTATCACATGGGCTCATTCCATTTTGTTATTATTCGAGAAACTCACTGTACTGCTGCAGGTCGAGGGGTCCTTTATAACCAATGTACATGAAACCCTATTATTCTCGATGTTCCAGGAAAACCCGGAAATCGTTCATGATGGCCGAGAAATACACATGTGATTTGTTTTAATTCATATTTATTTATCATTATAAATTTCAAGAAGTACCTAATTTAAATATGCGTTTATAAGTTTAAATTAATTTTTGCTTGTAGATGGTGTTATAAGTGATGGTTTGGCTGATAGCGTTTGACCCTTTTGAAGTGCAAGGTGTGCATCGTCACGGCCTCCATTTCCCCCTCAAACTTCGAACAAGAAGTTCACATTTGAAAACTTTACTTATGCTCTTTCAATTCTCATTAAAACAGACTTGTTCTAACAGAAGGAAATGCCAGTTCCCGTTAAAAAAAAAGTAAGCTCAATTTTTTCAACAATAAATGAATTTCTTTAATAGCTTGTATGAGTGATAAAAAATACCTACGTCCAATCTTTCTTTTGTATGTACTTGGAATTCGTTACTTGGAGTTTAAAATCGAGTGATAGTTTTTTTGTTTTGTTTTTTAATAGACAAATAGGTAACTCCAGAGTTTGAAATTCTTCTGTATGTTTCGCGCATGTCAAAACCTCGCGCTCTTCGTCAGCCTCCACTGTCTCGTATCCGGTGACGTGGCTGACGGAGGAGTGTGGGGGACTTTCCAAGACTCCGCTTCCTCTTTCGCATGCGAGGGAGGTGGCAACCATGTGGATTTGGGAGGTCCCTGGGCTGTTTATAAATACTGTATGAATGAGCGAGTGAATGAAAATTGTGAATATGGCATGAATAAGAATATTTATGACAATTAGTTATTGCCTAATAAGGCAGATTGTAATTTTAGCACAGTAAAGAAGTTTCAAATTATATTTCTTATCACATAAAAAGGGTTCAGAAAAAGCAAAGGCGTCCCAAGTTTTATTCGGTTCAGTTCATAATTGATGTGAAACAAATTTAGCCAGCAAAGAAACAGAATAGATAAATCTGCGGAATAATGAAATCAAAGTTTCCAACAGAGTGACTATGCCGACTGATAGATGAGATCTATTTCAGAGGGTGCCACTACAATTCTCATCCAACGACCATTGTGTATACAATTACTGTGGCTCTAAATATGTACAGTCCGTTTGGAAAAGGAAATAAATCCGTCGGTGCGGTGCCGGCGGTTCGGGACTGTCAAAGGGCGACATTGTCGGCCGTGTTTATGCTTCGACCTGTACCGGGGTGAGCGATCCAGATTTTTATAGCCTCGCCGTGTTTGCCTCCACCCGTTTATAAACAGGACACTGATTTATGAAGGATAGCCCCGACCCGAGTGGAGTTTATTTTTTCAATATTTGCCCGATCGTTTATCTGGGCCTCTCGTCAACAGATTGGCGGCCGTGAATGTGTTTAAGGGGTGGGGGGTGAAAAATGCCACTGACGCGCCCTTCTGTTAAATATGAACACGGTATTAACAGCAAATCTACCCTTTCATCAGGGTCAATAAAAAAAAAAAATGAACCTGAGAGGGACAAACCTCTGATTAAGTATTTTATGGACTAAATAGTTTAACGTCATTTGATTTTTTTTTAAGACCAAAAAAAAGGACCTTAAGGTTAATAAAAACAAAGCCAAGCCTATGCATACACATCATAATGGCAGGAAATTAGTATTACTCTGAGGGAATTTAAGCACCAAACATCAAGCGCATCCAATCTTTTAATCAATCCAATGTACTTAGAACTATAATAATTGCACCATTCTACATTTTAAAAAAAAAACCCTCCATACTGTCTAAAATTTTTTAAATTCTTTACAATATTATTTACCCAATCCAATTCCTCTGCTATCTAGCCCCACACATCCCTGCAATCCCCCTCGAAGATTAAAGCGGCAATGGCCCCAAGATCTCCTATAATTAACCTGCTGTTGGGAGTTCTAGCACTGGTCAGTATTAACCCTTCAGTTCCGGAGTGTCTGTGGCTCTCTCTGTTGCTGCAGAGGCATCATCTACACGATCTCTGAATCATTCTCCTGTTCTGAAGAAGAGACAAGTGTTTCTGTTGGGTTCCAGAACTTTATGCATATGTCAATATTGTAAATACAGTATGAATTAGAGATTGGACGCAATATTGTCTACGCAGTACGAATGAGATATTTGATCACAATTAGCCTTTGTCATATTAGAGCCGATTGTAATTTATATTAAATAAAAACTAGGTTTCGAAACTTTGTTTAGAATACACAAAAGAAGAAAAGAAAATCCCAAGCCCCAAATCCAAAGTCCCACGATCGTGGTTGCCCTGGATAATACCCTGGTTAAAATACAATACCTAATCTGAAATATTTACTTAAAAGTGGTCAAGTGTGATGGATCACAAATTTAAGGGTTTCGATATGACGGTGAAAAAGTTGCTAACACGATTTTAATGACTTTTTGTAACTCAACTAAACTCGTGACGAATATTACATATAATTTATTTACACATAATATCTATTTAAATATAATGTACTCAATATAATATTTTTTCAATGTATTGTTTTTATTTTTAGCATTACCCGCATATCAGGAAGACTACTGTGCAAAATCGCATGCCTCTCCGTTGAACAGAGTTTGGCTAAATTGTTGGTAAGAGGCTTCTTTTTTTTTAATTATAGTCCCCCTAATTCCCTTTCTATAGCACCTCCTTCAAATTATTAATCAAAGCGTAATTAATTTGTTCCAGGATTTGGTAATATATGTAACTCACCACATAATACATAATTTATAATAATGTAAAAATAAAATAGATAAATTACAATCAGCTTGTCATTCTTTACAAAAGCACTAGTCTGTAAATGTGTGAAAATATAAATGATAGATTTTAATAAATATCTAATCTTATCGTAAATTCAATTATGCTTTCATTGGTCAACAAGAGATTTACCTTTGGTAAAGAATTAATTGTGACAAAATCAAGTAAGATCAATAGCTTAACTGGCATATTGATTGTAAAAAAAAAAGGGGGAAAAGCGACTGACCCAGAGCGAATCGAGTGCTAAGGACAAGATAGGGCATCGTGAAACCCTTTTTGGTACCAGAGAGTTGACTTCCTTATTCAATTTCAATGTCAAACTTCCTTCAATTGATCAACAAGAAATTTAGCTTTTGAAAAGATTTAATTGTGACAAAATCAAGTTAGGTCAATATTAATCAATTTTATTTAAATGGCAACAGTACCTTACGCCAATGCTGAGAGTTTTTGATAGATTAATATAACCAGGTCGTTTAAACAAGTAATAGCATCTTGAAGTAAATAAAACTGATACATTATTTTATTTGTTTTACTATAATGTAAGAGGTGACATATATATGTATTGTAACATTCATGATATTTGAGAATATCATGACCAGAAACTGGTAAGCATCTTCCTTTATGCTCTTAGGAGTGGGGATGAGATAAACGAGCAGTCTTAGCCCAACCGTCTAGAAGAGCGAATGATAGCAAGCTCCCGAACTGGCGGTCACCAACAGGAAGAGAGGAGAAGAACCAACAGCAGAAGTAACGTTGATTGGATTAAAGGAAGATCATCGATTGGGTGATATTAATATTGTTTTTATTATGGATCCATTAAAAGAAATTGAGCTCAAATTTCATGTTATTTGTAATTAGTAGTAAATATCCTAATTTAAAAGGAATTGAATATTTTTTTATACTTTTTGTCAGCACTCTATATTATTATAATTATTTGTTATAACCATTTTATTTGAATATATTTCACAATTCCTAGTTTCTCAGCTTATTAATAACTACAACAGTAGCCTTGAGATCGGGCGATTCAATCGGGATAAATTCCTATGTCAAAGACATAAAACAATTTGAATTAAAGATCTCATGACGGACCTGCCAAATTAGTTAAGGTAAATTGATCAAATAAAGTAGAAAAAGAAATGGTAAAAAATGAGGTAGGTTTCAATATATATATATTTATCAACAGTTAGATATATTTATGTTACTTTTATTTCTACTTGCTGGGATGACCAAACTTAGTAATTGCTAACCGAGAATTTCAAGTCAAACCTCCTTTAGTTTAGCAAACGCATATGTGGGGCTGAGGGCATTTAAAGCAAGGGGGTTTAGCGTTGTTTCGTCCCTTGAACTTTGAAGGGTAACATCGACTTATAATATCATAATAACATCGACATCTGCCGTTATCTAGCGGACAGGTAACAATACATTCCTAATACCAACCAGTGCCTAAACTGACACTGCAGCCAGTAATATAAGCCAATTAGGTTAGTGGATATTGACAAATTATTTGCTGACTGTTAAAAACGGAATAAAGTCGGTAATTGCCCAATTTAAGCGTAAATTATAGTATAATCCTTGAGCGCGCCGTAAGGATACTCGGAGAGATAATTATGAGGCTGACGATATTACCGGAGGGGGAAGTCAGGACGGAATAAGGATCGACGTTATTGGGCAAATGAAGCCACTAAACAGAATAATCGTTTTCTTATTGGCTGACGTGAAAGGCAACGTTTGCTCCTGGCAGCTGACGGAGCACCACGCATATTTAGTTGATCGTCAACCCCGCTCATCATGACAGACCCCCCTTTCTTTTTAATATTTCCATAATGAAATATAACCGATTTATTAGCCCGGATATTTTTTTCCGGGGGTCTCGTTTCATTTTTCTCAATTTTTTTTTAAACCCTTATTCAAATATTTCAATGTTTAAGTTTAAACGAATGGTAAATTGCTCTCATAATTCAAAGCAAGGAGAATTCATTAATAACGGTTCGTACTATATTAAGTTATTTACAGGGATGTATTTAAAAGGACCGTCGATTACGGTGTTTAAAATTGTTAGGAATTAACTAGTTTTATCATGAGGAGGTTTGTGGCCTTGGTATCAACCTAAGTCCTATTTGAATCCCTTATTCCAGAAACCCTGTGAGTGACAAATAGAAATCGATTTTTTTTTGTATTTTGATTGGTGCAGCGACTCTTAAAGTTTGTTTTTTTTAGACACCAAGTTTTGATACACCACAGATTATTTTGACTTCTACAATATCCTTTTGAGTTGGCGACATCAGTTGAAAAGGGAAGAATTTAATTTATTAGAGTATGAAGAAAATATATTTGTTTAATTATTGCCCACTCATCCCTATAATCCTCCTCGGAGACTAAAATAGCAGTGTCCTCGTGACCTGCTATAAATGAGTAACAGTGAGAGTCCTGGCAATGGCCAGTTTCTCCAATCATGTCCTGAGCGTACCGCGCTCTTTGTGACGTGGCTGACGGAGGAGCGTGAGGGACTTCCCAAGACTCCACTTCCTCTTTCGCATGGGAGGGAGGTGACAACCATGTGGATTTGGGAGGTCTCTGGGCTGTTTGTAAACACTGTATGAATGAGCGAGTGAATGAAAATTGTAAATATGGTATGAATGAAAACATTTATCACAATTACTAATTGCCCAATGAGGCAGATTGTAATTTTATCATCATAAAGCTGATTATATATATAAAAAAAAATTATTTGTAAATATCTATTATACAATAATATATTTTAAACATTTAATCAATAGTCTACTTTGTTTATTTTTATCCCTAAACTTATAAAATAGTGAAAAAAATTTCGAAACTTAATTTTATTGCAGAAACCCCACATCTGCGGAGAGTAGGGGTTTATTCCTGCCCCTGCCCCTTATGAATATATGACGACTCCAGACTAAGTGTAGAACCGTCCTTTATTACTTTCAAGATTTTTTCCGAGAACAAAACAATATCTGTCTTTAGTGAAGTGGGGTTTTTGTCTGGGTTTATATCATAGAATAACGAGAGGAATGCCAGGTAGTTAAGCAAGTTGAATGGATATCTCTTTGCAGTTCAAAACCTTGAAAAAGTAGGTGACTGTAAAGTACACCGTTGCTTGTACGATACTAATAATTTATGCTAGAGACCATTTAAAGAGGGGGAACGAACACCTGAGTTTGATTCTCTGTTCCGTATACTTTTGCTTATAATTGAATTTTATTTTATCGTATTTCATTCAGGTATAGATCTAAAACAATGAGATCTATTTCATAATCACTTTAAAAATAGTTGGTAAAATAGTAAACCTTTCAATCAAAAGTTTCAATCCTGAGAGCAATAGTAAATGCCCCCTATTACGTCACCAACAAAACCCTTCATAATGATCTTAATATACCCTACATTCTTGAACTCATCCCTTCCAAATCCATGAAATTCCATAGTAACCAATCCAACCACCCTAATAACCTAGCACAGTCATTGCACTGCACCACTCATCCCTATAATCCTCCTCGGAGACTGAAACGGCAGAGGCCTTGATACCTGCTATAAATGTGTAACAGTGGGAGTCCTGGCAATGATCAGTTTCTCCATCATGTCCTGAGCGTATGTGGCTCTCGCACTCTTCGTTAGCCTGACGGAGAAGCGTGGGGGACTTCCTAAGACTCCACTTTCTCTTTCGCATTCGAGGGAGTTGACAACCATGTGGATTTGGGAGGGCTCTGGGCTGTTTGTAAATATTGTATGAATGAGCGAGTGAATGCAGATTGTAGATATGGTATGAATGAGAACATTTATCACAATTACTTATCGCCTAATAAGGCACATTGTAATTTTAGCACATTAAAGAATTTTCAATATATAAACTTTATTAATTATAATGGACTCATCATCAGGGTACTTCTTTCGTATTGAGCACAGTATTTATAAATTCTTTCCTCAAATTAGTGATAAATCCTGATGGCAAACATTTTTCTATTGCGGTACTGGTCCCACCGTTTTTTACTCGAAAATTTCTTATTTAAAAACGATGTATTAAAATATTTCTGGCTTACTCTCGGAAAATCGGATGGAATGCGTACATTTTTTGGAGAATTTGGTCATAGGATTCATATTACGTCGGTCATCACTTGAGCTTAGTTGAGCGTACTGAGGAGGTCCTCACTTCAAATGGTACTGTTGCCAGTATTTTTTTTTTTATGACAATTATTAATGATTGTACAGTATTACAGAACTTTAATGTATGCTTTCCTGTCACCCTATAAAACGTTCAACGCACAGGGGAAATATTTCCTCGCTGAAGAAAATCTGTATGTTAGCTAATGAAACAGTGTATAAATAAAATAAATTGCGTCGGGGCGATGGTGGCTGGTTGTTGAGGGAGGGAGCGACATGTGGCTGCCACCATGTGCCAATCGGTTCGACAGTATGCTTCACAGGCCGCTGAACCTTGCACATCTGATGGCTGCTCCCGGCTCGCCAATTTTGTCACCGCTTTCAATATTCAGCTTCTATTAGGCTGAGAGGCCCCTCTCGATTTCAAATATTGTATACAATATTATAATGCCATGGAATAAGCTAGCGTTAATTAATGCAAGAAGTTTTGGTGTTCCCAGTGCCGACACACCCTGGTACCATCGAAAGTGTTACGTGTTTTTTGGAACAATAATTGTTTTCAGCCGTTCTTCAAAGGATAAAAAGACAAAGTCACTTATAGTTGCCTAAGCACAAGTTACGCGTATTACAATCACAAGAGCGTTCGGCCGCCCATGATCAAGTGTCAAGAAGACTAGTTGAGACAGCAGTGTTAACATCAGCGACACTCAACGGTGTTTTAGCACCGTGAGCTGCAGAATTGTGCCTTTTATTTTCAATCCTTTAAATAATAATTATTTTATTATCCATTGATAAAAGTAGTGACAGCACTAGGACCCTAACTCGGAGGCCCTGGCATCTCTAGCTATCCATGTTGTCTCCAAATATAAACACAAATTGTGAATTTTTTTTTTTTCATAGCCCCTTTAAATTTACAGATAATTATAGATCCTCAGGCGAATCTATTTACAAATAATTTTTGTATTTCCTGTAGCATCGCTACATTATATACAGGTTTTGTTATTTTATAAAAATTATATAACGAATAATCAAGTATAATGATACACATTATACGTCAGTATAGTCAGTTTAGTCCAGACTAATAAAGGTGATGGGGCTCACTTTTTCGATCAAACTTAAAACTATCTTACGTACTTAATTTTTCCCAGACAGTCTGTTGCCATCGATGCGGGAGGGGTGGTGGGGTCATAGTGTTAAACACTGGGTCACAAATTGCGATATTTTTAAGCAATAGCTTTCAAAAAATAAAATCTACAGATTATATGAGTGAGAACGATGAGATTATTTTTTATTGAAAAATCTTATTTGAAAAAAAAAAATTGGCAATGAGTAATTGTGATAAATGATCTTATTTGTATGATATATACAATATTGGGCTCACTCATTTATGATGTATTTACAATGTAGGCATACGTTGAGGGCTTTGAACGTGGAGGAATAATCCTACGATACCGCCTGTCCCCTCCCCAGCAAAGGATAAAGAAACAGGTATCGGGAAGATCACACTGTAGATGCAGATACCGAAGAGCATTATCTACTGTTTCCAAGATCAATACTACTGATGATTATTATGTGAGAGTTTCATCTCCTCACAGAAAAAATACATCACATCTCAATCGTGAAATTAAGATACTTAGAACATTTTGTTTTAGATGTTCATGTTTGCTAAGTAGATAATGACTGAATATATTTGTGAAGAATTATTTTCTAAAGTATGAAAATAGTGGCAGGGTCTACTGGAAATAGTTGACCTGATTTCCCTTCAGGTGCCCTTCTATATATTATATATATTATACAATGGGATCACAATCATTAATAATTATTAATATTTTAACTTTCAAATAACCATCACTGGTGGGTACAACATACAGAAAGCGTCACGTGCCATAGTGTGTTGTTGGCGCCATTTGAGAACTTTTCCATTTCATTTTTGTTTTTACTGGTCAATCCATCGAATTTTAGGCTGGGGGTACAGCAAGTGTGAGTGATTAGACGAAATGTGGGTTATGTCAAATTACGTTTAAATAACGCGAAACCTTTTCAATGCATGAACCTTGATGAGGTGTTGCCCAAAGGCTGTCCTCCAGGTAAACAAATGTGGACATCCGCGGAGCAGAATAGGTCGTGGTGAAGATCATTGGGAGTCCATGTTTTGCCGGATCGGTTGTCACTGTTAAAACAAAGGAGGGGTATACACGGCGCGAAGGAATACCGCGGTAAACCGCTGTGGCTTTGGACCCACAGACCAGCCCCCACCCCCGAAGTATTAATACCCCTGCCACCAAACCTCCCCTCAACCACCATACCTTTCTTAACTAATATTCTATCTCTCAGCCTGCCCTGTCGATGCTTAACCGCACTCATCAAGCAGCCGCTCTTAATGTCATTTCCCGACAAATCGCCATGACGATAACAATAGTCATAAAGAATAGGTAGGATTGGGAAGGACTGAAGGAAAAACCATTTTTATCAATTTGCTGACTTTAAATTATCCACCTTTCATGCTCCATAGTGAACACTCCTAAAAATAATTCAATGTTTATGATTCATTTTTTGATTATTATTTTGAAAATAAAATACATTTAGTAACTTTTTCTACTACTTTCAAAAATATTTCCCGGAAAACTCACATATATACACAATCGACTAATTGCCACCAGTTTCACGGGGGCAAGGTGAGATTTGGAGACAAACCCGGAAATGATCTTAGGCGATCTAAAGCTTTTGTTGTTAGCTTCAAATTTCATGACAATGGGTCAAATTAAACGATTTATTTTCCAGCAAGGTTAGTCCAAGATCATCAGACACAATGTAAGAATAGTCACAACATATGAATAAATGAATATTGTTCTTGAATAGCTGAAGTGTGGTCAACTCAAGTCTGAGAGTTGTTGATCAGACTTCCTCAGGTCTGTTCATTCGTGAGCGACTTCGACCAGTACACCAGGTTCTGCTCCTCGGCTGAATAATGTTTCTGAATGTTCGTCAATCAATGGATTAACTGGACAAAAAAAGAATCTAGCCTAGGACTACTAGAAGAATAACTGGATATGTACTCACGCCGTCCGCAGAAGCTAGAAACGAAGAAGTTCGAAGAAACAAACCATTGTATGAAATAAAACTTGTTTTGTTTCTCATCGCTTGATAGGCAGCCCAGAAACTGCTCACCAGGTCGGACCCGTGAGAATCACGTCCTAGTAAAACGTTTGGGTATAGACTAATAAAGCTGTGGAGAGACAAATTAGTTATTCAATCATACTTGTTAAAAGTTGTCATCACCCATATAAATGGAAATTTAATATGATACATCTTCGGTAGCAACACTGATCAAAAAAAATTTGTGTATATGTAATTATAAATGTTTTTGCTGTTATTATAATAAAATTATCAATCTTCAACCCTTATTGTATCTTTAGGAGGCTGTAGACGGACCTTAACTTTTCCATTTTGCTTCTATCCTTCCTATTTCTGTAATCTTTATTAATTTTTCCTGATAATCTTTAGAGGCGGGTTTAACTCAGTTTTAAAATTTTGAGTGCATCCTGCTTACCAGAAGCCTCCGAAAGATAGCCAATGTCCCTTCTATATTAACCGTACTCTGCTGATCTCAATATCCCATTCATTTAATATCCGGACTCCTCCCGCTACCAGAGCATCCATTCTCGCCTTCCTGGTCATCCTAATCCCAGTGCTAATGTTCTATACTCACGTCTCATTCCCGGAAAGAGCGACACGTCGTTTAAACCAACTAGCCTTTTGTTTATAGTGAGCTTTACGGAGTGATGATTACTAAAGCCGCAAGTTAACTGGTTTTGGGTAATATGCCTGTTCTCCTAATAAAAGTAACAACTTAAGTTTAAACACAACTGCTGTTCTGAGCACTGTTTCCAATATTATGCATTGATTGCATGTAAACATTGTACATATATGTATATATATATATATATAAACACACATATGAGGATGATTCCAAGTGTTAGTGTTACTATTATTATGACGGAAAGCTATACTAAAGATACGCCGGATGAACACAAGTCTACACGAACTGGAGGGGAATTACGTATACAGATTCAGACGAAGATCAGGTAGAAAGGCTCTGGTTGCAATTTGGCCTTCGAGGCCTGGAATTAAAGGAAGCAGCCTCACTCCAACCGTGGAAGTTCCGATGAAGATAAGCTAAAAAGAGGTTCGAATCGATAAAGCGTACAATAACGATTAAAATATTAACGTACATTAACGTAATAATAAGATAGAGGCTTTGCCGGTGCGTGCTGGGGCAGGTGCGCGGATGTCCCACTCGGCTTCCTTCATTAATGGTAAGACATTGCCCGCCTTGGCACATTCATTACATCAATCGGCTTCTGTAATTCTTGGTTCTCACGGGACACAAAAAGCCGAATCACTGGCACACAGCAGTTTACCGCTGACAACTAATATGGACACCTGTCATTCCTTCCAATCGTGACTTCTTCGTTTCCTCTTGCCCAGCCGTCGTTTCCTCATTCCTTTTTGTCTATCTACCATTCATTGCGCTTTTTTTTTGTATCCCGATCTTTCTTTGTCAGCTATGATTAATCATATCCGCTGCCGTCTTCTACTCATGCACGCTTTGGGCAAGAAAATATCCCATGAGCGTTCATGGTGCAACTCTTTATGAACAGCTGGTTACCACTAGCTTGTACCTCTCAGCGTAATGCATTATTCGTAGTAATTATTTATCCTCGCGAGATAGAACGAACCATTTCCCCCCTCCCAAAGATGAATATTATTCTTGAATAGCTGTAGTGGTGTTGATGAGATTTCCTAGGTCGTAAACTGTAGATTCACAAGAGACTTGTGCAAAAAAAAAAGGGTTATGTTGTGAGTATAAGGAAATAAATAGAACTGCATAAAGGAGAACATACATATAATTCTGCATCCGAAAAGGTCATGTGTTGAATTTCAAAATTATTGTTTTCATTAAATTTTGTACTAAATTACTAATCTACAATGTAATACCTAAGCTAATCTGGACATACGGAATAGAGCTATGGGGGACAGCAAAAAAGTCGAACACCAAGCCCATCCAATCTTTTCAATCAAAAGTCCTGAGAACAATAATAAATGCCCCTTAATACGTCAGCAAAAAAACCCTTCATAACGATCTTAATATACCTTACATTCTTGAACTCATCCCTTCCAAGTTTATGAAATTTCACAGTAGCCTTTCCAACCACCCTAATCCCGTAGCACAGTCATTGCACTGCACCACTCATCCCTATAATCCTGCTCGGAGAATAAAAAGGCAGTGGCATCGTGGCCTGCTATAAATGCGTAACAGTGGGATTCCTGGCAATGGCCAATCATGTCCTGAGCGTCTGTGGCTCTCGCGCTCTTCGTACTACAGCAAAAATTCTCTCAAAATACCAATTCATAAAATCTGTTGCTAAATTAAAATTTTCTGTGGGGGTTCCACAACCAAAGTACGAAATAAGTTAAATATAGTAAGCATACCCCCCCCCCCCAAAAAAACAACTTCTGATGTGTAAATAAAAATCTTTACTACGATTACCTTAATTTAATTTGTATTATTTAATTAATCCAACCATGTGGATTTGGGAGGTCTGTGGGCTGTTTGTAAATACTGTATAAATAAGAGAGTGAGTGAAAATTGTAAATATGGTATGAATGAGATCATTTATCACAATAACCTATTGCCCAATGAGGCAGATTGTAATTTTATCATAATAAAGTTGTTAACAGGTTAACTTTTGTCTAGGTCCTTCCAATAGTATAAAATAAAATAGTATTCATTCATTCGTTGTCACGAGGGCATCTGTTTCTAGCCTGTTCAAAACTTGTGCCAATAGCTTATACATCCTCTATGGCCGGTAAGTTCTTGGGTCAATTTGTAATTTGGATTTGTTATCTACGGTCTTTGTTTTACCGACTCCATGTACAATTGTTGTCCATGGATAATATTTGTGTAGTGCCCAGTAAATGGTTGTTGTCTTCTTATCTAATTGCGAGTAATATTTGTCCGCGAAACTGATTAAACGTGAAGTAAAATTTACTGGGCGTTCCACTCCATCGATCATGTGGGAAAGAATGGCTGATAATCCTACTGTGCTAGCGCCTGTCAAAAAATCCAAAAGGAGAGAAGGATCACATCTTACTAGAACTCTGTCACTGGGTAAAGCCTCTTGTATACCTTCGAAGGAATTGTCACATTTCAATGTCCACTTAAATTTGTTTTGAGAAGTTCATATTACGTCCCCTATTGGTTCCTTTTTTCAACTATTCTTTTCGATTTCACTTTTAAGTTGACCACAATGCGCGTAACCAACGCGCGGTGCATGATATCCGATGTAAGTTTTTTTGTGAAACTTCGTCATAAAATGGATACCGGAATAAAACTGATAATTGAACGGTTTTTATATTTTTCCTGTCTATTTCAAGTCATATTCCGTATAGCTTTGCCATGGTTATATTTAGAAACATTTTCTAGTAGCACTAAAAATAAAACCGTTGATTACAAGCCATTTCCGGATAGGCTGCGTCTCTCCTTTATATCTTTTAATACTACCGGTTTTATTAACTGTTAACCTCCATTCGTCCGGCAGTAGTATGAACAGTGTCATGGACATCTGTTGTGCCCATTCAATTCAAACCCGTGCAAAAAGCTTCTACATCCTTCACCGTAAGTCTTAAAATAAGTTAATTGTAGAGCTAAGAATTGCTTCGTTTTTACTATTTTTCGGAGGTCATTATAAGGATAGAAATATCTTTTAGAGTACACTATCTCTTTGAATTTTTGGCGCAGGGTCAGAAAAAAGGAATGCAGTATGTCCTACGGAATTGTTAGTTCAATGATTGTTAATTAAGAAGCAGATTTCTGTACTGAGGTATCAAATTGACGATCTTGAAGTCCTTAATAGTTTGACGTAGAGGCGTAATGTTTTGTATATGGTCCACAACGGTACTGAAAATAAATATGAACCCCTGGAATGAATTAATTGGTAATTACAAAAAAAGTTGCTTTCTTAAGAAAGGTACCAATTAAAGTTAAAAAGGGGTCAATTTTCGATTGGATTTGGTGTCTTCTATGTGTGTTGTACTGAGTGAGAAAGTGTATTTATAAACGCCACCTCTGACAACTTTACTTCTTTATGCTAAATCACATTCGGCGAGATCAGCTCTTTTTGTCCACGGCTGACAATAAAGAACCACCCCAGGGTTTCATTGCAATACGGATCCTTTGTTTTTGGCGGCTCACGGGGGAGTTTGGACTTGGCATAATCGGACGGTATTATTCCGCTAGCAATTTTTAACAGGAGCACTTTCGGAACAGTTTATCACTGCTACCGGCTGCCTGTGACGGTTATACGACAAAAATAGCGGTTTTACCGCGGCTCTCCTAATGAAGTCCTTGAATATCTGAATATTTAGCCCGCTCTCCGCCGGTTTTTAACTCATGTTATACCGGCTCCTCGTACAATTACCAGGCTCATACACGATCGTTAGTATAATTTCGGCCCTATAGGCCCCCCCCTGACCTGAGGCTGAAAAATAAATCCACACCCTGAGGCTAATGTGAAATTTTGGACGAGTGTGTCCGGTGTTAAAATACATCCGCCGACAATGCCGTTGTCCCAGTGTAAATGAAATATATTCGCTATTGCCCCTTTTTTTCACAACCGTTACCGAATCAAAAAAGGCCCGGTGCATACATACGGTTTTTAACCGTACAGTGTCCCCGAGGGCACACTCTAGCAATGCAATAGAAAAATGACCCTGAACGGAACCTAGTACGCATACTGATGCCAAGGATGGATGGCTATCGAAGAAAACGTGTAGTATTTTAACACCTAGTATTAAAAAAACATTTTTTAAAACAAAATATATATTGGATAAATGCCAGCTGAGGCTGACCAAGAGCGTGAGAGCCACAGAAACTCAGCACATGATTGGAAAAACTGGCCATCGCCAGGACTCCCACTGTCACGTATTTATTTACCAACAACATTATTATGATAAAATTACAATCTGCCTGATTAGGCTATAAGTATTTGTGATAAATGATCTCATTCATACCAATTTACAATTTTCATTCACTCGCGCATTCATACTATATATACAAACAGCCCAGAGGCCCCCAAGTCCACATGGTTGTCACTTCCCTCGCGTGCGAAGGAGGAAGCGGAGTCTTAGGAAGTCCATCACGCTCCTTCGTCAGCCACGTCAGTGGATAAGAGCCAGCGGAGGCTGGCCAAGAGCGAGAGAGCCACAGACGCTCAGGACATGATTAGAGGAACTGGCCATTGCCAGGACTCCCACTAAAACTTAATTATAGCAGGTCACGAGTACATAAATAAGTGGATATTTTACATACAAGTAAGAAATAAATTTTAGTTTTAGTTTAAAAGTGCTCTGGGGTAACTACAACTAATGACCCCATGTACGTAAAATGAAATAGAGAAATCCTCTTTCTCTCTCAACTAATGTTGTACCATAGATAGTGAAGGATCAAGAATTAAATAATTCATTTCATCCAAAACAACGGATTTATAAGAAAAAAGAAATGGATCCAACATGGTTGTGTAGATAACCACAATCAGGAGAATTGATGAAGTAACTAGTAGTATACCTGGATATGACAAATGACACTAGCTAATGATTAAACAACCGTCCGGAGAAAATATTTGTCTATTAAAACCATTTCTTCTCTAAATCATGCTGCCTTGGTTACATCTGAACGCAACTTCTCAGCCTTAAAAATGTTTACTACCGTCAAACTCATTGGTGGACAAAAAAAAGATATTCGGAGAGACCTAAAAACTTATTTGAATATTGTGATGGACATAAGTGTACATCCTAGCTCGAAGTAGTGGTGCAGAAATGTGACAGTCTTTGGGGATCCCGAGTATGTGGATTAATAAGTGACGTTCAGGAGTGATGAATTACTTCCTGTAAACTGACGGGTCCTGTCTTACCCGGGAGGATCCAGTGCTAGCCAGCAAGAAAAGCCTTGCCATATATGATACTTGGAAGCTCGTCCTGCTTTAACTTGGCCCTTCGGCTACACATTCCCCAGAAACCTCGATCACGATATCCCTTAAAGGAGTATACTAAAAAACTTGTTTACTAAGATATCCCATCGAAAATCAATCAAAACTCCATTAGTTTTACATGGATTCAGTTCCATTTCCTATTCAAAACCTAAGGTTTCAGAAGTCAATTGTATCTTAGTGTGAGGCTAAAAGTGAAATCGTCAGTGAGCAGCACTATTAGAAGTAGAGTGATTAAGTCAGCAGCGCCTTAACACATCACCTGGCTTCACTGAACCATTGAAGTCGGCTCAGGATTCACACTTGGCTGGCGTTACATCACGTTTACCTCCACGTAGCAGCAAGTATATATTATATTCACTTCTTTGTTTGGCTTTCCAATCTCTCGTCACCACTACCTATAAACAATAATTTTGACTAGAGGCTGAAGTTGATGGGCAATACAGACAGTGCCACAGGGTCACATTGTACGTACGTATTCTTTGTTAGATCATTTAAAGGAACGATACAGTAATTGCTCGATATCCACCCCCACAAGCTTGAATAATTACGAACTGAATATAATATAACCTACGGAGAAATGAAAAAGATCCCAAAAAAATAATTCGATGGGGCAATTAAAGATTTAAGGACAACGCAGAGCTCAACCATTGTCAAATGTAACGAAGTTCATTGTGAAGCAGGCTGTGTTAGTCAGTTCAAAAGACATTCTGAAAAAAAATTCATTCATTACGCAATTAAGGGTCTCGTTAAGGTTGCGAAAACGATTTTATTAAAACTTTTTGTGACATTTTGTAGTGAGGTATCGCTTAAGGACCAGCTCAATACACTCAGTATTAATAAGGACGCCAAAAGATTTAATTTTATATCCTGCTCTAATAACAGAAAAATATTTTTTAACAACTAATTAATGGCATACTCGTTTCAGGGAGTCGGCTATGTATTTAATATTTTTGCAATATCGAATGGGAACCCCGTGAAAATCTCATGTCTCCAGTGGACAGATTGAACATATGATATGCTTAGATGATCGTCTAGGTACATTTCTTAGAGGTGTGTTATTCGTAGCTTCTAGGTTTGAATTAGAGCAAGCGAACTCTGAGGCAATAACAATGATTTAATCGTCCAGGGTATTGAAAAATTCTGTCCTGGAAATTTCTTCAGGTGGCTAAAGATCTCGGCCTTGAAATGAATTGCAAAAAAACCATGCAAGTGAAGATGGCTAATTTAGAACAGGAAGAAAAGTGGTTTGTCCAAACAGAAGTTAACTCATACAGAGAGATAAGTTATTTGAGCAGTTTGATGACGTCAGGAAACGACAAAAATGTAGACTTCGTGTCTATTTCTAGTCTGGAATAACTTAGCGGAAAGGAATGCAGATGGGTATCGATGTTTCTTCTCTCAAAATGCAAAAATGTTGATCAATAAAACAATATGGAGGCTAATAATAACTTAACGTGGAGCATTGTAGTTACTGAATAAGGGGATGAAGAGAATACTGCAAGCATGTGGAAGGAAAGCCTTCAGATGAATATATACCGTTTTAAAAAAATGGTTGGAAATGGCGAATTATGAGCAATCAAAACATAACATGTATATATCGTTGCTCACACCTATTTGAACTTGAACTAATGGTTGGAACTTGAGAAGAGGATGGGCCATGAAAGTCTTAAGTGGGGAAAACTATTTTATCTCAAACCTGGAGGAAGGAAGTAAGGGTCATCCTTGGGGTTAGGATTATGTGGAGGGAGATTGATATGGAGTGAAACTTGTGTTGAGTGAAGTGAGCTGCTAGATCCATGAGTAAGTAAAATAAAATTCTGCTAGGTTGTATAATCCTCAGCACCCCTGTGAGAAAACCATCGTTTTTAGACGGTCAGAGACCTTTTTTTTTTTAGGTATTAGAGATGATTAAAGCGACAATGGGCCCCAGATATCCGGTGATTAACTGGTAATTGGAAGTTCTCCACGTTTGGAGCGCATGCGCTCTCTCCGCCTGCGTTGCTAATAATATTGCATGTACAGTATGAATGAGAGCATTTATCAACGTTACCCATAACGCAATAAGGGCAGATTGTATTTTTTTTTTTAAATAAAGATTTTTTCGAAAAAAAAATATATTCAAGACTGACTTCAGATGGGTTATGACGGAGATTAATCGCAAATTCGTGATTTCAATATACTTTCAATTGACATAACTTTTTAAATATTGAAGAAGTATATGTATTTATATTCGAGGACCGAACGCTCAGTAGCATTGAGTCATCGATTCAGATATTCGTTTTTAATAATGGTATATAGTCAATTTTTTTTTCTTTTCAGGAAATTAATTATTCAAAACATTATTTCATTTGAGAAAGATCAATACAGACAGGATCTGTTGCATATTATATAATTTCGATAAAGGAGCCCAATTTACGAATTCATGCGATCCTGTCAATTTGAGGGAATTAAAAATTCATGATTTCTTCAGGCCACTTTTATCGATCCACTCATTTTTTCGAGGGGTGGGAGATAAGAAAAACGAGGAGTCGGAGAAAAAGTATTTAATAAATTATATATAAAAGTTACATAGGGGTGGGACGGAAGGGTAGGTGAAAGGAAGGGTTAGAGGGATGTCGGGGGACGGCCCATTTACTAATGTAAGACCGGGGATCCTACACCACCCCCATCCCCCCCCCACTCCAGGCCCTTTTTAAAAACGGAGAGCAGATAAGCCCCTCTCTTTTTTGTCTTGGTCTTGTCACCCACCGAGAGCGGTAATACATTGTGCCCTTGGGCGATTTTAATTTTACAAGAATCGTTCTTGATTCTCTGGCCCCCAATACTGACGGGACATCGGCCCCCTTCTTTTCCATCCCCCCCAACCCCTCTTTCACTTTTTCATTACTTAGCCTTCTAATTTGATAGACTCTACACGTCTTCATAAAAATACGAATAAGAATACACGCGAAAAAATTGTTTCCCTTTGAATCCCAAACAGAAGTGTTTGAAAGGGGTTGATTATGAAGAGTTTGGAGGGGTGTAGTTACAAAACATCTTTTTTCCTTTGTCTTAGGCATGGCATTTCTAAATGTTTACAATGCTTTAGAGAAATCAGGGATAGGAATTCAACAAATACCACTAGGCACAAATAGCAATGAATTTCATTATATTCTTAAATGATAAATTCAACTCAATGCCATATTATATTATTTTCAAGAATGACTCGTTAGTAAACCACTATTTTCATTAGTCAAAAATTCATTATAAGCAAATCAGTTTTATTTGACGTTATTATTTATGCAAACACATGTTTTTTATTTTTTGATAATTAATTTTATATTTATTTTTTCAAATTGGAGGTAGGAACCAAGCTGAGATTTTAAGCTTAAGTTTTTTTTTTTTTAAATTTTTACTGTGTCTTATTTATGTTATTCACCAGTCTCACTTATTCTAATTAACATTGTCCAAAATCAGTACAACATTACTTTTATCATTCTATTTGTGTAATGCCCATCTTCACATCTCCAACATGTATAGATAACCACAATCAGGAGAATCGATGAAGTAACTAGTAGTATACCTGGATATGACA
The DNA here is from genome assembly GCA_930367205.1 of Acanthosoma haemorrhoidale. Lineage (NCBI taxonomy): Eukaryota > Metazoa > Arthropoda > Insecta > Hemiptera > Acanthosomatidae > Acanthosoma > Acanthosoma haemorrhoidale. The sequence goes on along the minus strand of OV884009.1, from coordinate 32,703,486 downwards.
AATGACACTAGCTAATGATTAAACAGCCGTCTGGAGAGAATATTTGTCTATTCAAACCATTTCTTCTCTAAATCATGCTGCCTCGATGAACCATCTGAACGCAACTTTCAGCCTTACCCAAAACGTGAGCCCTTTACAAAAAACAAATGTACATAAAATCCATCAAACACATTTGCGGACAAATAAAAGATGTTTGGAGAGACCCAAAAACTTATTTGAAAAATATAGATTAATAAGTGACGTTCAGGAGTGATGAATTCCTTCCTGTAAACATACGGGTCCTATCTTACCCGGGGCACGCAGAGGTGCCAGCAAGAAAAGCCTTGCGATGTACTTGGGGGCTCGTCCTGGTTTAACTTGGCCCTTCGGCTTCACATTCTCCAGAAAACTTGATCACGATATCCCTTAAAGGAGCATACTAAAAAACTTGTTTACTAAGAAATCCCATCGAAATCTCGTAAGGCTTTTCGCAATCAAAAATCCAATAGTTTTCTCTTAGTCTTTGATTAGATTTTTTTAGTTATATTATTTGAACATTTTTTTTCTACCTTCATCAGGGACGGATTGATGAAATTAAAAAAAAATATATACACGTGTCTTTAAAACATGCGTTTTTTAGAAATTAATATGATGGTCGGATTTTGTGTCGGGCCCTCCCTCTGTCAGTGGAGCCTTTTAGCTAATTAACTATCGCTTTGCAATTATCTCCAGTGAGCTATCATGTCATTATTGTTTTATCAGTAAGCTTTTTGGACCTACTTCAATTTACAGGACTTTTATGGATTTGGAGTGCGGCGTTTTTCAATTCAATATACACCATTTTATACTCACGAAATCCAACGAAATTAAGCTTAGTAAAGCGGCGGGGGATCAATAAATTTTTATTGTAATTAATTTATATCCAATATTAGTTTTATTACTGTCAATCGGAGAGTACCGATTTAATTTTACATATATATTTTTAATGAAAGAAAATTTGAATTGGTATTCGAACTCTATCAGTATCGCTACATAATGCATATGCCGAACTAAAACTCCAAAATCAGTGAGTAAAAATATTTTCCGGTGAATGTCGACCAAAAGCAAAACGATCTCTGAAAAACAATATTTGTTGCCAATTTAAATGTAAACTTTACCTAATATGTCATGAGATCCGGCTGGAGTTCGAAAAGACGAAAGTCTTAAACTGCCCCTCTTTCACCATTTGTATTCCGAATAGAAGATTGTGTACTTTTAAGCTGAATAATAATGACACCTACAAGCAGCTTCTTACTCGAAATCGGTCTGTAATTAGAAAAGCAAGGCTACTTTCCCGGAGTGGAAACTTTCTTCGCAAGAAATGTCACTTAGAGAAATAGCTTCTGTTAATTCAAAATGACGGGTGGGGGACTAAGGACGATGTAATTGTTAGAAGTATTCTACAAGTAAATGCTACTTTAGAAGCAAAGTACTTGTGTGTAAATCGATGTGAGAATTATCACTGAAATATTATAGATTATTCTTCTTGATAGTTCCTTTTTTGTCCTATTATGGACAGAGACAGGTACGGACAGTAGGTGAGAGGAGGGGTGTGAAAATGTACACAAGATTTTTATTTAATGTTTTTCGTTAAACTAACAATAGAACTTATTTAATAAATTTATTTGAACTAAAAGTTTTTTTTTACCACAGCTGTGCTACATATTTTTGAAAATATACAAGATAATTATTGAAAAAATTAATGTATCTAATGGGAGTTTTTTTTTGTAAATTGAAGGTGCTTGGGCCCACCCTCAGGATCACTCCAGTGGTCTGCGTAGTTTTAATTGGCCTTCTTGATTCTACCTGAAGTATCAAAGTAGTTTGTTTGTCCCGTATGTATTGAACTCCAGCTGTAGGACCTGACCTGGACAAAGATGGCCCCACTAGCTGTTAGTTGATTGCTTGTGTCGGACTAAGTGTCTTCTCATCGAACACTTACACAGATATGTTACCTACGATCAACTCAAGGAAATTAAATTAGCACAGCACAAGTCACCAGGTAACCTGCAGGCGTGGTTCCAATCGCCCAATGTTTGATTCTTATTTTGTACGGTCTATGCCACCCGACCTTTGTAGAATATCAGTCACGACATTTTTTAAGTATATTCCACACCTTCAAGTGTTCACCCAGTCTCATGAAGCTATTGAGGATTTAAAATTCTAAAATTTTCTCAATGTTTTGGGACACATTAAAAACTCTTAAATAAAAAAAGTAAAACTTGCGAGAAATAACAAATTAAATATTGTCGGTGGATTTTTTGCCGACTAAAACGGTGGAATTTAGGGTTGAGAGGAAAGACGACATTGGGTCTTAAATTGCTAAAATAAGAAACATTGGGAATAGATAAGGTATCGAGTTCCAGCATTTAGAGGAATAAGCTTTTTTTGTTGTGCATCAGAGATTTATTTCAAACCTGAATCATAATTCCACTGCTAGTTAATTGCTTTGGTATCCATAAATGAATTAGTTAGAAATAGCGAGAAATATAAGATAACCCTTAAGTGCAGGTGTAGACTGGCTACAAAAAGGACTGTATACCTTCTCGACATAATCTTTCTTTTTTAACTTTCAACCATAAATATCAAATTTAATACAATTACAATCTGCCCTAGGAGGACAATTGATAATTGTGTTAACCAAATTTCTATGTGTCTAGTAAAGAAAGTAACTAACTACAGGGTGTACACAAAAGATGTTTAACGGGTGATAACTTTCTATATTTTATTTCTTTTTAAAGTTTAATTAATTGGAAATAATGAGTGGACCATGATTAACTTTTGAAAAATTAAGTTTATTTTAAAATGCTATTAGATGTATGAGAAGGTTTCAAAGACAACATCGCAGGTACTTTATGGCAGATCCACCTACGCGACTTACAATTCATTGGATCAAAGATAAGTTTGAAACGAATAAAACGGTTCAGGACGTTCATAGATAACGTTTCGGAAGACCAAGAACATCAACGAACTCCACCAGTACGTGTACCGGAAAGCTAAGTACTCCAAGACAAACAAGTCGTGAGACTGACATAACCAAATCAAGTGACCAACGCATTTAAAGACAAATTGAAAAGCTACATTCCAACATTTGTAGAAACTGTCTATGTTGAGTTTGCTAGTAAGGGAAGCCTTTCCCCACTTAAGTGCCCCCTCCACAAATCTCAGCTACTAGGAGAGAAGCTCTACCTGGAACTTAAAATCTCTCCTACTGAAAGAAACTTTACACACATCTTTTTGTTACTATAATTTTTCCTACTCCTAGTTTGGGGGTTTTGGAAATGGAATGTTCGGAAGGGAGAGCATGAGTGGAGGGGATTAGCAGGAAGAACATGCTATTGCACATCTCTCTCCTCACTGACTCACTGTCAAACTTAAGTGTGATCATTGATGGTGATACGGACCGAAGAAAACCATTTTGCAAATGGAATACTTGGAAAAATGAGAAAAGGATTGTTTTTGGGGGGATATAGTCTGAAATTTAAATTAAATAGTAATTGCACCAAGGACATCGACATAATTGCAGTTACTGGACAACTTTAAATCAACATGTTACGCAGGAACACCATGTTATATGGATTATTTTGCAATTTAAATATTAATTATATATCAATAAAACTGACATAATGACCATTCAAACTGTGTATACCTTGGGACACCCTGTATATTAATTGACAAAAGTAGATCCTCTCCTTTGGGGTTGGCAACAATAAAGTAGTGCTTGGTCGGTGGAGGGTATGAGCGCCGGACCCACTTACAACAAGGCCGGTGATGAAACGTTAATACTGAGGAAGCCAGCAGAAAGGTATAAAATCGCTATATTCTTTCACGGTGCGAATGCCAACGGGAGGGGGGGGGGTGCCCGATTTTTAGTAGGGCATAAACCCCCCTCCCTTTCTTTATACCGGCACGTATAGCCAAGATGAGGCCGGGTTTACGGTTATACTCCTATCAACCAATTAGGCTCTTTTATTATTTGTAACCCTCAACGTACAGAATCCACAGGGCTACTTACTCCCTCGGTCTACGGCGGGCCATATATGGCCTCCCGACCCGCCCTTATCATCTCTCTGCCATTACTCATTTCTCCCTTCAGAAATATATATAAAAACAGCTTTTTTTTCTCTATACAAAGAAGGGTTTTTGCTACCGAAAAATTCTTTTCGTCAAACTAAGGGTGTCTCCTGGATTTTCCTGTGCTGCATCACCACCAGTAAATTTTTCAGTCCTATGATATTACATTTAATGCCACGGATATCCTAAAAAATGGTATCAACCCTATAGAAAGTAAGGATCATTAATAAATTATTTGATGATTATGTAATTATTTTCATCAAGTTGTCTTATGTCCACTTATTTCAACGTCTTGTTAATCTCTACTATCCCGCTATTTGCAGCGACTACCTTTCTTCTCTCATCAGCACATGATGCTCTGGCATTATTAGTATTTCGAAAGGTTGTCCATTAATAAATTTGAGGAAAATCAAACCATTTCACAACTTTCATCCATCTAAGCCCATATCCTAACAATTACATCCACTCATACCTGCCAGATATTTCTGAATGTTCCACAACTTAATTTGTTAAAGCGTCTGCTTGCTCGTTTTCTGAGGCTTCAGGTATCACTGAGCCGAAGGTTAAAAAGCCAATTCGGAAAGAACACCAAGACAGTACTTTATTTTAAGAAAAAATAAGCACTATGCTTAATTCGAATCAATAAATCCACCATACAATATTGAATCACATTCCATGCCGCAATTAACTTAAAATCGATAATACTTTACTCAAGAGCTTCCGAAAAAAAAAAAAAATCCTACAGTCCTACCTTTCAAACCGCTTTTCCAAGTCCTCTGTGGTTTAGAATACTCTAACTACTATCCCATAAATGTAGGAGTTCCACAGGGCAGTGTCCTGGGCCCCATCCTCTATAACCTATACACCGCTGATGTCCCCTCTACTCCCAATACCTTCTTGGCCACATTTGCAGATGACACTGCAGTCTTGTCATCCAACCCAGACCCCGACATACCATCCCATAACCTTCAAAAACACCTTGACGAGATCGAGTATTGGTGCAATCAATGGCGGATCAAGGTTAACGAAGCAAAATGCTCCCACATTAACTTCACCCTTTGTCGCAAGATTTGTCCACTAGTTTATTTTAATTCTATTCCTCTCCCAGTATCCGAGACAGTACGGTATTTAGGCTTCCATCTTGACAAACGACTGACCTGGAACCCACATACGAGACTAAAAAGACAAGACAGACGCTTTGGACAACTGTACAGACTACTTAAAAGGACATCCCATCTCTCAATAGAAAATAAACTACTAATCTACAAAGTTATACTTAAACCAATCTGGACATACGGAATAGAGCTATGGGAGACAACAAAAAATTCGAACATCAGGCGTATCCAATCCTTTCAATCAAACGTCCTGAGAACAATAGTAAATGGCCCTTATTATGTCAGCAACAAAACCCTTCATAACGATCTTAATATACCCTACATTCTAGAACTCATTCCTTCCAAGTTTATGAAATTCCACAGTAGCCTTCCTAACCACCCTAATCCTGTACCACAGTCATTGCACTGCGCCACTCATCCCTATAATCCACCTTGGAGACTGAAACGGCAGTGGCCTCATGACCTTCTATAATCGCGTGACTGTGGGAGTCATGGCCAGGCCAGTTTCTCCAATCATGTCCTGAGTGTCTGTGGCTCTCGCGCTCTTGGTCAGCCTCCACTGGCTAGTATCCGGTGACGCGGCTGACGGAGGAGCGTGGGGGACTTCCCAAGACTCCGCTTTCTCTTCGCATGTGGATTTGGGAGGTCTCTGGGCTGTCTGTAAATATTGTATGAATGAGCGAGTGAATGATGAACAGTAAATATGGTATGAATGAGAGCATTTATCTTATTATTTATTGCCTTATAAAAGGCAGATTGTAATTATAGCACAATAAAGGAAAAAAAAAAATGTTATGTTCAAAATTTATGGAAGGACCACAAAAAAGCATATTAATTATTGCTTGTGAGTAATTTTCAATGCCAAATATCAATAAAATACCGATTGAGTTGGCAAACTGAAGGGTTGGCCATTAGGGATTTTGTTCACTTTTTATAAAATTGAAGAAATTTTGATTTTCGCCAATGTCAATTTTTGTGCAGATTGTTGTCTATTTGTTTTAAATAACAGATATCATGACCTGGATTAGAGGCAAATTGTTAATATTCCTTCCCAAGAATATGTAACTCCCCCCCCTCCACCGAAAAAATAGTACTTCTCACGAAGTTTACAAAAACTGCTCTCCATTTCAAATATTTTAATTGCGTTTTTCATATACCATAAGTGTGTAAATGGTTTTTCTAATAGCAGGGTTACCTTTTGATGTAATGTCGATTTTAATTTCCTTCTGCAGAAAGGTAACCAATTCGGTATAAAACAATGGATAAATGTGAATTTAAAGATACTATCATTCGCACTGTGTCGTTTTCTTTAGAATGTAACCAGTTTACCATAAATAGTAAGTAATTTATTCCTAAGTTTATTTATGCCTGAATAGGCGAAACGTCGCCTTTTATGTGATACATATCAGTAATAATTGGTACGTAAATATTAACAGGTTTTTGAGTGAGATCAGGCAAGAGTTCAAAAACAAAATTTAGGCGCATGGTGTGGTCAACAACTTTCAACAAAAAGATACTACCACGGCTGGTAAATTAAATAACAAAAGGATTTCACCCGTCTCCGCTTATGGCAAAGATTCATTTTAATAACGCTAACGAAGGTTTTATAAATTAATTAGCAAAGTACATTAAAGTTGGCTCTTGTGGAATAAGCGATTTTTATATCCCGATAAATAATTGCTTAAGAGCCCGTGGAAAATACCTTGGAGGCAGCGTGGAGATGCAAACCTTATAATTAATGACCAGGTATTATTTCTACCTGATAATCAGGGTCATGGTGATTGAAGGGTGAAGAAGTACGCTTCCTAAACAGGATCTGTTAGTGTTCGCCTGTGCAGAGAACGAACGATTTACCCACTGATTTAAAACCCGCATTCGCCTCCGAACTGCTTCGTAATTATGGGCATAATAAACGTTGAAATTTTAGAATATATTAAAGTTATAGGATAATTGAGCTAGAAGTATATGACCCTTGGAATGACAAGTGATAATTATCATTTATCACAGTCGGCAATTGACAAACTAATAATACCGATAGTTTTGACCTGAAATCCCATAATAAATTTGTCACGCATTTATAGGAGGTCACGAGGCCACTGCCGTTTCAGTCTCCGAGGAGGGTATTATAGGGATGAGTGGCGCAGTATAATGACTGTGCTAGGGGATTAGGGTGGTTGGATAGGTTACTATGGAATTTCATGAATTTGGAAGGGATGAGTTCAAGAATGTAGGGTATATTCAGATCATTATGAAGGGTTTTGGTGCTGACGTAATAAGGGGCATTTACTATTGTTCTCAGGAATTTTGATTGAAAGGATACGCTTGATGTTTGACTTTTTTGCATCCCCCCATAGCTCTATTCCGTATGTCCAGATAGGCTTAGGTATAACTTTGTAAATAAGTAATTTATTTTCTATCGAGAGATGGGATGTCCTTTAAAGTAGCCTATACAGTTGTCCAAAGCGTCTGTTCTTGTCTTTTTAGCCTCGTATGAGGGTTCCAGGTCAGTCGTTTGTCAAGATGGAAGCCTAAGTACCGTATAGAACAAATTAATAACTTCGTTCTGCAGAACAGTAATTATATAAGCATTTTTTTTAAAAAATATTCACTGCAGAAAAAACCAATATTCATTTTCGTCTTTCAGTATAACCGATTTAAAAAGTTCAAAACCAACAATCGTTGTTTTAAAATAGCTTTATAAGTCTTAGTATTGAAAAAAAAATTAGTAGAAAACGTAAGGAAAAAGATAAAATGAACTTAATAATAAAAATATGCATCATATACTGCTCAAAACTTAAAATAAAGATGGAACAAAGCTTGGGAAGCACTAGACTCAAGTAATTCCCTCAAATGAACTTAAAGGAACTTTCATCGTCACTGTCCAGATGAGACAGGATCATGTCAAAGAGAATTGTGAATATTGGCCAGACCAAGCTGACCGATCTACCTTGAAGGACTCCACAGACATGTAAATCATGTGCTAACATCCAACCCACAGTTGAGGATTTGACCACATTCCCGAAATACATTAAGGAACGGAGAAATAACATCAAAATTTCAATCCCATTTACCCAAAGAAGTAAAGTTTACGAACACAATACCTTAAGATCATAAAACAATTATATTCCCAAGAGTCGTCAAGGATAACCACTGGAGTCGATCCGACTTAAAGAAATTATATATTTAAAATAAACATCAACTAAATATAAAAACCTAACTTTGAAAATGTCTTGGCTTGATTAATAAGATATTTGAATATCTTAATTAATATTTAAATAATAATAAAATAAAGCTAAATGTTTAAAATATCAATCTAACCCCCTATTTTGGGAAATTTACCGATATTGGCAATATTTTGAAGTAATGACCTCTCATTACACAGGTGGTCTGAAAAGTTTCCGAACTCAACATGAAGATGATAATAAAATAAATAAAAGCTAGTGAAATAAAAAAATAAAAGCTAAAACAAAAGCTCTGTTAGGTCAGAAACTTTGTCTAAAAACTTTGTGGATTTTAAAATATCAAGAATATAATCAGCTTTGGATGATTCGTGCAACTATTGTAGTGTTCATTTGTCAAATATTATTCATATTTTAAATTATTTGAAGTCGGCTGATAATTATATAAGCGACTTAGCTCCAACCTGCTGCTTTTATTTTATAATTCCAGGATTTCTCGGAGCCCTAGAATTGGAAACCCTTTTAATGAAGGGAGCCGTGTGGTGAAGTCATTCCGACATATTGTCGCCGTATGGGAGGGATAGGTTTGAGAGAGTTGGACGAAAGTTCAAACAATCATTTGTTACTAATTACGTTGTCGGAAACGGAGCGGTGTCGAATAATCGATCTGAGACACATGTCAACCCTTCGGTGAACCTGCATACTACCCCGGGACAAAATTAACTCCTGCCGGCCCCAACGACCCCCCATCCACCAACCCCCTCCAATCCCCAAACTGGCAAATTGTCCAAACAACCCCCAACGCCCTCGATAATTAAGTAAAACAATTTACATGTACATACAAGGACTACCCGTGGCTATAGACACCGTTCTCTCATTTATCGCACGCTTTATTCCTTGAGGGTACTCGATGAACAAAAAAATATTGTTTGATAGGAAAAAAATCTGTTTTTCATTCCGGTGTCAGGTATCATTAGTGTGATCTAATTCCATTTTATTACACAAACGAATGAATTGAATTGATATTCATATCTCAAGTATCTGTGAAAGGCCAAATCCATTTGCTAGAGTTTTTTTCATGGGACCTTTTTCTTCGGCCAAAAACTTTTCAGGTCTGTGGTGCCGCATGTTGTGCACTGAAATGTCGTGAAGAGTCGGTGAAAGAAGGTTACGCTGCTGGCACGTAAGCTGAAACGTATGGAAACTTTAGTTACAATAATTAGATGGTCGCGTAGATTACTGGGCATATTTCAACCAAAATACAATTCCTGAAATATAAATACAAATAAGTTTCTGGAATTTTCCACTCGCGTTTTTAATAATAATTTATACGGGTATACTTAGTATGTATTAATAATAGTTTTTAATTTTATAAATTGAATAAAATAATATAAAAAATGGACTCAATTATGCTTGTTATTCTTACATCCTCACTCTTAATAATTTCAAATGGATCGGGTAATTTCAACGACTTCCTTGTAAAACATTCAGAACAAGCGGTGAGTGAAGATTGATTGTTTCATGTTAAGGCAATAGTTCTAACTTATTTGTGATATTATGTTGTAGAAGTCTAGGGTGTAGACCAAATGGTTTTAGCAAACTATTTAGCCGTAAATCAACGTCTCCGCAAGTCTTCTTCCAAGCTAATTAGCCAATGAAAATTGGTTTCTGTGGAAAAAATATGAAAAGCTAAAATTAGAATAAATTAGCTCATTATGTTTTTTTTTCTCGATCGGGAAAAATGTGTATTCCCACATGTTCGCCTGGGGATCACTAACTCATTTTCCTCCAAATTTATTCTCTCAAAGAAAAATAATACATGCCATAGGTCGTGCGGTCTCATTTAATTTTTCCCCTAATATGTTGGAGGGGGCCCGACATGCCTCTGGGCACTTTCCATAATTGGAAAGTTTAAATTTCCCCGTGAACGCGAATCTCTCTCCGTCTTCCTTCCATCAGTCATATTGAAGAGACCTTAGCTTCTTCTTTTCTGATACCGGGGGCACAATTCAATCATCAGACCTCAGCCGATGTTTTGTCGTGTCAGTACTCACTCAGCCGAGTGTTCTGTATTTCCAATATTGGAAATAAAGACGTTTTCTTGCAATTTGGGTTGTTCAAGCTAACTTTAATCTCTAAAAAATATTCTTTATTTGGCAAATTTCATCTAACAGTAAACCTTTCACCTGTTCAGTTATCATCAGGACGTTGAAGTCATTAACAGTATGTTTAACATATTTATGTATTTACCGAATTGGATTGTTAATTTAATTATATAATTTGGGAAACAACATATGAGAGCTTTTGGAAAGAAACCATTATTAATAGTTTATTTGCAGGGCAATATCAAAAATAATTTGAATATAAACAATTTAACCACCTGGATATACCAAATTATTCTTACACTAATTTACTTCTAATAACGCAGCTGCAGTAAACGTTTAATAATTGAGCTTATCAAAATATTAATAGTTTATCTCTGCAAATTTATGAGGCGAGTCTTTGTTGATCAGGTGAATTCCCGACAAGAGTAGTTCACTACTTGGAAGGATGGTACATGCCTCAATGACCAGATGGAGGGTCTATAGATAGCGGAGAAGACAAGTTGAGGGTGTAACTAAACAAGGTGAGAGAGGAACTAGACAAGTTGAGGGTGGAACTAGACAAGATGAGAAAGGAACTAGACAAGTTGAGAAAGGAACTAGACAAGGTGAGAAAGGAACTAGACAAGGTGAGAGAGGAACTAGACAAGGTGAGCGAGGAACTAGACAAGTTGAGGACGGAACTAGACAAGGTGAGAGAGGAACTAGACAAGTTGAGGGTGGAACTAGACAAGGTGAGAAAGGAACTAGACAAGGTGAGAAAGGAACTAGACAAGGTGAGAGGGGAACTAGACAAGGTGAGCGAGGAACTAGACAAGTTGAGGACGGAACTAGACAAGGTGAGAGAGGAACTAGACAAGTTGAGGGCGGAAAAATAGCCTAGACCATGAGGCTAGAAAAAATGTCTTGATGTTTTTCTCAACCACTGTTTATTTATACGAAAGAAAAATGTACAAATTATAATATATTGTTCAAAATGGGAGCCCCTGTACTGCCTTAGAGCTGCATTTAATGAGGTCTTACAAGCTAATAAAAATCGGATTGTAGTTAAAAAATTATACAATGGAAATAGAACAAGCGATGGTGCTCATCTTTGGATTAGCCTTTGTCTTGTTCGCGTATTAACTATAACGAATATTCGCATCCCCACCATGTCTCAAAAACACCCCCTATTTTCATTCTATAGCAATTTCAATTGGCTAGATGGAAGAAGGATTGTTTCCCTCATGTGACCGTAAGGGCTCTTATTGTCCAATGGTATCAAAGTTGATACTAGGTCCTTTTTCATAATAGTTTTTTTAGCAAGTACCGTTGGTTGTCTATTTCCAGGCGAGGATCCAATTAAAGCTCATTAAATCCTTATTCTCGAGGTTTAAATACCTAATTTCCGCTAGGTTAGTTCTTGTAGTCACTTGTATGATGCTAAGGCACGCAGCCTCAATTATCTATATCGTCCCATCGTCAATAGAAGTGTGCCTTCGCACTCTGAAACCCACGAATGCCATTTTTTCTACCTGAATAATAAATCTTCTTATTCTTGTTGGGTTCTGCTCAATCCTTTGTTTAATGTCTAGTCATATGAAATTGTTTCCTCCAATGTAAAAAAAAAAAAAAAAAAAGGTTAATCAATCAAATGTAACACATTAAATTCGGAAAAAAAGTTACAATCTGTCCAAATAAGGCATTAGGTATTGTGATGAATTAGCTCATTTGTATTACATATACAATACTGCATTGTTTTTACTACACTAGTCAATATACTTTAAGTAATTATTTTTATCCAGTCTTACTACAAAGTTTTTTGTAATGCTAAATACTGATCAGTACAAAAGGGCTTTATATTAAAATTATTTAAACCGTTGTACATATGTAGTGCTTATTTTTAGATATACTAGTATTATGATTGTTATTTAAATGTATTTTTTTTTTTTGACTAATAATTATGAAACAGGAAAATTAAAGAAAACCACTAATAATAATTCAATTGCATTCAGACATTCTAATATTGAATGATATTGATCTATCTCCATGATATTGTTTTAACTCAATTTAGCTGTTTGGTCATACCAGGGGTCCCCTTTATACTTTATACGTAAGCTTTGCAAAATTCCTTTATGATATTTTTTTTTTTATTCTTTAGTGTGCTAAATTTACAATCTGCCTTATTAGGCAATAAGTAATTGAGATAAATGTTCTCATTCATACAATATTTACAAAAAGCCCAGAGGCCTCCCAAATCCACAAGTTTGTCACCTCACTCGCATGCGATACAGGAAGCGGAGTCATGGAAAGTCCCCCTCACACTCGTCCGTCAGCTGTGTTACCAGATACGAGCCAGTGGAGGCTGACGAAGAGCGCGAGAGACACAGACGCTCAGGACATGATTGGAGAAACTGGCCATTGCCAGGGCTCCCACTGTCACGCATTTATAGCAGGTCACGAGGCCACTGCCGTTTCAGTCTCCAAGGAGGATTATAGGGATGAGTGGCGCAGTGCAATGAATGTGCTACGGGATTACGGTGGTTGGAGAGGCCACTATGGAATTTCATATACTTGGAAGGGATGAGTTCAAGAATGTAGGGTATGTTAAGATCGTTATGAAGGATTTTGTTGCTGACATAATAAGGGGCATTCACTACTGTTCTCAGGACTTATGATTGAATGGATTGGATACCCTTGATGTTTGACTTTTTTGCTGTACCCATAGCTAATTTTTTTTTCCTTTTAATTGTCAATATAAACGTATTGTGTCTTTTCTCAAGCCATTTAATAAGTTAAAAAAACTGATTTCCACAAAGGAGTGGCATTTTATGTTGTTGGTTAAGGCATATTGATTCTTGCGCATTAAGTATATGCTTTAGTGTGTATGCGCAGTCATAATTTAGGGGAATTAATAATTTATAAGGTCGATTGTGCGATAGTTATCAGGATTATTCAGGTTATTCATTCTGAGTGAAGCGACTTGGCATGTTTTTTTTCAGAGGAAGTAAATAACATTGTACATATTTTTAATATATTATGTTCCCATTCCTGCGTAACAAAATCATGAATAACCATTACGAACGAATTTACTAAAATACCATTATTAATTCCGTTAATGACAGTTCAGTGAATTGTACGGTATGATAATTCTTAAGTAATTGACCGTGATGAATAAATTAGAAACAGAAAGAGTATATAAAAAAAAAAAATTGAAGAACATCGAGCATTTCCTCATCGCATTATAATGTGTTCACCTCTGCATTAGTTCCCTGGGCGAGTATTGTTTGAGACTGCGCGCAATAGAAGGAACTAGCTTATCTATGTGAAAACTGAATGGCTAAGCGAGTGAAATCTTCATTATACAGTATAATTATTGGTTGCAATGAGCCCTTATCAGACATCTAATTCGCTTATGCTCCTACTTAAAGTAACAGTTCCCCGTAATGGAAGACCATTCCATAAATCTTGTTAAATATTATCGCCTTTGGAGTCAACTCTATGCCCACTTTGCATTGAAGGAGGGTGGTGAGAAATCTTGCCTCTTTGATCAGCAAAACGGAAATAATTTCTAATTCTGATAGCGTAAAACTCGACGTAAGCATGTTTGAAAGCAAGCTAGTTATAACTAGTTAGAAGTAAACAACCTGAAGAATATATGGGGTGTTTAACAAAATGAGTATAAGTAAATTAAATAAAATAATAAATACAAATAAAATAAAATAATAAAATGAAAATAAAATAATAAATACAAATAAAATAAAATAATAAAATGAAAATAAAATAATAAATAATAATAAAAATAAAATAAAATTGGTCAGTGAACAGGTCTAAAAAAAATTTTTTCGTTACAATCAGTATCAAATTTTTATAGTGATAAAATGAGAAAGAGGAAGCGGAAGTGGGAAGTCCCCCACGCTTCTCCATCAGTCGCGTCGTCGAAAACGAGTCAGTGGAGGACAATCAACAGCGCGAGAGCCACAGACGCTCTGGGTATGATCGCCAGGACTCCCGCTGTCACGTATCAGTTAATAATAACAATTTTTAGATATTAATCATGATGACCACTAAGCAACTGCAAAAAATTAGAATCAATAATATGTGTCTGGGGAAAATTGGAAATGAAAGGAACGTAATGATCTAATGCATTGAAAATCAAATAAAGTAGCACTGATTATGATAAAAATGAAAAAATGAAATTCACACTAAGATAAATATGAGGTTCCTCTTGTAATTTCAAAATCATTTTTGAAAAATTATCATTTGGTTGTACAGAAATAATAATTGGGAGTTCAGAATCCATTCATACTTATTAAGTTTTCCTGTGTCTTTATGTATATCTGTTATGTTGATCGCATGTACCCTGTATGAGCAAACAGTTCGACAATTGCATAGCAGTGTTATTAATTAAGAAGAATAAAAAATATTTTGTTATAGTAGTATACATTATGTGTGAGGGTTCACTACATTTAGAAAATATCATTAAAATCATTTTATAAAGTTTTCCCAACTTTTTTTTTGATGTAGGGACATTGTATTTCACTGAATGCCCCGAATACGTGGGATATGAAAGCAACCATAACACAAACAAAAAAAAGCCGCTAATTATTTCTTAGTTTTTACTTCATTCTTTATTAGTGCTTACTATCAAATAAATTTTTTGCAGCTCTAGCATTCGTATCCAGCGTGTCTTCTGCGATGAAACCATTGCAGGAAATGATGAGATTAATCCCACAATTCTCCAATCTATAGATTTGCCTTGATTCATTGGCTGAATCCTAATATTTCCTATTCTTTTTCCGCTTCTAACTTGTTCCATTCGTCATCTGCAGGCAGTCTTTCTCAATAATAATTATCTTTTCTTATTTATTTTTAATATCATACCTTATCAAAAAGCTTAAATAAACTTTAAGCAATTAAGAACTAACTGTCCCTCGTTAAAACGGCTCATTAACGAAATGGTCGATAATAAGGCAAAGTCTCTATCCTTACATGATCTAATTCACGGTTGAGCCGCTGTTTCATGAAGAATATGATTTAAGGATGACGGAGGCCGGAATAGGTTGTATGTGTGTAATATGATAATTACACGACAGGCTACCGTTCATCATGCGCAGTGGACGAACCCGCCTACAATATATGCAAATAGGACGCGCATTATACGGAAAAGTTTTTTTTTTTCCTTCTCCTTTAATTTTGGCTTCGTTATTGTCACGCATGTCCCTATCTTTCCACGAGCAAGTATTCTTCGTACCGGTATTTTGAATTTTTTTTATGACAGCATTAATCGATGCGTCTTCAAAAACCCTAACTGATATTGACACCTTTGCCATCGGTGCTCGAGACATCCGATTATCCACATCAGTCAATAATCTAGGTTCGGACAATCACTTCATCTTGGAAATACCACATTTCCTAAATCACCAGTCAATCCATATTCACCGTTGAACTGCTACATATTTTGCATGGTGGGACCTCCATGGACACTTTGATATGTCTAGGTCGAATCGTACAATCATAAAGACAAGAACACAACGGTTTCTGTAAGCATACCTATGAAATCCATGCTGAGTTTTTTAATTGGGTTTAAGCTCTCACAAGAGGTGCTCACACTTCCATCCTTAGTATTAAGACTGTACATATCCATGACTAAGCTGTCATCCCAGTACAAACTCCCGGATTCCTCTCCTGTACTCCCCCCTTTCGACTACGGTCATGGAGTGCATGCTGGCCTCTCTGAGAGTCTCGAGGTTCAGTTAAAGCGGCTGATGAATTGTTTCCTCAGATTTATACTCGGGGTTCCCAGAGACTGGCATTTCACAGCACTACTCCGAGTTTAGATGGCTGTACTCATCTGCACATCGCCAATACTTCCTTGGATCCCTCCTCTTCAGTACTATCATGACTAAAACGTCTCCTTACCTTCACGAACTCCTCCAACTTAGCTCAGCGATCAAATCCCTTATTACTACCGACCTGTATTTCCTAAACCACATGCTTAGTTTGGCCGTTCTTTTCTGAACAGTGCTACAAACCTTTGAAACTTATTACCATCGATATATTCGTTCATCAACTCTACAAATCTTTAAATCTAGACTTACCGGTTCCTTAACTCCCATCATTCATCATTATTATTCTATTTATTTTTCATTTATCAGCAACCTTTCACGCTCTTTTCCCTCTTGCAATAATTCCTATGTTTTCTTTATTTTTTCACCTATAGGCATTTTTTCTTTTTGTTTTAGTATTTTGCTGTTGATTCGTTGTAGACATCTCATTTGTACATTATTTTTGTTTTTTTATCTCAGCAAATGTTCGTAATGTATAATCACATTATTTGTTTTTGTCAACTAGACATCTTCTCCTATCTTTTATCTTCTTTTATTAGTTCTGTATTCGTTTAGTGTATTACAGTATGCATATATCCTTATTTTAAAGTTGTTTCCACCCAACAGATGTTTATTTGTAATGAAAAAATACTAACAAGCGTAGGTGTATTTTTAGATCCCTCTATAGAGGAGTTTAGATCGTGAACTTTGTAGATAAAGGGACCCCATAAGAAATAAAAAGAAATTTTCCTACCATACTCAGTATCAAACAACTTGATGTCATGTTTGATAATGCGTAACATGTGCAGAGGAGTAATAAAATAAAAATCCATTAAAATAACCATTTAATTAGTGGATTCGCAATTTGATCTCCATTTTCAGACACTAAAAGTCAAGGCAAACTTCTATAAAATACATTCTGTATTTATAACTTACACATTCTTCCCCCCCCCCCCCAATCCCAAGACGATTCCCTCAGGAACCTGGAGGAAAGGTTGAAAGCAACGGAGCTTCCCCTGCTTCCCCCTCCAACCGTTTTGCCATGAGGCAAAGACCAAGGGCAAGAGAGCCACAGACGCTCAGGACTTGAGCGGGGATGATGGCCAGGGCCAGGACCCACTGGTTCACATATTTATTAACAATAGATTTACAAGGATGGGTTTTTGTGGGAAATCTTGAGGGTATAACGTCAAGGGCAGTTGGCACATGTAGATAAATCCTTATAACTATCAAAGTAGTATTATAAGATATATGCATACCTTTTTGTCTATAGTAGGGCCATATAATTCTATTTTTATAGCTGAAATTTCAGTTTTTCATATCAAAAGCAGTTATCAGTAATACTGTTAAACTATTTTAAGTTAAATTAATTTGTGAATTTTAAATAAAGCATATATTGTGGTAGATTTTACCTTGGGATTTACCTTATAAAAAAAACAAAAAAACAATATGTCTTTAATAGAAAAATAAAAATTGTGATTATTTTTTTCCTGTTGTATTTTAGAATATCCCAGACATTTGTAGAAAAAACAACACCGCACATTATGAGTTTTTAAGTAAGTGAGTTAGCACTATGTACTTACAAGAGTTCATGGAGAAAGAGAACGTTAAATTCAAATTATAAATACCACCCACAATTGATTTGTTAACAACTGAAGGGGGTGGGGCGTAGTTGTTATGTGGAAAAGTGATGTATATTGCTATACTCGTTGTAATACTGCAGTAATTACAATCTCAAATTCTTGGAAGTGCCGATATTAGTGCGATGAAGTATGCACAGTAATCAAGAAAGGCATTGACGTAAAGTTATATTTGAACGCACGTCACATAACTAATTAAAACATTTTTTTTTTCTTGTGTCTCTTTTGAACTTCTGTACTTTAGATGTATATATTTTGTAGCGTCCAATCGATTTAAGAAATATTCGTTAGTGAAGAAGTATTCCGTGTCTGGAGGTCACACTCAACTTTTTTATTAAATTAAGTTTACTAATTTTCAAAACTTTGTCTAGTTATGCTGGCAGAAGTTTTTTTCTGGGTAAGCCACCGACGTTCAGCAGATCTACTCAGCGGCGCCTTCTCTCACGCAGCTTTTTTTTTTCTTACGTGCTTCCAGTTCTTGCAGACCATTCCCTGAACTGCTATGAAGTGGAATACGCCATCGGGAAAGGCATTCTCGGTGCAGCTAGCATTTAACAGATTCCAATTGCAATCTATTAAGCTCATCAAGAATCATCAGCGTTCCATTAGTTCTTCTTTGATAGTATCTGGGATAAGGTTCAATCATACCAAATCGGTATACCAAGAGTAGCTTTAATGAGTGTATATTTTAACTATTTCGTGTATTGAGGGCTTTGGAATAAATTTTGCCGTTTCCTTTTTTTTTTTTATTTTCGAAGTTCTATCAACCGCCACCCCCGCTATTGCCATCCTCTTAAAGGGCTCGGGAAGGGCCGGGGGATTCAGAGAGAATATAAAACAGAGGATGAAGTAAGCAATTATGTTTGGAGGTTCGGAAGTGAGTCCTTTAATTTAAGCAGCTCTCTTTGCTGGCTAGCCTTCGGCTAAATTAACCATGAGAGAAGCGGTGGGGGATTGGATTAGGCCGATACCTTGCTTTCCATGCAATTAGCTATCACTCTTGATTGGCCGGCCCCGAGGGAAGGAAAGAATCTCATTTCAATTTGTGTTTTCTTCCAGGGACCCAATTATCCTTAGCACCCCCCTCCCTAAGGCTCCTGCCTGTTGGAAGGGTAGGTCTTTAAAATTCAAATCACGGATCCCGGTTTGAGCCGGCCACTGCTCCCCCTAGCTCCGACTTCTGATACCGATTAAGCATATGCTTTCTTTTCCCCCCTCCCAAGACAAATGGACTGCAAAAGGAAATGTAACTGCTGCTCTTTTCGGCTTTCCTTCCTGATGACTTTCTAATTTACGGAGTTTTTTTTTTTCTTTGTTCTTATTGTTTATCTTTCCTCAAGGCCCTGTTACACGAGTAAGTTTTTTGGTCAATTTCTTGATTGAGAAATCGAACTTCAATCGAGATTCAAACTTTCGACCAGAAACAGTTTACCTTTTTTTACACGGTAACATTTTGTGATCAAGTTTCCACTAGCTGTATCGGGAAAGCAACCTTACGTTTGAAATCTACGTAGTATGTTATAAGTATAAACAAAACAAACAAGGGTGTTGTTTTCTAGTTCATTGCTAGGTATTGTTCACATTATTCTCCCTTCTCACTTTGTAAAAGGAACCAGAAAAGGGTTGGATGCGGGGACTGTGGAAGTCGGAGCGAGTATCCTTTTCCTAAAGCTGCTTACAAGGAGGGCCTATGGCGGTCTCTCAAACCGGGGTCTCTCAAAGTCAAGAAGAACTAGGAGTTTGAATATGTTGCAAGATGAGCTAAAGGAGGATGGTTAGCTGTTTTGTAACTTCATGAGAATGAGTACAGAAAATTTTGACGAGCTCCTTGGATTTGTGGCTGATGAAATTTTAAATCACCTGATGCGATTTCTCCCAAGCAAAGATAAGAAGTGCATACATATGATTAGATTTACTGAACATCATAGTATAATTATATAGTACAGTGTTTCATACATTTCAGACTCAGCCTCTTAGTGTACGAGTATTAAGTTTATCTCAAAGTGTACCACTACCAGGATGGGAAAACCAACTCCTTACCATTTTATTGGGGGCGTCGCATTCTTCTCAAGTACCCGCCTCATGAAGCCTTTCAGGAATCTGCCACCAGATGAGGCAATTTTCAATTACTGACTTTCACGGGAGAGAAGGGTTGTCGAAGACGCGTTAGGCATATTGATCAACCGTTTCAGAATTTTCCTGACTACAATCAATTTCCCACCCAAGAAAGTGGAATTGTTGATACTCGCCTGTGTTGCCCTTTACAATTTCCTGGTGCTGAAAAACAACAGATATCATTGGATACAGGCACATAAATAGAAATACAAGTACGCTGTCCTTCCTCGCCACAACTCCTTCTTTATTCCTATTTTAAATAATAGTAATTTTATCATTTTTAAAAAATAAAAAAAAACCATTGAAGTTTCGTTTTGAAAAAAAACGTCCCTTGAGCTATCAAAATCTAATGCCAGATATTATTCTATTATTTGGGTAGATGTACATAAATACCTTTTCGCTTAAATGTATGCAAACTGATATTTATGTTTCTAGATAGTTTCTAGATGAAGTCAATACTCTAACTGGCTTAGCTTCAGAGACCGTGGTCCTCCAACAGGACCCATAATTATAAGGGAGGAACTCTCTCAATAATTTAACCAAAATCCTTTATAAATTATTGATTTTTATTGTATTTAGAAGTTTGTATTATACAAAAAAAGAACAACAATATATAAACAAAGATTTAAATAAAAAATTAAATGTATTCGCCCTCTTGCTCCTTATGTTTTTTATGTTTGCTCCGTTTAAGACGTTTATAGAAAACGGGTTCCAATTTTTTTTAAGGTTATTCTTTCTCTTTCTGGGAAGGTTTTTAATCGGTTGGAAATGGTTTTATCATATTTTACTTCTGGTTGATCCATTGGACCGAATACTTGTAATGACACTAATTATCTTAATGGTAGTTAGTTTTTTAAGATATTTGAGAATAGCTGTACTCACAGAAGAAGCTGATATTTCCTCACTGACTAGGCTAAAAGATCCAGAATCCCCAAGATCCATTTTTCCCTTCTTTTAGTCCTCAAAGAGTTGTTGTAGGAGGCTCACGGGAGGGACCAGCCTCTTGTCTCACAAGACTCCCTTAAAGACTAACCAAAAAAGACCCTCCGACCAGCATCTTCTTCAAATCTTTTTATTTCTTCTATTGAAGTTGTTCAAGAAGAACAATGTAAATAAAGCAGTATTAATTTTGGTTTAGGGCGATTTGAGAACAGTTTCAATAAAATAAATTTTTTTTTTCATTTGTCTCACTTTTTATTGTTTGTTTTTGTGTTAAACGCTAAAAAAAAAAGTTTCTTTAGTAAAAAGTGAGAAAAAAATCTTATTTCGATAAAACACGATAGTACATAAACAGTAAAGTATGCTTACTTACCTTATAGATTGGTGACCGTTTTGAACCTTTTTCATCATTTCTTGTCTTGCGACCCATGATTTGTACATCAGGTGTTAGATGTGGTACAAAGAAGGCCTTTCCTTGATGTGCTCGATCATTTTAATACTTGCTCCTGTGTCTAACCCGTCATCATTCACTCGCTCATTCGTACAATATTTACAAACAGCCCAGAGGCCTCCCAAACCACATGGTTGTTCTCGCATGCAAAAGAGGACGTGGAGTCTTCTGAGTCCCCCAAGCTCATCCGTCAGCCGCGTCAACGGATACGAGCCAGCGGAGACTGGTGAAGAGCGTGAGAGCCACGTACGCTCAGGACATGATTTGAGAAGCTGACCACTCTTATGCAGGACTTCCACTGTTACACATTTTTAGCAGGTGGAAATAATTAAAAATAACTCGATGTAAGGTTGGCTACGACCCTCAACTCATATGTGTTTTTTGTGTTTGTTTATTCTAGCACTGTCACATACTAGATTTAATGGACGTGCAATTTAATTTTTGTGCACAGGTAAAGGACCTGATAAATATTATTTATTGTAATTGTTGTTTTTTAATCATGTTTATTTTGTGTACAGAATAAAATCACGTTCTCAGAAAGAATCTTGTAAATTAAATTACATTAACCTCAACTAGAAAAATGGCCAACCAACGATTTGTACAAGATGTGAAAAGATCAGAGGACGATTTCGCGATCAACTGTATTTCTACTGATAAGAAGATGTGGCATCTTTGTGAAAAATTGTGAAGGGATGAGTGATGTGGGTCTATATTAGAATAGAAATTTGTGTAAAAGAAAGGCTCAAAACCTGAATTATTTTTATATAAACTTGCAGAAATCCCGGTGGACGGCAACGGGCAGGAGTCCTGCGGGGTTATTGTAACGGCCAAGACCCTCACCGAGAGTAGACATCTTTGTCGGATAAAAGGCGAGCGCCCGTATAGCGACAATGGAATGTTTAATCTGTCCGTGCGGGGAACAGATGTGTGTTTTGGTCAGTGTTCACAGGAGCTTCCCGCTTTGTCCTCAATGTAAGATAGGTTATCTACTCCCCAGGGTTCACAACCTCAAAGCAATTTCCCACCTTTAATACCATCTACTTCCATCCTGTTTGGTGGAATATCTTCCCGTTTGCGATCTGCGTCTGCCTGGAGTCACTCAGCAATTAATTTACAAACTTGTTGACCAAGAATAATTTCTGTACTTGAAGCGGAATTACGATGAGGAGGAGGAGTGGGATAAATTTATTGACGGATCCTCCGGGCATCTGAATTCACACTAAAAATTCTTTGACTTGAATTTTTCTTACATCCCCCCCCCCAGGCGCAAATATTTTCCACAGAAACAAAGCAAAAAATCATTAAAAAAATTCAGGCAACATCTTTTGGGGGGGGGTTTACAATTTTTTTTTTATTATATAACTTCTTCATTGTGCTAAAATTACAATCTGCCTTATTAGGCAATAAGTACTTGAAATAAATTTTTTCATTCATACCATATTTACAATTCATCATTCACTCGCTCATTCATACAATATTTACAAACAGCCCAGAGGCCCCCCAAGTCCACAAGGTTGTCACCTCCCTCGCATGCGAAGGAGGAAGCGGAGTCTTGGGAAGTCCCCCACGCTCCTACGTCAGCCGCGGCACTGGATAAGAGCCAGCGGAGGCTGACCAAGAGCGCGAGAGCCACAGACGCTCAGGACATGATTAGAGAAACTGGCCATTGCCAGGACTCCCACTAACACTTAATTATAGCAGGTCACGGGGCCACTGCCGTTTTAATCTGCCTTAAAAGGCGATCTGGGGGGGGGGGGCTACCTAGTTAGGTAATTTCTCAATATGGACTTCCATCAATCCATCAGCGGTCAGGATTTAGTTACTGGGCTTACAGGAATGCGCCTTCCTCCATGTTGCTGGAGCTAAATACTATCTGTAAACATAAGTGATTATTAAACATGCATTAAAAACAAAAATACAAATGAAACATAGTGTATCGTACATATATACATAGAAAAGTTAACAAATGGCGATTCATAAATATGTTATCGTTGCGTCGGTGTAACTACACTGTTTGGTCGTAATAGGAATCCATCTGATTCTTCTTGGATACTAGTTAAATGATAATGAAACATGTATTTTTGCCAAAACTTTTATTTTTTGAATCAATTAGGTCTCTGAAAACTATTGTGTTGGGGATGGAAATAGTAAATGGGACCAAAATATTGACAAAACAAAGCATCGCCGGAGAGATGACGATTCTGCAGATAGATTGGGTGTAGTCTTACGCTATATAACCATTTATGTGTATAGTGAATATTGTGTCCACAAAACAGTGGATGTGATGCTGTAAATATTTACAATTACTTTGAATTTTTACACTATCGAGTACTTTCATGGATGTATATTGGATGGTAAATACTTAAATTTAGAGAATATTGTTATCTTAATTTTGATATATTGTCCATTGCGGCCGACCCTGTATGACTGAACTTAGTAATGCATTCGGACGTCTACCGGCAGATACAGGGTTCGGTTCCTGACTCCTCCAAGGAATGTATATTTTGCGGAGCGTGGAGTATAGCTAAATGCGTCGATTGTGGAATAAATAAGTGGTCAATCCTGTTGCGTTGATAGGTACCAATAACTTGGACAAAATAAAGGCACTGGTCAGATTTCTTCCCTTATTTATTAATCCCCTTCAATATTCTTCACATGCATCCCCTGCAATGCAGAATCCCTCGCGAGATAGCCAAATCTCCCTTCTATATCAACAGCCGTACCCTTCACGCTGATCATAACATTCCAGATCCATCCAAGATCTAGCCACCACCCGCAAACAAAACTTCCATTCCCGCCTCTCCGGCCGTCCTTATCCAATTTGTACTCCCGTATCTTATCCTCGTCAACCCAGAACCAAAAGCTGAGGCGGCCTCGCGATCTCCTCCAAACCAACTACCAAAAGTGTATAACTTCATAAATTATTAAAGTGTCTAGTTAAGTGGTTTTGCCTTTTCCCCAAGAACAAGAAGTTCTGGCCACTGTGTAAAATACTGATTGATTGCTTTTATGCATTCCTGTCACGCTCTTATAATCTAATGCCTCTATGAAGCAGGTTGCAGCTTTTCCTGCAGAAGTCACCGAGGGATTTATCTCCTTATCCGGAGAGGTGGTAATTCTGCAGGTAAGTTGGGTAGATTCCCAGCCTGTTCATAATCTACTACATTGTATGTAGGTATGTTGTATGCAAAAGAGAGTGGATGTGATACCGCAAATACATACAATTATTTTCTATTCAAAGAGTATGGCTAAGCCGATAAGTGTCTGGGTGCGCACGGGAGCGTTAAGGGCCTGGAAGGGCCAGGAGGATGGGCCAAAGGCTGGTGGCTACGGGCTGCGTCAGTCTAAAAAGATAAGCCAGGGTAATTATAACCAAAGGGTGGAGGTAGCCAACGGAGCGTACGCGTGTGTGGCCCACTCAATGCCTGCCGCCGCTTTAAGCAAGTTGGTGTCATCTTGGTAGTGACAGAGCGGGGAAAAAGGCCCCAACGTCACCCACACGCCTCCCTCCCTGGCGCCCTGTTTCGGTTCGCCTAACCTAGTAATTAGACATCAAATGCTAAGATACCAAGCGGAAAATCCCCCACCCTCCCCCCCCCACTCCGACCCCACAGTCCCGCTTCGGCGACACAATTGTAATTGTTTAGTTCTAACGTAATTTTCGAGTAAATTTTAAGAGCTGTCATCCCTTCAACCCTCTCTCTACCCTACCCCGGACCGGAGTTTTACTTTTCTTCTTTTTTTTTTTTTGTCTTTCAGCCATTTTCTGGTTCCGTGGTTCTTTTAGAAACTAATTGATTCGTTTTCTTTTTTCATTAAGTTGACGGAGGGTAAGCCCTGAAATAACTGTCGTGACGCCTCCATTCCATAAAAAAGGGTTTAGTCAGTCAATTCCCTTCAAATATGACTGAATAAAATGTTTACAATGGACACTTCTATATACTTACAACGAACTTTTGCATGATAAATATAATCAAATAGGCATAGATCGGTCAAAGGTTGATTGTAGAGGATGTTTTGTTTATAAAAAGATTGTATGAAATGTGAGGTATTATTAATATCGGTAAAACAGAGAAGTCTCAAATAAATAGTGATTTGTTTTACGTTCAATTTCTGTGCGGGGGAATGACTAGCTCTTTGAGGTAAACAGAAATAATTTATAAAAATACCAAGATCTTAGGTGTTCGTGAAGAAAAGCCCTCAATCTGACCCTCTTGCGACATAGGCTATCCGTCTTCTCGACGGTTGTGCTAAGACTGCTGGTTTATCTCATCCCCACTCCTAGGAGCATAAGGGAAAATGCTTACCAGATGTGAGGGTTCCTTGTCTTTATTCTCAGATATCATGAATGTTACAATATATATATATACATATACTGTGTGTATGTAGATGTGAGTGTTGTGTACATTTGTTATTACACTATGATTATACTATGGTTTTGTAATAATAGTGCACTAAATCAGAACAATCAAAGAGACAGACATATAGGTAAAAATATAAGGGTCCCTGGTTTTGTAAAAAACTCAACAAACCCTTAAAAAATTATTAATATTAAGTTTCACGCAGTTTTAAAACATAACCATCTTTGAACCATAACCTGGGCAACCAATACTTTTTTCACTTAAAATATAATATCAACTAAATGAAATGGATATTTAAGATTAGATGTAAATTATTATATCTATATTATAACAGGTTTTACTTTAAAAAAGAGTCAATCATGTTTATTATTTGTTACAGAGGAATAAAAAAAAAAGGTTCTATTTCTTAAAAATGTCCGATTTTGAGTGAACTAGTAATGAATACACTTCCCTAAATTCGAATGGAGAAATATCTTGTTTATTTTTTATGATAATAGTTTACTAATACAGCATGCGTATGATTAATTAGAGATTTAAAAGACAGTTTTACTTCAAACGTTAATAGTCATTATTTCTGACTACGGCACTAGACCGTACTAGTCAGCAAACAAAAAATCATTTGTATGATATTAAAAGTAAAGAGGTGTAAATACTGCTGCAGGTACAAAGTTCGTTAAGTTGAACTTTCTAAGACCGGCAAGGTGGCTTCAGTTTCCACTAGCCCATAGAATCGGAAGTATTGTCTTTGTTTTAAGTACATTTTTTCTGTCAAATTGTGCGTTGCTAAAAATAAAGTGTTTTAATGCCCCTGTTTCGAATTTAAAATGAAGATTAACAAAGGTGGCCTGTCGGGCTTACTGTCTGGAGTCTTCAAAGGGTGTATAAACGTAACTAGGATTTCAGTCACATGTTATGTTAGTGAATTATTGTTATTATACACAAGTGGTCTGAAAAGTTTCCGACCTCAACATGATGATGATAATAAAATAAATAAAAGATAATAAAATAAATATGGACGGTGGTACGGGTTCGGAGAGTTGAAGTTTGGACGGCTGGCCAAATGGCGCTCAGTTCCTAATGCGACACAAGAGTCGAAAGTATTGATGTTGTTTCAAATACGTTTTCTCTTGAAATCCACTGGATATTGTATGGATGATTTGTCATGTGCTTACCACAAAGTGCTGAAGTAATTATGGTGATGATTAACCTTTGAACTGAAGCCGACTAGCGGGCGACTCTCTGATATATTCAAATGGTGGAAAATGAGAGTAAAGTTTCTGAATTTCTAATTAATCATCAAGCATAATGTATTAGTGAATTATTTTTATTATTTTTTTTTATTTCAACAATTTATTAAGATAAAATTACAATCTGCCTTTTTATTAGGCAATAAATAATTAAGATAAATGTTATCATTCATACCACATTTACAATTCATCATTCACTCGCTCATTCATACAATATTTACAAACGGCCCAGAGACCCCCCAAGTCCACATGGTTGTCACCTCCCTCGCGTGCGAAGGAGGAAGTGGAGTCTTGGGAAGTCCCCCACGCTCCTACGTCAGCCGCGGCACTGGATAAGAGCCAGCGGAGGCTGACCAAGAGCGCGAGAGCCACAGACGCTCAGGACATGATTAGAGAAACTGGCCATTGCCAGGACTCCCACTAACACTTAATTATAGCAGGTCACGGGGCCACTGCCGTTTTAATCTCCGAGGAGGATTATAGGGCTGAGTGGTGCAGTGCAATGACTGTGCTAGGGAATTAGGGTGGTTGAATAGGTTACTATGGAATTTTATGAACTTGGAAGGGATGAGTTCAAGAATATAGGGTATATTCAGTAGTGAATTATTAAAATTAAAAAAAAAACACCATTGAAATAAGGTTTTCCAAGCATATTGCTTCAAAACTGACTCAAAATCGGCCAGAAATGAAATATTTTTGTTTTTATTGCATCATGAACACATCTGATTTCGTTGTGAATTAAACCTGTTTGATTATAGTTATCACATTTAACGTTAAATAGCCATCGAATTTGGTTAATAGTGAATTTTAAATCCAAAAGACAATAGTTTACCTGGTCAGTGTTCAAAGGTTTACTTATTCTTCATGTATTTTAAGGTGCGTGTGACCTTTAATTAATAACTATTTGGGTTTAGAGGTTTTTTTTTTTAGAAAGCTGATACCCTTTTTTTTCTCAAGATCAAATTCAAATCACAAGATAAAATTGTATCGGAAATTCCACTTTATTACCCGACAATATGAAAAATATTTTAAAGGAAAAAAAAAAAAATTCAGAATTTATTATTAACTTACTTCTCTTCAGGTTAATAATTTATAACCTTATTTAAACACCACTTTCTGTGATATTATCCTTATGTAATTCAAGCTATCCATGAACCTCGTCTTCCTCGTGTTACTCCAGTAATTTTAATTTTCCAGTAATTCCCACATATTTTATACTACTACCGCACAATTGTTATTGAAAATTATCTACTTTTATTACTGTTATCTTAATCCACCATATATGTATATCTCCTAATGTTATGATAAAAATATTATAAATCCAAAAGGTATAGGTTCACTCGGTGGGATTTCAAAGGTTTACATGAACGATATGAATTTATGCTGCCTTTAATTAATAAATTTTTGGGTTTAGCTATTTTTTGGGAACTTTCATTTGTCTTGTGGGGTTAAAAGGGACTAATTACCTTGTAATATAATTTATATCAGCTAGTAATTTTTCTTGATACCTTGTTGTTATTTTTAGGTCATAATTTCCCAGAATAAAGCTTCCTGTCTCATTATAATGACAATTTTAACTCAACAATAATTTTTTTTTCTTCAAGTATAGCTGTTCCAAACTTAAAGATCGATTGAAATGATCTCGACATCAAATATAAGTATCTAGTATATAACCAGTAGCCTCGGAATTGTGTTCTGAATAGGATTTGTTTTGGAAAGTGAAACTATTCAGATACTTATTTAACTTAAAGCAATTATTAGCAACTTAAATTTTTGTTTAAAATAAATTTATTTGTTTAACCATCTTGGCCAAAGAAAATTGCTTTTTTAACAAAAATTTAATAAAATAGTTAATATCTTTGATGTTCAGTTGCGTTAACGTCTCTGAAGTTTCTCTCTTTTGCAACTATGAGGAAAATATTATTGCTATAAATCTTATTTAACTTCTAAGCTGGAGCTCAAAAGTCAAAATGAGACGAGCACATACGTGTTTGGTGCTTAATGGAGCTAGTTAATTGCTTAAAAATAAGTCAAAACAAATTTTAATAAACAACTTAATATAGCATAGCTTGAAATATAATTGACTGTTGCAGAGAATGGAAAATTATATTAAAGCAGAATTATGTTTAGGTCCCACTTCCATTTCTTATTAAAAGTCATACAAAAAATATACTGTCATGTTCGAGACTCGAACCGAGAACCAGCTCAATGCCCAGTCAGGGGCAGATATTTGGGAGGTCTCGATTCCCAATCGTGCTAGTCAATTTTTTTCTTTTTATTGTTATTATTTATTATTTTTATTATATTCTTATCAGTTGACAAGTTGAGATGATTAAAAAAACGAAACGTTGCGGTAGAACACGGTCATAATAAAGAAAAAACAATAAATGTAGTTTGGAATATAACAGACTGCTCAGTTGTAATGATGTTATTGATTATTATGAAATCACTTTAGTTTTAATGTTGGCTAAGCTAAATGAGAATAGCCCAATCGGATGAGCACATGACAGAAGTACCAGCTTTTTTCTTTTGATAATAATAATCAAAACGGGAGTACTACATACAAAATCTCCTGATTATTAATTATTAACTAAACTAACAATCTCTATTGCTTCGAGTCCAGCCGATAAATACTAGGGATATTGAACGGGACCGCTGAGGGAAGTTATAAAACCGCTCGGGGCCTAATGTTAAGGGATGAGATCCAATTAAAGAGAGTTAAAACATAAAATAGCTCATAAATGGAAAGGGTGCCAGCCTAAGATAAGGGCAGAGCTCCTGCTTAATTGAGGAAGGACTGTTGAAAGCTCACTAATAATACCGCTGCATCAGTTGCTCGATTTCTTAGCAACCCCTACACCACCCTCTCTCGTCTTCCCTTCTTCTCATGGTGTCACATATTCCTATAAGGGGTTGGGAACTTCATGTAAAAGCTTAATAATACTTCATTTAAAATTTTTACACTGTCCAATAGTAAAAGTAGAGATCACCAAAAACATTAATACTTAATAATAACATGTTTTGGAGTAGTAGTATTCAAATATAAACACTAGTATGTAGGTATTTATATTAGGAAAGAAAAAAGTTTGGAGGCTATCCCAATATATATTTTTGTTATTGCTATACCAACCTCAGTCGACGTCTCGCCTATTCAGGCTTCATCATGACTACAATTCAGTACAACGAAGATCAATTTACATAACCAGAAGAAACAAAAATGTAATACAAAGCAATACAATAAAACTTAATTTAATAACATTGATAAAAAACGTAAAGGGTGTCCCAGAATTAACGCAAGATTTGAATTTGGCACCATTTGTGCAGTAAAGTGCTGGCAACCCTAAAAAAACACAATTTGACAGCTGACAGTTTAGGGTTAGGAAAAATGGAGCGTTACACGATAGAACAACGTGTCTTTATTGTTGAACATTATCTCAAAAATAATGAAAGTTTGGCGGCCGCAGTTCGACAATTTTATAAAAAATATGGTCGGAATAGTGTTTTGACTTCATCAACTGTGAAGATATTTAGGGAGACTGGATCAGTTGGAGACACTAAACACACTGGTCGTCCAAAAACAAGCCGTTCAAATGTCAATATCAAAGCAGTGCGTGAGAGTGTCAAATGAGGCTGGTCAAGCAGAGACTGTTACTGATGCTCGTTATCGCGACATGATAACACAGTTCTTTGTGCCGAAATTGGATGATATTGATGTGGCCAAAATGTGGTTTCAACAAGATGGTACCACATGCCATACATCTCATGAAACAATTCAAATACTGCATCAGACATTTCCAGGTCGTATACTCTCTCGTTTCGGGGATCAGAATTGGTCCCCTAGATCGTGAGATTTAACATCTTTAGATTTCTTTTGAAGGGGTTATTTGAAGTCAAAGGTGTATGTCAACAATCCCACGTCCACCTGTGCATTAAAAGAGGAAATTCAACGCTGCATCAACGAAATTCAACCACATTTATGGCAAATGGTCATGGAAAATTTCGACAAAAGAGTGCGTATGTGCTGGCTAAGTCGTGGAGGCCATTTGCCCGATGTTTTATTCCATAAATAACCCTATTCTATTTACTTTATAATTCAATAAAAAAATAACAACAAAAATACTAAAAACTGTGTTTTCTATTTAAATCAAATCTTGCGTTAATTCTGGGACACCGTTTATAACAACCCACGTGTGTAACTTTTTTTTCTGACTTATATAAGTATCATACTAATATCTTTATCCTAATCGGTATTTTTTTTTAAATTAGTTTTTCATAAAAAGCTTCACACAATATAGACTTCGATTTGCAGGCGTTTCTTTTTGAGTATCAATCTGAGCAATAACTCTATCCTACTAGTTACAATTTCAGTACTTTGGCATTGTATTTTAAATTTCATATATCGATCCTAACCTAAATTTCATTTTGAAAATATTTTAAAATTTAATATTGGAAGTAAACATTGAATGGGCTCTATGCAAATTTCCTAAATACTTATAAATAGAATTATTTATAAATATAAATAGTTAGGAATATAATACTGAGAATTTTTAATTAAAGATATTTCAATTTATTTTAAACCAATGCCAGGCATAGAAAATTGCAACTTGGTAAAAAATAAACTAATAACTACTACTATTAACTACTAAAATCTGCTTGAATCTCACATGCTGATTCCCAAAAAATCATTTTAAAAAAAATGGTTGATAAATAACTATTCACCATATTTATATCACCCAGAGCAGTATTTATTTATTTAATTTAACTCAGCATTTATATAACACTTCCAATACATCCTGACACAGGAGTGCTTCAGACCTCAACTTCTTTTTTTTTTATAGTGTTTAACACCATGGACCCACCACCTCTCCCGCATCGATGGCAACAGTCTGTCGGGGAAAAATAGGTTAAGAATTAGTATGTAAGTTAGTTTTAAGTTTCATCAAAAAGGTGAGCCCCATCACCTTTATTAGTCAGTTTAGTCCAGTCACGTATAATGTGTATCATTATACTTGTTTATTTATTCTATAATTTTTATAAAATAACAAAACCTGTATATAATTTAGCTATGCTACAGGAAACACAAAAATAATTTATAAATAGATTCGCCTGAGGATCTATAATTATATATAGTTATCTATAAATTTAAAGGGGCTATGAAAGAAAAAAAATATATATCAAATACTTCAACATTTAAGTTACTAGTCGTATTATATTGCTAATTATTCTAATGAAAATACCGTCTCTTAAATAAAAATACGAGGCAACGACTCCATATATAAATACAGTTCAACTTCAATTATCCGGGGTAATGCCGGGAAGAGTATTGTCGAATGGCTAATCGAAAAAGGCATTTTTAAAGACTAACTTTGGTGTAATTAAACAAAAAAACGCCAGCATTCAACTCACAAGTCTCGAATATAAAAGTACATATGTAAATACATATAGAAAAAATAAATACATATTCAACTTAATTAAAACATATTGTAGTCTGTTATCACGTTTTATTATTTTTTTGCTTTCAGATTTAATGTTTTTTCACTTCTGTTCTTATACTTCTTAAAGCTATTTCCATATTCAGATTTCGGCCTTGAGAATTGACGATGAGCTGGTATGAACCGTCTCTAGTCATTGATCTTTAATGACTTTTTCTATGGTCGAATCAAATGATTCCACCTCAATGTACTAGATATCGCTTTGGGAAGGGCCTAAGTTCTCTTCACAAATTAATGTCAATCCGTCAACAGATACGCTAGGTTTTAGATAGTTGACGAAAAACTGTACGAATTCTTATTTTAAAATGGATATGAATCCTTTTTCGCAATATTTAGACCAAGTTTCTTTTACAAAAAAACAATCTTTAAAAACACTTCAAATCATTAAAAAAAAAAAATGAAGGTTGTACTGTATCTACATAAATAGGTGTTGTAACTCCTTTCATGAGGATATATTTTTATAATTAATACGTCTTTGGCAATGGCCAGTTTCTCCATTCATGTCCTGAGCGTATGAGGCTCTCGCGCTCTTCGTCAGCCTCCACTGGCTAGTATCCGGTGACGCGGCTGACGGAGGAGCGTGGGGGACTTCCCAAGACTCCGCTTCCTCTTCGCATGTGGATTTGGGAGGTCTCTGGGCAGATTGTAATTATAGCCCAAAGAAGATAATGTTGTATTATTCCATTAATAATGGTATATAGTCAGTTTTTTTTTCTTTTCAGGAAATTAATTATTCAAAACATTATTTCGTTCAAAACATTTATTATAAATGCGTGACAGTGGGAGTCCTGGCAATGGCCAGTTTCTCCAATTATGTCCTGAGCGTCTGTGGCTGTCACGCTCTTGGTAGCCTCCGCTGGCTTGTATCCGGTGACGCGTCTGACGTAGGAGCGTGGGGGACTTCCCAAGACTCCACTTCCTCTTTCCCATGCGAGGGAGGTGAAAACCATATGGATTTGGGAGGCCTCTGGGCTGTTTATAAATATTTTATGAATGAGCGAGTGAATGCAGATCGTAAATATGGTACGAATGAGAACATTTATCACAATTATTTATTGCCTAATAAGGCAGATTGTACTTTTAGCACAATAAAGATGTTTTAATAAATATGACTAATGTGGACGTGGGGGGTCTCTGGGCTGTTTGTAAATATTGTATGAATGAGCGAGTGAATGAAAATTATAAATATTGGATAAATGAGATCATGTATCACAATTAATTATTGCCCAATGAGGCAGATTGTAATTTTATCATAATAAAGTTGTTTTTTAAAATAAAAAATAATAATAAAATTCACTGAATATTCATTACAGGTATGTAAACGTATTAAATTACCTTTTTATAAAATGTAGGGAAGTTTTTTAGATCAATAGGATCCTTTTTATGACGTATGTCGTGGTAAATGGATCCATCGAAGTATGGAAATATTTACGGTCAGTCGTATCGGCCTCACTTTAACCGAATTCATTTCATGCTCACACACAACGGGCTGCCGTGTGAATTTTAAATACTACCACCGGTCTTGATGAGATAAGTGTTCATGATGAGTGTTTGGTCCCGTGTCTAGTTACCGGCCAGTTGCGCCATATTGTATGTAAATGATCCACATTTCAATCACATGAGAATTCAGCTCATTTATCACCATTTCCTTAACGGTCAGTAGGCGGGCTTGGATGTGAACAGATTATTGGTGCATGAAGACTAATTGGCCAAGCTCCAGGAACCATTAAACTTAGAAATCACATACTTATTAACATTTATATTGCCCAAGGCTTAAGATCTACATCTGTTCAAGGCAGGAAGGAGCCCGAACAATAGGTTTTCGGGCCTGTTAACGCTTGGTCGTTCCCAACTTTTTTTTCTTCCCGACTCATCCAAATCGGAAAAAATCTACACGAAATATTTTTTTGTTTATTCGCTACTATATACATAGATCAAATGTGACAACCATTGAATGAGATGGTGAATTATTTGCATATTGGAAAGAACATGCCTAGCCATGAATGATTATGATAGAGTTTATTTAAATAATTAAACCCCTAATCAAGTTCCTCTAGTTAGTAAGTCTTGTGTTGCTAATCTAAGTATGTGAGAATTCGAGTGTCCGTACAGATTTTGATGGTTGTTTGTTTACTGATTCTTGATTTAGGTTCGTTAGTGTGTAGGGACGTCATTCTCACATATTAAGTTGCAAATCATAATTTGTTTTGGTAGAACTTTGTATTGTAACTAGTTTTGAGTTTTTGTTGTCCCATAAATCTGTGTTCCATATGCCCAAATTGGTGTAAGTATGTAAGTGTATGTCTGTATGTAGATCGACTGTAAGTGTTCTACTATAGCCAATCATCAAGTGTCAGTCTAAGGTTCTTTAATGATTCTGTTTGAGGTGTTTTTATCAAAATATAATGAGTTAAAGTTGTTGTGGAAGATACTTCAATGAAAGAGTTTGAATTCTCAAATTTGAAGGAAGAGACATTGAATTCTACCGTTACGACCACTTTGATACAATGAAGTTATGAAAAATATAGCCATTTCTATAAAATATTATTAAGCATAATTTGATTACACTTTTGTGATATTTCTAGGACAGTCAGAAGCTACAACGAACTCATAAAATACCATGATACAGACATGCGTGGGAAAAAAGGGTAACGTGTGTGACTGCGTAAGGCTAGGAGGCATTATTTAAACTTGTTACTTCTTCACAATGAAAACTAAATAGACATAATAATAATGATGAGTTATGAGTTGCTAGATTGAACGGAGATGAGTATCTGGTAAAGTCCAGATTTGAAGGTTGGTTGATGAAGCACGAATGTCGATGGGAATAGAGTTCCTAAGGGTTGTGGCACGGATAAGAAACGAACGGTCGAAGGAAGGAGAAATACAGGTCGAAAAGACAGGCTCTGCGTGTAACTACACCAAGCATCGATGACCACTTCACTTTACGTCCTTAATGAACTATATCCAACCAGCAACACACAGATTAACCCCAAGGTGAGCCCCGTCACCTGGCCTCTTTACATTGTGTTTAATGTTTTAACCATAACCTGGTTTTTGTTAGCTTCTAAGACCTCCTTAAAACGGTGCTCTGATGGAGTAGAACGAGTCAATTTTAACCACCTTTGAATATAGTTTTGTTTTACATTAAATAAATGAACAGGTGTTCAGTAAAAAAAATAAAATAAACACACAATGATTGTCCAACAAAAAAAACTCATGACTAGGAAATGGAAATGCTATTGGGATGGATAATTAAGCCTAAAAGAGGCCGAAGCACTTTCCATTCACAGGGAAGTGTAAAAGTGATGTGTACACGCGTGTTTGATTGGAAAACCCCCGCTCGTTATAACCTGTTGAACCAACAAATTAGCCCACCTGGAACTTTTTCACAGCCGTGTACAGTAGAGAGAGGGTCGGCAG
This sequence comes from Acanthosoma haemorrhoidale, assembly GCA_930367205.1. Classification (NCBI taxonomy): domain Eukaryota; kingdom Metazoa; phylum Arthropoda; class Insecta; order Hemiptera; family Acanthosomatidae; genus Acanthosoma; species Acanthosoma haemorrhoidale. Next base: position 32,667,523 of record OV884009.1, on the reverse strand, counting down.
GGGATGGGGGTGGGTTCGGGTACGTGGTAAATCTATTGAAAAGGGAGCCGAAGTTAGGTTATTGGCTAATGGGGAGGGGTAGCCGCCTACCCCCTACCTGTTGCCGATCGGGGTACAGATTTTTCCAGCGGCCGGGGTTAAGCCCGTTTAATTCCGGCCGTCGAGTGAGGGCCGTTTTTCCATTGGGCAGGTTATTGGCTGCCCCAGGGGCCCTGCCAATTACCCCCTCTCGTACATGGCCAGATTAACATCCACACCGCCGTCGACCTAATTGACCAATATTTACCTCGTGGTCGGCCCTTCCATTCTCGATAGCCGCCAGCATACAAAAAGGTGTCAATTACCTGCTTTTACCTGAAAATTTGTCTCTCCGCCTCTCAATTTCCGGTATTGACCAATTCATTACTGCCTCCTACATCATATTTATTTACAGTTTTCCATTTATAATTTCGCCCAATTTGTTTAGTATTACATCTTTTAACACAATTACATAATAATGCTAGCTGTCTGACGGATCGCTGTCTTTTCTTATTGTTGATTAGAAAATTATTTTAAACATTTTATTGTTAAAATAGGTTTTTAATCCATTTTTTATGATGGTATCGGTCCCAATATTATTTATAGATATTAATAATTAACAGCTAAAGATCTCAAATATCACAAAAATAAAAAACATGAAACAAATTCCATTTTTACTTTTAGCTATTTGTAATCTGTTTTGGTTTTTTTGCCTGAAATTTCATGAAATCATTGGAACAGTCTTTCGCATTACATTTATGTGAATTATATATTTTTTACATGAGATATTTTACATGATAGCTCAAGTCCGAATCACGTTAAAAACAATTCCATGAAGTAACCCGTTGTTTCTTAGTTCTATAAATTACTCAGTAACTAGTTTCCTATCATGGAAATCGTGGAAATTATATCTCTACGCCCTGATCTAGAATATGTCTAAGGAATAAACTGGGCTGTAATTAAAACAGTCATTAAATTGTTTTTAGAGAATTAAGGATCTTTGCATCAAACTTGAATTTTTCATGATATTTAAATTTGTGTAATGACGTTTTATATTTAAACTAACTTAAAAAAAAAAATAGTGTAGCAATTACACTCTCTCCATTGGATAAACCTTAGTGCAGACTTGATAGAACACGTCGGTCAGTACTTCGTTGGTTCATACGCCGGAGGACACATCAAGTTTTTCGACGCGTTGCAGCACCTCAGAAATCCAGTGTCAAACTCTATAACCCCACCATCCCTCCCGAATCGATGACAACAGACTGTCGGGGGAAAATTAGGTTAAGAATTAGTATGTAAGTTAGTTTCAAGTTTTTGATCAGAAAGGTGAGCCCCATCACCTTATAGAGTCTATTCAAACAAGGAGAGTTATTTAATGTGTATCATTGTACTGTATTGAATTATATAACTTTTATAAAAAAACAACCGATCCTGTATATAATGTTGTGACGCTACAGGAAATATAAAACTGCTATGCGAATGGATTCGACTGAGAATCTATAATCGTTGTAAAATGTTTTAAGCGGATAGGAAATAAAAAGTACTTCATTTCTACTTTTGTTGGATTATAATGATGGTAATGTTGCATCAAAGTTATTGAGCTCTAATAATGAATTCTTAATAATTGATCTTGAAATGTTAGTGACTAGTTCATAAAGATCATAGGGTACTGGAAGATGAAGGGATGGGAGCAACAAGAATAAAGGAACTAAGAGCCTTAAGAGCTGCCTTTCGGAAACATATCCCATCTGCAAGACATCATCTCTGTCAAAAGGATTCATGAGGTCGCCTCATCGTCTAACTGGCTCACGGAGGATAATTTATTTATTGGACTTCCTTAAGCTTGACCATAAATATGGACAAGCCCTCCCAAGACCGGGAGAAAAAAAAAAAAAATGCCTTAGGGAAGTAGTGAGGGGATTGGGAGCCGTGATAATGATTCCGGTTTTCGGGGAATAGCCGCCACGACCGTGGGCTGGGGCGTTTAATGTGATTTGTCTTTTGGCTGTAGTTGGGGGTTTGTTGGCCGAAATGGGATTGTGGACTCTCTTCCATTACCCCCCACTCCAATAGCCACACCACATCCCTCTACCTATTTCAATTAGGGACTTGCTGTCCGGGGGCACTTCCAACAGATTACCAGCCTTTGGTTCCCAATAAACTTACCATGTGGGCAGGGGGACCTAAGTCTGTTATACAGGCAAAAAACAAATATTCAATAACCATTCGCACAAACAGACTGACATACCGCGTATGAGGAAGCCTGGACATACGCCAGCAGACAAAAGGGCAAATAGTAGTTTAAATAGTATTTTTCGTATCACTATTGCGTATCACGCTCCTTTATATTTCGCTACCATTGCGGTACAGACATAACCTAGAGTATGAGTATTTTTCCAAGCTTCAGTTGCTCTGTAGGCAATGATTTAAAATGAGTCACACGGTTCGGGCATAACCCCCCCCCCCCATCATTTAAATGTACTACCTTGAAATAGCAACACGAAAATGGCAGGTTTATACACAGTTTTGAGGTCAGTAGAGACCTACTAAACATATTACTCTAACCAACAACCAATTATATTTTAAAAATATATTTTTACTTGTTCTATCTTCTTTTATTTTGTTCCTTGTATAAAATACTTACGTATAGATCCAAATAAATGTGCGTATTGTGATGGACATTCCAATTTAGAAAAAAAATCCGTGGCTTGACAATAATAGGCAAGACCGACCAAATCACATTGGTACTAGCAACTTATCATTTATCCTCACGAGCCCGACCAGAACCCATACTAAAATAAAATACTAGGGAAAACGGGTCCTCACTGCTACGAATACGATTTGGTTTCTCTTTGCAATGTGGATACAATATAGATTACGAAGCTATAAATGTGTAAATGAATTGTTGACAAATCCATTTCATGTGATTTTCATTGTTCATAATAGAGCATTTTATCAAGTAACATAAAACACGAGTTTATTATTCTCACACCGTGGGAACTGTACGTGCACAATTTTGCATGACAATAAATATTGATATGATGTTAATAAATGCAGTTTATTAATTTGAGATTCTAGAAGTTATCACAGAAATACACTGCAAAAGGATCTACGCATGTCCCTTTGATGTTCTACCAGAGCAAGAAATAATTAAAAAATAAAGACACTCCGAAGAACATATACTGTGACATGTAATATTTCTGACGGTGGAGTGGTGTTCATGTAGTATGTATTAAGATCAACTTTGTGAATAATGTTTATCTGAAGAGTACGGTCAATTTTTAACAGGATCTTCATTTGGCCGGACCGTAGCTGGTAGGTAAGAGGGTTGCGGGGGGTGGGAAGAAATTTTCTCAGGCTGGCCAGGGGAGGGGGTAGTTTAATTTTCAGCCTGTAGCCGTGTGTATCAGGAGAGAGGCATGCATGTATAGCCCGATAAATAATGCATGCTTTCCTTTGGCGAGCTCTGCTCTTAGATGTGTAATCAGGTTTGAGGGCTTGCTAAATGGACAGAGTCCATCCCACTCCCTTCCTCTCTACTTTGATTTCTCCCCTTTGATCCGCTACTCCCTCCGTAAAGCCTTCCAGGACTTGCCGGACAAATATTATCCACCTCCCCCCATCCCTTCATCAACCCTACTCCTGCTTCCATTCTGCCCCCTTTTCAGGACCTTGGAGCCCGGGTCCCGCGAGGCCACTGCCCCATGAAAGGAACCTACAAGAACCCATTCGTTCTCCAAGCACTAACAAGGAATCCTTATAATTATTTATACTGCTTAGGGATAGATCTGTCGTATTGACACAAATGATCTGATGAACGCTACAAGAAGCTGCATAGTTGCTAAGCTCGAAGGGAGAGGTCTTACTTCCATTCTGGTACAGGACGATCGTCTTTCGTCATCCGTACTTCAGTGGTAGTCAAATCGGTTCAATCGATCTGACATTTTAAAGGTAATTCCCCGACACCTGAAAGCATTTTACGCTTAGTTTGGAGGGTAAAAAATCTGTAACTGCATGAGATGGAGTTGTTTCCCATATTTACATTAAAAAAAAATGTTATCCCAAAATGAACTTAGTCTAAAAATAAAAAAGCTAACATCATAGCCCTTGGTCATGATTAAAGCCTTCTTTGCATTAATAATAATTTTTAATTTAGGAAAAATATAAATAAAAAAAACCTAATGAACCTTTCAGATCTCTGAAGCACCAGCAGCGAAGTTATTTAAAAATTCAATTTCTGATTTATTCTCATTGCCAGAAGCAGCTTAAAGACAGGGGTGATAGTAAACAATAGATATATCGTATTAGATTTGTTCTAAGTATGTTTTCATGAATATTAAAGCTCTTTAAGTTTTTTTGTTGATTTTTCTAAAAGGAAATATTGAGCAAACTGTGATGTAAGATGATTTAACAAATACAAAGAAGAATTTTTGATGGGTAATATCACGTAGGCTTTCCCACTTCTTCTTCGTTTACTTTACTAATTCAAAATCATTATTGTGATAAAACTACTAATCCGCGTATCTTATTGTGCAATAAGTAATTGTGATCATACTATATTAACAATTCCTCATTCACTTGCCATTCGTACATTATTTAAAAACTCCCCAGAGACCTTCCAAATCGTGATCTTTGTCACCATCCTCGTATGGGAAAGATGAAGCGGAACCCTAGGAAGTCTCACACGCTCCTCCGTCAGCGTGTCACCGGATACGAGCCAGTGGAGGCAGACCAAGACCGCGAGAGCCACAGACGCCCAGGACACGACTGGAGAAACTGGCCATTGCGAGGACTCCCAAGTGTTTATAACAGGTCATGCAGCCACTGCCACTTTAGTCTTCGAGGAGAATTATAGGGATTTGTGGCTTAGTGTAATGACTGTGCCAGAGGATTAGGGTGGTTGTATAGGCTACGATGAAATTTTATGAAATTGGGAGGGATGAGTTCAAGAATGTAGGGTAGTTTATCGTAATTAACAACACTCAATATTGCTATACAGTTGTCAAACTGTCTTTTGATCAGCAAGGCCACATGCGATCACCAGAACATAGATTGCATATCTATCTAACGCATTGCATAAAAACTTAGATGAATGTATCACCACAACTATTGTAACTCCTACTCCTTTCATTCAGTATTACAATTTTATAGATGTATATTTAACTTTTAATTTATCATATGTATTCATTGTAAGCAATAGTACCTTACCTATACACTTACCCTTCTCCTCTATTATTAAGTTAGATACTAAGGAAATCATTTATAACCCGAATTGAGAAAATTGTATTTAGAAACTAATTTATTGCCTATGAAACATGTTATTTCTTAATATGATCATCTAATATAATCATATTATATCTAATATGACCAGAACATACATACACAGAGACACAGTAGTGTTTATAGTATTGAAATTTTTATATTGTAAATAAGGACGAATGTATTCTCACATCCTAATTATGTGTGGCGCAATGTAATGACTGTGCTAGGGAATTAGGGTGGTTGGATAGGTTTTGAAGATATTTCATGAAGGGATGAATTCACGAATGTAGGGTATATTACGATCGCTGTGAAGGGTTTTGTTGCTGGCGTAATAAGGGGCATTAAGTATTGTTCTCAGGACTTCTGATTGAAAGGAGGACGCTTAATGTTCGACTTTTTAGCTGCCCATCGGCTTAGGTATAATTTGTGTGCTGCTAAGCACGGAGGCAGAAACTCCCCCATCACTTCCAAATTTCTCTGTCCCTTGACATTTGTTTAAATCTATCGATGGAATGTGTTCTTGCTGATCCGAGTCTTTTTATATAGTCATTTTACTGACATCCATTTAATCATACAATACAATAAAACTGTATCTCGTTAAATCTATTACCATTGAAGATTGAAAATTAAAATAAATTCATATCCATTTGATTAATAAAAATTAAATCAAACACTTCTCCAAAGCTGAATGATTTCAAAACTAATAAAATATAAAGACGATAAATACGGCTAATTTAAGAATTGATTTTACTGATTTTTGTTTCTTTGTAAATAAAATTTAGCAGACAAAAGGTAATAACAGTGGGCTAATTATTCTTGGCTCAATTATTTCGAAACGATACAGTTCTTCAATTAGAGTTTCATTAATTACATGAAGAATAGTTTGGAGACAAGATTGTGGCCCTAAAGCCTCCCCATGTACTGAACAGTAGCCCTTTGTATCGGATCCTCAAGGGGGTTTACCTTTGCTCCAAGGGTAACGCCGATCAAGGTAGGCCCACAGGAGATAGCACTATCAGTTCATGGCCCATTGTTCACGGCAACTAATTAATTTCAAATCAATTCACTGGACCGTACTCCGGAAAGTTAAACTAGGCAACGAAAGTTAACTGAGACATTACTCTTTCTGCACCGTTTGTTAACATAAACTATGCTTGCTTTATCTGGTTCCCGTTCGGAGCCAATTGGGCGAATGCTTGCCTAATACAGTATCAGACACAACAGGGGACCCTAGTTAAGATTTATTAATGATTTCAACAGGTAGATAATGAACACCTTTAGGTACCTAGGGATAATCCCCTGGTCACAGTCTGCATTCTACCGAACTCAATTATTCACAACAAATGACATGACAATTTTTTAAATGAAAGTATACTCTTTAATTCTGCTTCATAATATACAATCACTTGATTTTTCTCTAAAGTTCAACTTATTTATTTTGTATTGTAGCTCCCTCCCAATGAAATTCCATAGTAGCTTTTCGAACCACCCTAATCCCCTAGCACAGTCATTAAACTACGCCACTCATCCTTATAATCCTAGAAGACTAAAACGGCAGTGGCCTCGTGACCTGCTATAAATACGTGACAGTGGGAGTCCTGGCAATGCTCAGTTTCTCCAAGCATGTCCTGAGCGTCTGTGGCTCTCGCGCTCTTGACCAGCCTCCGCTGGCTCTTATTCAGTGACGTGGCCGACGGAGGAGGGTGTGGGACTTCCCAGGACCCCGCATCCTGTCAAAGTCAGGACTTCAATTCGGAAACAAGATATATATGTATAATTACATAAAAGGAACTGGATATATACCAATTTTGTGTGTTTAAAAGTAACAAATAATAGAAGTAAACAACTAAAATACTAAAATTCCAATTACAGAATAAGTTATAATAACAATAAAAATATTACAATAAACTACTCTTTATTGCGTATTTATATTTCAATATTTTTATTTAATAAATTATACCTCATGCCGTTCCAAGTTTTAGTATCAAGTTGTAAGTCAAGTGTAATTGTATTATTTGTAATATGTGACTTTTATAAAGAGAAACTTTGCATACATCCAGTTTTTTTTTAATACAATTATCTTGTTTTCAAATCGTAGTCCTCATTGTGCGTATGAGGTGAAATATTATTGATTATTAAATAATAGATTTTCAATAAACGAATCTCTCGTGCTCTTCGTCAGACTCCACTTGCTCGTATCCGGTGACGCGTCCGACGGAGGAGCGAGGGGGACTTCCCAAAGCTCCGCTTCCTCTTTCGCATGCGAGGGAGGTGACAACCAAGTGGAATTGGGAGGCTTCTTGGCTGTTGTAAATATTGTATGAATGAGCGAGTGAATGATGAATTGTAAATGTGGTATGAATGAGAACATTTATCTCAATTACTTATTGTCTAATAAGGCAGATTGTTATTTTAGCACAATAAAGAAGTTATATACAAAAAAATAAATAAAATAAACGAATATTTTGTAGAGACTAAAATTTGTTTAACATCCCAAAGTGATGATATATATATCTAAATGTCTCTTTTTAGTTATTAACACCTGGAAAATATCAATGTACTGAATATTATAGAAAAATATTTGTTTGAATTATTAATTATTAGATTAAATAAGTAACGTTAAATATTTTGACTCTTCCATTTCTAACCAATTTTTTTAATAATTTACGTACCAAATCAGACAAATAAAGCATTGTATTAGTTGGTCCTTGGATCAGATGTTTACTAGTTATAATTTAAAATGTTAATGTATTTCATCGATAATGAAAAATTTCAAGATTGATTGAACCGTTTTTACGCCTGCGTTTGCTGAACAGACAGACCTACAGGCGAAAGACGGCCACTCATTTACTAAATGAAAAGCTTCACTATTCAAGTTACAAACAAATCATAAATACGTTAATAGAATGATGTAAACAAGATAAGAATGTTTAGATTTTTTGACCAAGTTCTCAAGTCGCTACAAACTTATACCGTTAATTAATTGTTATCTAGCAACAGCTTGAACTGCAGTTCGCTCAATGTTACTGTGAACTGGATTGTAAAGTTATACCGTGTTCCAAGTAAATAAATTTGTTACCATACATCTAACTAGACCTGATTTATTTCGACTATTAAGATATTTGATATGTTGGGGGTAGGCAACCACATATATTTGTGAAATGTATTTCAGAATGTCTTCAAAAGTATATTTTTTTTTTTAACATAAAGGCTACCCCCAATACCTTCTTGGCCACATTTGCAGATGACACCGAATTCTTGTCATCCCACTCAGACCCCAATATAGCATCCCATAACCTTCAAAAACACCTTGATGAGATCGAGCATTGATGCAACCAATAGCGGATTAAAGTAAATGAAGCAAAATGTTCCCACATTACCTTCAGCCTTTGCCATTACCTAGCAAGTCTTGTCCACTAGTTTCTTTTATCCGTAATAATTCTATTCCTCTTCCTGTATCCAAGTTAGTTCGGTACTTAGGCTTCCATCTCAACAAATGGCTGACCTGGAACTCACATACGAGGCTAAAAAGAAAAGAACTAAACAGACGTTTTGGACAACTGTACAGACTACTTCAAAGGACAACCCATCTCTCAATACAAAATAAATTACTAATTTACAAAGTTATACCTAAGCCAATCTGGACATATGGAATAGAGCTATGGGGGCAGCAAAAAAGTCGAACATCAAGCGTATCCAATCTTTTCAATCAAAAGTCCTGAGAACAATAGTAAATGCCCCTTATTATGTCAGCAACAAAACCCTTCATAACGATCTTGATATACCTTACATTCTCAAGCTCATCCCTTCCAAGTTCATGAAATTCCACAGTAGCCTTTCAGGGATGTCAGCGGTGTATATGGATATAGGATAGGACGAAGCTGTCTTGAGGGACTACTCCATGAATGGGATAATAGTTGGAATATTCTGAGCCCCAACGGACCGATCAGATTGAAGGATTAGATAGTCTCTGAGGTGAAGAATTTTTTAGCTTGTAAAGCAACCTACGTGCCATACCCGTTCGAAAGCCTGAGCCACGTCCAGAGAGACAAACGTGCATTAATTTTTAAGGAAGTGTATTAATATACGTATAGGCACATGAAATGTTAGTGTGAAACAAGAACAAAATTATACTTTTATAAACGTGCAGCAAACCACATTTATGTTCCAAACATATTTTTATTTTTTTTCACGGTCAATTGGGTATTGACCAAATTTAATATTAACTGATCTTCAAGAAACCATTTCACAGAGAAGAAAGAAAAAGTAAACAGAGATAAAAAAGAAGGGGATGGTGGTAGGGAGGGAGGGAATAGCTGTTAAATTATGAGACAAGGGAATTTAAAATCCGAAGTTAAGTCCGGTCGGATAATGAAGAAGCTCCCTTACAGTAATTCAAGACTTCTCAAGCTTTAAAACTTGAGAGGGTTGAGAGGAGTGAAATCTGTAAATTAGAGAAGATTGATTAATTGTGGGCGGAAACGGGATGAAAAGGGCCGGGGGTGGGTTCGGCCGACAGGTCACCCGAGCCTCAAAGGGTCTTTTTCAATCTTTTCAACAGGTATAAGGAGTTATCGCTCCCCTTCAATTCCAACCCTTAACCGGTACCACTTCCTTTGAATACTTATTCTGTCCTCCTTAGGCTGTCCGTCCGATACCAGCAGCCCTTTATTAATCCTTTCAGGGCTCCTTCTACAGCTTGGCCCTTATCCAGGCCGCCGTTTTCACCGGCCCTTAAACCACGCTGTCTCTTTATAATGAATCCAGCTTCAATGGACCATCGTCATTATTTTTTCTCTTTATTGATAGCTAGTAAGTCCACCACTGTACTGTCGATTTCTGAAACACCCCTTAACTGTATAAATGTATGTAGACACTACGGTAGTAGACTGACTCCAGGATTCCATGTATCAGTTTTTTTGAGAGAGACTGAGAGGCTTTTTTCATGCCATGTTACATGGACTCATTATGTGCAGTTTTCAGTCACCGGAGCGCCTATAAACGAAAATGAAGGTACAATAAATACGTAAAACTAAAATATCCACTCACATAATAAATAGGAAAACAGAAAAAAAAAGATATGCTAATGAAATGTCTTTAAAACACAACAGTACAATCTTTAACTTTGGAATGTGCTGATTACATGTTGTCTTTTCTTAAGTATAATAACGTGAAGTGTGAAAAACAAATTAAACATGGATGAATTTGCTCCATTTTTGCTAAATTTAATCGGAATAAAACTGAAAATCTGCCCTCCAGGAAATAAGCAATTGTAAATTTAACTCGGTATTCTTTCAAGTCCATTTTGAACGGGCATTGATAGGTTTACGCTTGTTTTTAACAGAAACCCTTGTTTTCATTCGAGTGCCCGTACGTTTTGGTCTTTGTGATCCCTTAATAAAACTATAGTGATTAAACTTTAAATAGAGATCCTACTGATTTTGTGGTGACATGTGCTAAAATTACAAAAGTCAATAAAACTGTTCGTTAAACCTTAACAAAGTGATTTTTGTTATTTTTTTCAGTGGAATACTATTCTACATGATAGTTCTATTTGAATGTCCATGCAGAAAATAAATTAATAATTTCGTAGCTCACTGACATAAGTTGGTTTCAAATTGAAAATTTCAACGTCCTGCTTAGGAATATGTATCATGTGTTTGGATTTCACTGAATTGCCATTACATAACATCATTAAAACTGTCAATCAAATCGTTTTTCCAGTTGTAAAGAAACTTTAACGATGCGATTCATTGCTCTTTACGTCATTACGACATTTTGCAGATTGTATTAATGTACCTATATACCATGTAATGGTTGACATGTTTTTATCTGCATATTCTGGTCATACCTTGTGTTCTACATACACTATATATGACCACCACCTGACTTGTAGGACTGGGGTGCCACCAGAGCTCTGCTCTCGTCCTTGTACTCTGTCAGGCTCGCATCGGTAGGCTTCCCAAATGACCTGACAGTTTTAGGCTTAAATCATATTTTGTTTAAATCTGATCCTGGAATGTTCTATTTGAATTGATCTTAGATCTTAGATGGAGATCTTGGTGTATGGGGAAAAGGGTGGGGTTAGCTGTGGTCGTTTTTCCTATAGTAAAAGCGAGCATGTTCGCAACGTAACTGTAAATCTCGAGGAGAACAAAAGGGGTGTATTTCCTCCTCTTATCTAGACCAAGTATATCTGTTCTATTTAGCATTAACAAACGAGCTGGATTTAAAGATCTCTTGGCATTGGACCAAAGGGAATACTCATTTGCGGATAAAGGCCAGCATTATCAAGACCACTTATTACAGCAGTCGAGTGAGATCTTAAACCTAATAATATCGTTGCTGCTAATTAGTTCATGAGTGTGTACATTATCCAAGTGTCAGAAGCCTCAACATTGCTTCTTTTCAATATGTATAACTTTTCATACGAATGGATGAACTCTGACATCCCTATAGATGTTTTACAAGCCAAATATATGAATATGATGAAGGCCTTTAGACAAATATATATGTTCCAACGACACACATAAATTAGACAATGTCAATATTCTCCAGTGGGTGTCGAGATTCACACAGTTGCTTAGTGTATTTACGAAATATCTCTTACAGTGGAAAATGACAACATTCGGCATACAATGATTGTAATATTAAAATTATTACGCTTAAACAAAAACGGAACTTTTTAATATATGATACATGCCAAAATGGATGAACTAATCTTTTTTTTATTATAAAACAACTTTATACCTTATTGGGAAATTATTAATTGTGATAAATATTTTCATTCATATAGTATTTACAAACCTCCCAATCATGTCCTGAGCATATGTGGCTCTCGCACTCTTCGTCAGCCTCCACTGGTTCTTGTCCGGTGACGCTGACGGAGGAGCGTGGGGGACTTGCCAAGACTCCGCTTCCTCTATCGCATGTTAGGGAGGTGACAACCTTGTGGATTTGGGCTGTTTGTATATATAGTATGAATGAGCGAGTAAATGAAAACATTTATCATAATTACTTATTGCCCAATGAGGCAGATTGTAATTTTATCATAATAAAGTTGTTGTAAAAAGAAGTTTCAGTTAGTGTATCATCAATTGTAGGGTTTGTTTTTTCTCTTCTCCTATACATAAATAAGTGGATAGTTTAGTTTTTTGGATTAAACTGTTTTTTTTTAGTTTAAGTTTTTAGGCGCTCTGCCGTATGGCTATACTATAATGAGTCCCCATGTACATAAAATGAAATGCGTTGTTTAAACTGAAACGAATTTTCATTACCTCACTCTTACATTAAAGAATTGGACGTGGACTAAACACAACCGTAAATGGAAATTTTCCCAGCTAAGAAAAATTTCTTAGTTTTTTTTTCTCTTTTAGTGGCGCGGATCAAGACGATTTAACTGTAATAATAGTTAATAGAAATAGGAGTGAAAAGTAATGAACGGACGAGATTGATCTTTGATCGATACACTATCATTATAAAGCTATTAAGATTACATTAAGCCTTAGGCTCTTGCCATTAGTTCTATTGTTCGGAACTCCTTGCCCCCTACATCGGGGGGGGGGGCAGTCATGGGGGGAGGGGGACAAAAAAACATCGCTACAAATTAACGTGGACCTGGTTTTTACCGGCCCGGTAACGACCAGCCGGTCCCTTCATTTCCACCTCACCTCCTCTGAACCGAAAGTTCGATAGCTGATAAAGGCCTCTTTTTGTCAAGCTCCTAGTCTTAGCAATCTTATTTTTCTTCACTACTGCTATTTTTTTTAAATTCTATTAATCAGGGTAAGTGCCCAATGTCTATGCAATATCTCAACCGCGGCTGTTAGCTTTGTGAGAGCCAGAGATGCTTTGGGTATTATCAGAAAAAATAATTTAGAATAGGTCATGAGACCAGTGCAATCACAGACTTCTTCATCTATGTTAGGTAAGTATTTCTTTAAGTGGAACTTAAAAATCAATGTTAACAAAATTGCAGCAATATTTTTCTTCCTAAAAAAACTAAGTTTAACCTAAAATAGTAAATTAAATAGTATTTAGAATTGAACCTTGGGGTTTATCCAAGCAGGCTCACATTCTCACCACATATAAACCAAACACACGAAAAATCACCTATCCTTTTTCCATTTATCAATAGAGATTTTAATACTAAATTTTAAATTTGTTAGTAAAGCCATTATTAATTTATGCAAGACCTACTTATAGTTTAGTCGATAAAAATCAGCTAACCTCAAATAATCCAAAGTAAGTACCATATAACAAATTAAGCGACATTTAAATAACTAACTTGCACCATGTATCCAAAGCTGATTATATTCAAGATATTTTAAAAGCGATAAAAAAAAAATGAACAGATTTATGTAAACTTGCTGTGTTTACAAGAGCCCTTCTAAATGATACTAGCCTAAAGAAATTACCCCAACATCAAAATATCATGCAAAATACCCAAGCGCTTTGGACGACCGCACAGAGTACTTCGAAGGACATCCTAACTCACAATAGAAAACAAGTTATACTTGTAGATTAGGCTTGAAGACTATAGATTGGATTGTAGATTGACATTGACGAGATGGGCTGAGGTTCCCGCCTCAATGCTTATAAGTTATACTAAAGCCAATCTAGACATTCGCAATAGAACTGTGGAGGACAGCAAAATACTCGAACATCATACGTATACAATCCTTTCAATCAAAAGTCCTGAGAACAATAGTTAATGCCCCTTATTACATCAGCAACAAAACCCTTCATAACGATCTTAACATACCCCTCCTTCTTGAACTCATCCCTTCCAAGTATATGAAATTCCATCAAAACCTACTCAAACACACTGTTCCACTAGCACAGTCATTACACTGCACCACTCATCCCTATAATCCTCCTTGGAGACTAAAGCGACACTGATATAAATTCATGTGGGGAGACCTGGCAATGGGCAGTTCCTTGAATTATGTCTTCAGCGTCTGTGGGTCTCGCGGTTTTGGGCAGCCTCCACTGGCTCGTATCCGTTGACGCAGCTAACTTCCCAAGACTCTTTCGCATGCGAGCGGATGACAACAATGTGGATTTAGGAGAACTCTGGGCTGTTTGTAGTAAGTACTGCATGAATGAAGAATTGTTAATATGGTATGAATGAGAACATAAGGCAGATTATAATTTTATTTAGGTAATAATTTTAGCACAATAATGATTTTGATCAGTAAAGTAAACGAAGAAGAAGCGGGAAAACCTACGTAATAGTACCTAAATACGGTATAAATGAGAACATTGAACACAATTGCTTATTGCCCAATTAGTTAGATTGTAATTTTATCACAATAAAGAATTTTATCTGTAGTGTAAATGAGAGCTTTTGCATTGCCAATTGCTATCTAATACTGACAATATATCCTTCATAAATTCAGTTAAAGAGTTTTTGCTTTTATTAAAAGTTTTTAATTGATCGTTGAAACACTGTACATGTGTAAAGTTACTACAAATGTATCACCTATCAAGTCACCCATTCCAGGAAGCAGGGTTTCTTTAGCGGTATAAGTAAATGTTTGCCAAATACGGCCATTTAGCAACGAACAGTTCTCGATGTAAGGGTGGCCCACGGAGTAAAAAAAAAACAATTAAAAAAATAAAAGAAGTAAGTAGCTATGGGCAGGTAAAAAGGCCAAGAGAGGGTTTAATGTGAATTGTGTCACCGACGGAATCTATTAATTGGAACAGAGGCATCCGGGTTTTTGCACCGCCAGCAGCATACCCCCTCCCCCCAGAAGCTATTAGCAGCAAACCAAAAAAAAATTGGAAAAAGGATTAAGGAATGGTATTAAATTCTATCACGGTACCAAGCACCGACCTCTTCAAGATAGGTGGCATACCTTCGATTTGTATGAATGAGGGGGTTCTGTACTTTTTACAACCAGGTTTCACCTCTTAAACTAAATTTGGTATCGAGCCCAAGTAGCTGTTTATATATCCGACGTTCTTATCTCATTATGCTAGTGAGCTATCTAGTGTGAGAAAATTCAATCGTTTTCAAACTTTAGTTACTTAAGTTATTGAGTCACAGCCAGCGGATGGGATGTTAATGTGACACGACATGTCTGACGTGAAAACAGCGTCCATGATACTCACATAAAGGATGTCCCAGAATTAACGCAAGATTTGAATTTGCCACCATTTGTGCAGTAAAGTGCTGGCAACCCTAAAAAAAAAACAATTTGACAGCTGACAGTTTATGGTTAGTAAAAATGGAGCGTTACACGATAAAAGAACGTGTCTTTATAAAAAAAAAACTCGTTGAACACATTCAAGGTCCTTCCTCACTTCAGATTTTCCCAAGCACTTGTCAATTCGAGACACAATCGTATTCAAGACATTTTCAAAGATAATAATGACTTTTTTTGTTTGTCATATTCGCAATACAGATAATAACTGATGCAACCAGTGCTTAAGATGGTGATTGAATACAGTAACAACTAAACACGAATGGCATGGAGGAAAGAATATTCAGTAATATGAACGGTTATAAATAAAAACTAGGTACAAATAAATAAATGCAGATCTGGATAACAAAAAATAAAAAATATACCCCAAATTTAAATACCCAAAAATTTGTTTAGATACAAAAAAAAAAATGAAAATATTAGTAGTTATTCCTTTAAAAGGTTGCAGCTTCGGGTATTAACGGTAAAGTCAAATGATAAATAATGAAATTCGAATTACGTGGAAATAAGAATTGTTTATTGTGGCTGTTAGTAATTAATTTATGTATAGAAAGTAAAGAATAATATTCAAAATGGATACATAGCTCTTAGGTAAGCGAGCGTCAGTCTGTGATGTGTGGGATAGGATAAATAAGTACCTTGAATAACCTATTTCTTAAACGACACGTCAATAAGCCAAAACGGATATCATTAATATTACAAACATGCTCCATTTTGAAATACCGACTTTTAACAAGTTCTTTTCCTTTTAAATTATTAAAGCACGTACCGCTATGTAAGTACTCGGAGTAGTGACTGAAGGAGGCTAGGACGGAAGAAGGAGGGGCTGATGTTTATCATCCTATGGCAATCTACTCTTAAGAACAGAAAGGTTGTTTCCCAAGAAAATTTATTCAGTGAGTTAACAATCAAGTAATTGGTATTAAGTGGCGGATAGCAATGATGGATTTGGACTTCTTTCTTTGATTGTATCTGGTGCGTGTCTGACCAATATAACCATCAAGGCTTGATATTATTTTCAATCAGATATATGGAGGACATATTGACCCAATATGTTTAAATGTGAGAGTGGGAGGTGAACATTATTATCACCATGTGTCGTTGTCATACTCGTGATCTCTAATTTGTACATAGCTATAATAGGCTTTTAACCTTATTATACTTAAGCCAATCTGAACATACGGAATAGAGCTATGGGGGACAGCAAAAAAGTCGAACATCAAGCGTATGGAATCCTTTCAATCAAAAGTCCTGATAACAATAGTAAATGCCCCTTATAACGTAACCAATAAAACCATTCATAACGATCTTAACATACCCTACATTCATGAACTCATCCCTTCCAAGTTCATGAAATTCCATAGTAACCTATCCCACCACCCTAATCCCGTAGCACAGTCATAGCGCTGCACCCCTCATCCCTACAATCCTTCCCGGAGACTGAAACGGCAGTGGCCTCGTGACCAGCTATAAATGCGTGACAGTGGGAGTCCTGGCAATGGCCAGTTTCGCCAATCATGTCCTGAGCGTATGAGGCCCTCCTGCTCTTCGTCAGCCTCCACTGGCTCGTATCCGGTGACGCGGCTGACGGAGGAGCATGGGGAACTTCCCAAGACTCCGCTTCCTCTTTCGCATGCGAGAGAATGAAAATCGTAAATACAGATCATACACTAAATCAAATACATTATTAACAGGTATTTTATGGATCCTTGTTTACTTTTTCTCGATTCATAAATAAAACACTTAAATGAGCGGAACGTCGACGTTTTGCGAATCAGGTATTCAGATAAACTTTTAATTTGATTTATTTGATAATCAGATAAACATTTGACAAACGTTTTTTTTGTCAAAATTATTGAGAAATTTTCTTCATAATACGGTCCAAAATAAGACCGTTCCCGTAGCCTAGTGGTTAACATGCCAACAGCTTCCCGGAACGTCCCGGATTTTTTCCATGGGAAGTGGGTTTAATCAGCCTCGTTAGGATAAATGAGGAGCTACTTGTTTAAAGAATTAACGAATCCGATCAGGAAAACTGAATTTAAGGTTTAGAGGCTAATCACACTAGCAGCCAGCCATCTATGGCGTACTTTCCTCCTCTAACTTGTCTCTTTCTCCACTAAAGGGATACTTTTTTTTTGTTCCCTTCTATTCTGCAATCTTGTTTTCCTTTTTTACAGCCCAACTGCACCTTCATCGTCAGAAAATACTTTCCCTGGATTTTCTATCGCTATTTCTCCTTCTCGCCTAAC
Source organism: Acanthosoma haemorrhoidale (assembly GCA_930367205.1). Lineage (NCBI taxonomy): Eukaryota > Metazoa > Arthropoda > Insecta > Hemiptera > Acanthosomatidae > Acanthosoma > Acanthosoma haemorrhoidale. Next base: position 32,649,777 of record OV884009.1, on the reverse strand, counting down.
CCGACTATGGTTGGCCCTTATCTCGTTATGAGGCGTCACGCCATGGAGGATTTATTTGATTTACTACCAAAATAAACGTTATTGTGGATTTGACTACTCCTGCAGACAGTTTTAGTTCTTTGGATAGTACAATGTTCTTGCCATGATGAGACGGATGCATGAGTACCATCCCCTACAGGTAAGGGGCTGGGCAGGTGGGGCCCCCGAGCAGACAATAAAAATTAGTGGACGGGATCATTGTATAAGTTGGCCTTAATGCTCGGGTCCGTAGGCTCGAAAACTGATGACGCCTTGTTGGATCCTATGAAAGAGTGTAATTATATTCGCATCAGGTGCTCTCGGGCAATGCGGCTGGCCCCTTCGAGAACACTACTCTTTCTTATTGATTAAGGCAATATCTCAGCACGACCGTTCATTCGCTGCCATCCTCCGGCCGAGGGTCCTTCCATCACGGCGACCGTCTCCGCTCGAGGGAATTAGTCGGCTGTCCGTGCTCAGGGCAATGAGCGATCAATCAAACCTCAGGCTTCGAACCTGGTACATGACCCTTTTGTACCTCCAGTGGCTAGTATTCTGATGAACATTAACCAAACAAAAAAAGAGAGATATTGTTTTTTGAGTTTAATTTTGTAAGATTTTCGACAATGTTACGTCACACAATATAAAACGAAATAGCCGTTGGACACAAATCGTTTAGATAAGTTTATGCAACCTTTGAATTGCCAAAAATGGACTGTTCTTTAAACCATAGGAGACAGTTGTCAAATTACGAGAGAAACGCCAAATGTTTTGATAATTTCGATGTACAGGATTTGTTAAGATTTTAAGCAACAATTGTCTTATATCAGCAGTAAGAACAGCTGCATGAGTTTAAAAGTATGTATTTTTTGCCCATCTCAGCGAATATCATACAGATTTATTTGAAGCGGTTTTGCAACTTGCGTCGAAAACGACTCTTAATTTTGCTAAAAATAAACGTGACAAGGCTACTGACCGCTGGATCGTATACAATCATTATTTAAATTAAAATGTAAAGATTTGTTTATGACATGATTCTTTAGAGATTTAATCACGCAATGACAAAGGTTTATTCCGTAAATTTCATGGACTCCTCATCAACTCGCAAGAAGAAAATGTACCAATTCCCAGCCTACTAATGAACCAAAAACGACCCCTAGGAGTCGAATGACAGCTAGAGTTAATGTGGGGTAGAGCCGGCACATTTGCAATTAACGCTAGGTACTGCGGTTTTACGCAGCTCTTAAACCTAACTGTCGTCATTACTAAATACGTAAAATAAACATATTAGTTGTAGACGGTGCATTGTCATAAATTTCAATGAAAATAATTTCTCTTTATATGAAATCATCTTACTTTAATATCATATACACATTCTTTGAAAATATTTGTATCAAGCTATTCACAGAGGAGTGATTGGAACCAAAGGGGTCAAAGAAGGATGCTCCAAGGTACCTATAATATTAATATAAAAAAATATCCTTATATCCGAGTAAGGGTTTTACACGCAGGTTTGCTTTACAAGCTCGAAAGATGTTGACCGTAAACCCTTTTCCTGATCCCACGGTCCTACCTTTCAAACCGCTTCTTCCAAGTCCGCTGTGTTTAGAATATTCGAACTAATATCCCATAAAAGCAGGAGTTCCACAAGGCAGTGTCCTGGATCCCATGCTCTATAATCTATACACCGCTGATGTCCCCTCTACTCCCGATACCTTCTTGACAACATTTGCAAATGACACTGCAGTCCTTTCATCCCACTCAGACCCCGATACAGCATACCGTAACCTTCAAAAACACCTTGATGAGATTGAGTATGTGTACAACCAATGGCGGATCAAAGTTAATGAAGCCCAATTATCTTTAAACTCTGCTCGCAATTTCTGTCCACTAGTTTTTTTTTAATTCCATCCCTCATCGGAGAGAGTACGGTATTTAGGCTTCCATCTCGACAAAAGGATGGCATGGAACTCACACATGAGGCTAAATAGACAAGAACTAAACAGACGCTTTGTACAGACTACTTCAAAGGACATCCCATCTCTCAATTGAAAATAAAGTACTAATCTACAAAGTTATACTTAAGCTAATCTGTGCATAAGAAACAGAGCTAGGGGGGGGGGCAGAAAAAAAGTCAAACCTCAAGCGTATCCTTTCAGTCAAAAGTCCTTAGAACAATAGTAAATGGAAATAAAAGGAACATATGTCATTTGTTAAGAGCCTTAATTAGCGTATTTAATCTCATTAGAGTGCATTAGAGTTTTTGCTAATCAATATTTTAGCTATTTATTTTTAAGTCATCGACAGTAAGCAAAACAGTTATAAAAAACTCGAGAATATTTTTGTCAAAAATTTCAAGTAATAATTTTAGAAATAATAAGTTTTTAAGAAACTTCTGCAGAGTACCATTAATGTTTATCCATATTGTCTTATCATCTTTTTAACGTATTTTCAGTACCCATGACTATTAGTTATGGAGTTATTTATTTAAACTGCTAGAAGCCGATTCAACGTCCCCACCGCTACCGGCACGATGGCCACTCACAAGATCGAGTAAAGCAGACCAAATCACGGCGCTTGGCCCACCAACAACAAGCCTCTAAGGGGCACCCATCAAAGCTATCCGACTAACTAAGACTGCACTACATGCCTAGAGGGACTCTAGGCCCAGCCACCAGTGGACTCTCACCACTGTACCGCAACAACCAACCTCTACCGAGGCTTCCCACACTCCTTAATTCTCTCACACCACCTTCAAGCAGGTACTCCTAGTACAAGGGTCCGCTCAACCCAAATATTCCTTATTTTTCCCTTATCCCTAATCTTCTAACTAGAGAGCTAAGAAAAAAAACAAAAAAACCTTGGTCTATACCTTCAAGCCGTTCTGGTAGTCGAGTTCTTTATGGAGCAGTTTGAAAATTACGGCACACTGAGAGACGAACGGTTAAAGGTGCATTAGTGCACTCTTCGCAGATTGGCCTGTCGATGCTGAGAATGGGTAAGCCTAGGTTGTCCTATTCTCAAACGGGTAATCACTTGCGATTGCTTTGGTGTCATTCCATTCAGCCAAGCTCTTTTCTCGTCCTTTTTATTCCAATTGTATGTCATCGTCGTATCACCGCGTTGTTTGCTTGAGTCGGTGCAGGTAAGATATTCATATGTTCCTTGATCGCTTCTACGTACTTCATACATATTTCTCGATTCCATGGTTCTGTCAGGTTGTTGCTCACTATGCCTCTTGAGAGAAAATACCAACTTGAACGAAGAAGTAGCGGTTGTTAAGGAAACCGAAATTAAGGTCTAAGAAATAACCACAGGTTCATTAGTGCTACAACGGTGACAACCACCGGTCCTCAAGCGTTGCGCAACATATCTGCTTTTCAATCTCTTTCTTGATTTAAGCCATCAGTATATTGATTATTCCCCTCATGGCCCCAGCGTTAATTATCCCTTACCCCCTAATTTCAAAGAGATTCACGTCTCTGTTGATTGAACGAAGGCACAGTTTATGAAGATGACTACCTACAGAGCTCATGAAGAATGGCCATTCGGAGAACTCCTTCGCTGACGGGAGGTGTCAGAGCCCATTGTATGCAGATGGCCCTGTCGGTAACAGATCATGCCCGTTCTGGTCGAGGATCGATATTTTATATAGTGGATGGTTCGAACGGCTCGTGCTGGATAACGCCCGTATAAACTATCAATTAACAAAGGGACCCCTGTTTATGGACTCGCGATGCAAATGAGTCTACCACGTGGGCGATATGTGAGCACCCCAGAACAAACAATCGTCACCATCACGAAGGCAATATTCTTGGGGTGACGCAGATATATTCTACGGCCTAAACTGAATTAAAAAAGAAAAATTAATGCCAGGTTTTAAGCCGTCTTCATAATGAGGAAAAAACTAAGATATATAGCAATAAAATCATTCCAGGCTTGCTGAAAGGAGAAGGGATGGATGACGCAATAAATCACCATGTATAATATTATCATGCAAATCTATTTAAAGATGAAATATTTGCAATATTAATAAGCAGAAAAAAATATATATAAAGAAAAAAATTATACTAGTACTAATGAACTATAATAGGTATAACTCAAACAAAATTAATAAAGAAACGAAAGCTTAATTCTAATATATACAAGTTCGATCTGAAATAGGCATTCCCGAAATATTCAAGATAAAAGAAAGTAATATAAAGGTAGATTAGTAGAAAATGTAATGTTTCTTTTTTTTTACAATCAAAATCTTTTTGTGTTATAATTACATTCAGCCTTATTAGACAATAAGTAATTACGATCAATGTTCTCATTTATACCATATTTACAATTCTTCATCCACTAACTCGTTCATACAGTTATACTAACAGCCCAGATCCACATGGGATGTTGGGAAGTCTCCCACGCTCTTCCAAAAGCCGAAGAGGCTGACCAAAGAGCGCGAGTGTCACAAACGCTCAGGACATGATTGACGAAACTGGCCATTGCCAGGACTCCCGTTGTCACGTATATAGCAGGTCACGAGGACACTGCTTCAAAAGATAAAGGTAGAAGGAAATATTAAGGTACACCTTTGGAAAGCCAAGGTTCTAAAGGTACTGCCTTGTTGATATTGCTGTGATAAACTCATTCAGGGCTGATGTTCCCTAGTAGAATCAATGTTTGATAAGAAAACTACAGTAGCTGTTCAGCTTAATATTTAATATCCAATGTCATTTCTCAAAGTATAACTTCAGCAATAGTTGCAGTTCTTTGACTGATTAACGTTCATAGACGTTACGATAAAAAAAAAAAAAAAAAAAAAAAAAATCCAAGACGCAACACCTCATCGAAAGGTATACATACAGTTGTCTCCATAGTTTTTAGGTACTAGTGTAGTTTGCTATAATAATAAGCGACAGTGGGAGTCCTGGCAATGGCCAGTTTCTCTAATCATGTCCTGAGCGTCTGTGACTCTCACGCTCTTGGTCAGCCTCCGCTGGCTCTTATCCAGTGACGCGGCTGACGGAGAAACGTGGGAGACTTCCCAAGACTCCACTTCCTCCTTCGCAAGTGAGAGAGGTGACAAACATGTGGACGTGGGAGGTTTCTGGGCTGTTTTGTAATACTGTACGAATGAGCGAGTGAATGAAAATTGTAAATATGGTATGGATGAGATCATTTATTACAATCACTTATTGCCCAATGAGACAGATTGTAATTGTCCATGTTCTTTTGTGCAATCCTTGTAACTAACTACATGTATGTGTATATAGATGACCTATATCATTTATATAGTTGAGCTAACAGTTTAAAATTATTGTTGTATTGGCTATTAGCTGTGTCAAGTAAATGTTTTTATGGATTGTCAAAATAGAAATCTCCAAGTGTCTTCTTGTTGCGGCTGATATATCATACAAGCGGACACAGGTCCCATTGGTACCTTTGGCAGCTTACCAGCGTTTCTTGGACGTATCCTCTCCATTGAATACAAGCAAGCTCGGAATAATTTTACGATCCCGTCATCTCATCCTTTGTCGGAAAAATCCTCTAGTTAACTACCTGCGGAAGTTTATAGAAATGAGCAGTTTTATCCGAAGCCGAAAGGGTTAGCTTCATAACGGGGTTAAAAGGGTACGGTTAAATCAAGGGTATTCAAACGTAAATATATTAGGCCTTATTTAAAACTGCATATACGCTGTATTAGGATTCCATTAGTATCTGAGTAAATATTATTGTCAGTCACTGCTAAAACGCTTTCGCGAAAGGGGAAGTACATAATTATGATTGTTGATAATTATTATACTCAAAACGTTAAATAACCATTCCCTAATTGAAACGTTTCGACGTAGAGCTTTCAATTAACAAGTGAATTTTTCAACAAAAATGATTGCTCTGACAGTTATTATAGAGCCATGATTATCTATACAGACTGTATCCTGTTTTTGTTTTTTTGTATTTTTTTTTGTACGTTATTTCTACTCGTTTTGTATTGTATCACTATTTTATAATTTTATTAGACTACAGATTTTATCTTATATATATTATTGACATTTTATATATCATGTAATTTACATATTACCTTTATATTATTGCATTTACAATATTAATTATAAAGTATTAGCAACGGTAGTGATATTCGTCGCTGTGTAGTTTTTTTTTTTTTTTGGTAGCCACACTGTTTGTACAATTATGTTTAAAATATTTTCCCTCCTATAATAATTTTCGTAATATTTTCTAGGTGAAATTAAATCCTCCTCGTATGTTGAATGTAACACCAGGTGTTTTTTGTGAATTCAAACATTTTATTAGCCGGTACTTATGGCAGCATAAATAATTCGAAAAGTAATGCATGAATGTACACCATTTGAAAAAGTGGTAACCAAATATACACTTGGTCATATGATTGAAAACAATAGCACTTTCGTAAATTAATAATGAAAAAACAAATTAGTTTCGTAGTATTATTGAAGATCAATAAAATTACAGTAACCAATAAGAACGAGAAAATGATCATACTCCATGTTTAATTTCATGATTGGGTGTAAATGTCACAGAACTTGTGCGAGCTTTAGTAGCAAAAACAAAGCGAAGTGGTTGATTTGGTGATAACGGTACTGATATCAATCAAATAAAAAAAATGTTTGAATATCTAAAACATTGCCCGCGAAAAATCATGTCATTATCGGCTTGGAATGCATTAAATAGACGAATTTCATTGGCTCTCCAAACAATTTTTTCTTTGGCGTTTCGTTGGAATTCCTTTGTACTGCCGTCTTCGTGGAAAAAAAATAGATCCATACATTTTAAATACCTTCTGAAATGGGACTTAAAAGTTCTTCTTTCTTGTTAAATTTTTGTTCACGTACTATCCGTTATTTTATTTTCACTAAATTACCTGAAAAGAAATTATGACTGGAGTCGAAGGACATGTTTAAAAATTAAGGGAAAAAGATACAGTTTTATAATACAGGTTCAGAATAATATTTTCCGTTCTTCAAAAAATATTTTTTATTACAGAGTGTACCAAGAGGTACCACTCATTACTGAGGTTGACTACGACAACTTTGAGTTGTCGAAAGCGCTCTTCCAATAAAAACTATTTTCTGAAGGCTGGAAAAGGTTACTCTGTACCCTATCACTATATTAAAACGTCTTTTGAAGTATACTGCCGTATTTAATTCCGACTGTAGGATAGGTTGAGTAATTAATTACCATATAAATTAACCCTAATTATGACTCTACTATAAAAACCTGATATTATTATCATTAGATACACTGTTATAGGGATGATTATTGTAACTACTTACCTTAGCGTAATGGGGATAATATTTCTGTGTAATTATTGCTTGAAGAATTAATTGAAAGGTTCACGAGGAACAAGAATTATGTATAGTCACCGCAAGCTGCTTCTACTAAACTGACACTTCGATCATTGTAATGTAAATCATTTAACCAAATTTCATTAAATTTTAATTAAATTGACACTTCTTTATATCGATTACCATAAAATAATCAAAAATCAATAACCGTCAATAAAAATCGCTCGTAAAATACTTCTGAAGCCGGTTTCTTTTTTAATTTCAAGATGCTTTAACAATGAAATAAAGTATTTTCAAAACTCACAATTGTTTTTTTTTCCTTCTTCTACTTCATTTATTTGCCTGTATTAAAAAAAAGAAGAGATAATTTAGTTATTAATCAATAAAAACAAAACAGTATTAAAAAAATCTTTTAAACAATAGAAAAAATGAAAGACGGGTGTAATGTTCCATTGATAAACTAGTAATTAATTACTTTTCTATATTCGTATTTATTCGATATTAAAGAGTCATCAGTATGTGCCTTTTTCGTTCACTGTGCCAAACTGTATCGTGGTGGATCAATAAAAATGTAATTGAGATATTAAAAGTAATACAACCTCTATAAATTTTTTTACAATTTTAGTCTTTTTAGTACGACGATCAATATATACAGTTTAGATAATTGATATAGGCAGATTAGTTTTCCAAGGGAGGATATTTCCCCCCTTAGAACCAATGGAAAATTGCTCATGTATATCTTTAGTTTCATTATGGTCATCCATGCCATCAATATTTACTTTTATGGAATAATATTAATTTTTATACATTTGATGCAAATTATTTTCGGAAGGGAGGGTATTTGTCCTCTTAGAATCAATGGAAGATTTTTCGTTCGATAATGGTCCTCCGTGCCGGATACAAACCTCGATAATATTAGGATTGATTGGGCCATTTTTACGGCCTCTATCGTACAACATACAGACAGACAGACAGACAGACAATGGGCTAATGAAATTAAAACCTCTCATATCGGATTCAGCAATGATTCTATGAACACTACTAGCAGATTACGATAAGGGCCGGTAGCGTACCGAAGTGAACTGTATTAGTAGTAGCGTGAGATAGTCCAGTCTGCAACAGGTACACTATAGTCTAAGTGGGTTAGTCGTGCGTAGGGAAACACTCGCGTACATCACAACCCCTCCCCGGGGCTTTTCCGAAGGAAATGTTGGGAAAAGTTTTCACTTAGTGAGTGCCCCGTGTTTTACAACTTCCTCATTAGCTTCGCTCACGTGTGTTGGGTCTAAGCTAAAATTTGAATGAAAAAAACAACAAAACGAACGAATAATGTTCCATTGTAATAATACAATATTTCAAAAAATATCAAAGGTATGGGTACCATCTTCTGATCAGGTATGAGACAATCTTCATTCACATGTTTGCATGTTTTACGATTAGATTTCGATGTAATAATTATATTTTAAATAAAAATCAATAACCGTCAATAAAAATCGCTCGTAAAATACTTCTGAAGCCGGTTTCTTTTTTAATTTCAAGATGGTTTAACAATGAAATAAAGTATTTTCAAAACTCACAATTGTATTTTTCCTTCTTCTACTTATTAATCGATAAAAACAAAACAGTAGTAAATAAAATCTTTTAAAAAATAACAAAAAGATAGACGGGTGTAATGTTCCATTGATAAACTAGTAATTGATTACTACATTCGTATTTATTCGATATTAAAGAGTTGAACGGGACGTTAAATTGAAATATTCAGTGTTTTTGTGCGAAATTAACACCCTTCAACTCTAAAAAATACAAATACGAACAGATAAAACATTAAAAAATCCAGATCAAGCTGATAGCTCAGGGTAATTAAGGCTGCTAAAAAGTTGTGGAACAAATTTTGAATTAATTTATATAATTTTAGCGCACTTAATTCCCAAAACAAGTTACGCCTTACTTGGAATGGTATTGATATGTATTTATATGTTTATCCCAGAGCAAAATAGACTGTAAGTCATTTTAAGTAAATTTAGGTTTTTATTAATAAATTTTATTTTACATCATTCAGTGAAATCACGTTCTTAATCATTTCTACATACGAATTAATGTGTTCGTAAATATATTGTTATTTTTCTTTGGGAGTTCTACATACTTTTTTCAAAGAATAAAATTTATTCGTCAATTTGGGAGAAATGGTAGTCTGCGTTTTGGATTCTTGGGTCAGGTGGCTTTATATATCATTATTATATAAATTATTGTACCCATAAGATCTTGGTTGTATCTGTGATGGCCTTCAGGCTCTTATTCATAGGAGCTTGGCCTTGTAAGGTAATTATACAATGAATAATTACCGTTTACTTGATTATTTAGTTTAGGTTTGATATAATTTTAGCACCTGTGGAGCATTAAATGGAGCTAGTAGTAACAAGGCTCTAACAGATGTAAAATAATTACTGCAATAACGTTAAGCGGTTATGAATTTACCCTTAAGTGATGCTGCAGAGTGGAGCAATATGTTGTTTTGAAATAAACCCTTATTGCTTGGAGGGTATGTGGCAAGCCAGCGCTAGATATCGATTCTAGTATATACCAAGATCCGCAATAGGAATATCTGCATCTCATTTCCCGGTCGTCAGGGGCAACCGGAGTACGGAAATAAAAACACCCCAGCCGCCACTCCGGGCTTATTGTATTCTTCCCAGTGTTGCCGGTCAATTAGCCCCTCAAACTCCTCCAGTAATGAATCGAATACGGCAAGGGATGCTACCCCTCCCGCCAAGGGTAGTGGGCATTAAGGGCTGGTTCGACGAAGCGAGAGGGCGATAGCACGCCCAACACTCCTTGGCCAATAGTATGGAAACATTTAAGGGTCTCCTACCTGTTACCGTACTTGTAAATCAATTCTCCACCGCCCAAATGATCAAATAACTAAAGACAATATTTTTCCTGTAAATCCGATTTGGATGATCTAGGGGTTTGAAGGGTTTAAAGTGGGCCGGAAACGGCATTTATTCCAACGCTCCAACGAGTCAACACTTCAAAAAAATAGAGGTATATTTCGAAATAACACAGTATGAAAAACGAAAATTTTGTGCAAGGAGGCTTCACAGTCCCTTCAAGTTTTACATTTGTAAACGTTTTGATTATTCAGGGATAACATACAACCACCCTCAAGACAGAATTACTTGATTTTTTTTAATATGACAATTCGTTATATGACGTTATAATGATGAGTATTAAAAAAATTGAAAATCACGCACAGTCCTGATGATGGCTGGCGAAACGTTGACAAATGTAAAAACAAAAATATTTAGAGACTCTAAGAACTTGTGACAAATTTGTGTTTTTTATAAAGTGTTATTTCGATATATAAATCTCTCATTTAAGAGTGGCGACTCTTTAGAATATATACCACTAGAAATTTTCAAACACCTAGCTCTTCGAAAAATATTTGAAGTGGATATTCAGACGAAATAGTCGGACATTCTTAGGATTGTTTACGATTTTGAAATCTTTCAACAATAATCATTCTCATCATTGTAATGCCATACAAAGAATTGCTACAGTATAAACATTTTCGTTTACAAAACTTGGCGAGAAAATATATTCCCTTCTACCATGAAATCAAGTAATAATTTATTGGCGGGGGTTGTGTTTGAGGCTTTGTTGATGGATGTGAAAATACAAATTAAAATTTGGAGATATGTACTGCAAAGCGTTCTTGTGAAAAATTTGTGTTTTTCATCTAGTGCTATTTAGTTGATTATTCCTATTTAAATTGTGTGAGTTATTTTTTTATAAAGCTTTAAGGCCAAGTGTCTTTTATTTATTATATTACATCAACATTCAACGTTACAGTAGTGTTTGTTTTCCTAATGATGTGTACAAAAAATATTTTCTAATCGAAGTTTTATATTCATCATGGAAATATTACCAATTTGTTAGACAATAATGGATGAATAAGATAATGTAATTAAGGATACTATCATATCCTGAGGATTTCTGAATAAGCGTAACGACTGTGAATTTATAATTGTGTTTCGCTTTCGAGTATTGATCTTCTGTTAAGTCATTTATTCTATTGTTATTAATTTATACGCATAGGGTGTATGAAGACTCCATTTGTCGGTTTCACATATCATCACGATGATCGCAAAATGAGTCAATCGACCTCAAAGTTTGACCACCTCGAAATATGCAGGCAAGAAGAGAGAGTAACACGACACGATCAAGAAATATTTTCCATTATTTAACAAATAAGGGGGACGTACAAAGGGAAGATCCTGAGATAACTCACCGGACCCCACTCAACTTTCTCCTCACAGAGTGCTATTATAAAAAACTATTCCATTTTATTTGTTAAAGCACTTAAGTTACATAGTATTATAACATAGTTGTAAATAACTAAAACATCAATGGAAGGGAAACATAATCGTTTTTGAAATATCTCCAAAAAAAATTTTTTTTTAACGTGTCTTCAGTTTTATAATGCTAATATTATATATAATGCTAAAATAGAAGGGGCTGGAGCAGAACTGTATACCTGCCTCGTGACTTCATGGAAGACACTGATGGTTCCTGTTATTTTTAAGTAAGCATCCCTCCTTACTTTCCTTACTCCCTACTTCCCAGAATCTTATCCTTTTCTTATACATATATGTCTCAGCTTTAGCCCCAAACCCCACTCGGCCCTAGACATTCCACCCAGTATGTAGTAACGTAACTCTTAATATTTGTATATACCAGTGTTCTGCTTGTATTTCATAATAAAGCTTTTCTTTCATTTCTTTTAAAAGACTCCCCTCTACAAAGATTATTTGACTGACAATTTAAATTTCGGATTTATTAGCAAAGGACACGTTAAGCCAGTAACAGACAAAGAGATTTGTAATGTATTTAAAAAAAAAGATAGAATGAAGGACCAACTTCCCCTCCCCTATATCCTCTTGTTATTATAAATTATGGAAATCAATATAGATTCTACATAAATGAACCTATTCCCAGTAGGTCCTGTTTGGCTACATTTTATACACTTTTTAATAATTTTACAATGCGGTTTGTGATTGTTACCAAAGTATAATGCACATTATACTTTCATTGTATAAATATGTTTAAAAGTGATAGGGGTCACCTTACGAATCATACGTTTCGAAGGACCAACAATAGAAATTGATAATTTAGTAATGTTTTAGTTTTTAGGCTATGTGGGATTAAAACTCCAAGATACTAATTATTAAACCTCGAAATGTAGAGTGTCGTCATTCGGGCTCGCCAATAACTATTTAAGAAACTAGGCGCTTTTATTGCTTTCTCTGCTTTTATCGATCCGTGTGGCATTGCAACATGGTTCAGCTGTGAAGGCGATGAAGACATCCACCTAACGATTGACTATTAGACGCCGACTGATGGCTCCGAACAAGGCACGCCGTCCAGAATCTCTGAGGGAGTCCAGTAGCAGAGTCTTGAGCCGCCTGTGCCCGCCGCGGAGGCCTGCCCGACAGTAATGAACCATGAGCTGGCCCTAACGCACCGTGGCAATACAGAAATACCCATCAGGGAGAAATAACTGTAATTATTCCCCACCTTTATGTCCCATTCTATAACCCATTAGCCGACATGGGAAAAAAAAAAAACACGCGGTAAAAAGTTTACCTTTTATCTGTGGCTCTGGATGGGGCCGGCGTCCCCGCGTCACAAACTGCATAAGCCGAGATGATTAGCGCTCTTGCACCCATTCCAGGTACAGACTCGTTATCCCTTCCACTAAAATATCTCTAGAGGGTCTCCTAAAAAATGTATACACAGCCTGAATGATTTTAACTTCAGTTTTTAATGACGTGTAACTAATATTTAAATTTCAAAACAATCTGAGTAAAACTTATATGTACAACTTTTTCTCCAAAATGACAACCTTTCTGACCAATACACAGCTGATAACAGTAGGCTATTTACTCACGAACTTCAACAAACATTTCATTCGGTCTTTGGGCGCATCTTAAGTTAAATAATCTTTGTAGAGGAGAGTCTTTTAAAAGAAAAGATTGTATAAAAATTGTATAAAGGGCAACAAAAGAAATGGCTGCTGTAAAAATTAAAAATATTATTAATGTTTTAATTATTAGTGAAAGTAAAACTCAAATAGAGGTCATAAGTTTAGCATTTATATAGCCTTGGGCCTTTCAAAAAAATTTATTTACTAAATTATCATCGTTTCGACAAAATCACCTGGTCTAAAAAAGTGAAAGATTTTTTTTTTACAGCAACTACTATAAAAGAATTACTAATCTTCATGAATTCACCCACATATAATTCGCTAGTCGATAATATTTAATGTGATAGGTCTATAATTAGTTTTAAAATATTGAGTGAAATTTTTTTGAATAATTTGTTGTCTGAATTCAGCGATTTAAGATTAATAAAGTTCATTTAAATTCTAAAAACAACGAGAAAAATTGTCCTCTGAGAACTGAAGGAAGTTACAGGTTACAAAGTTTGATATTCTTTTTGTTAAGTTAATTAGAAAAATAACTGCCTATATGAATACCTGGAATGGAATGTTACTTTAATTTACATTTATTTAGAATTAATTATGTAAACTTTTTTTTAAAACAACAAAAATTTAAATAAAATAATGATAATAATGATAGTGCAGAGGGGCTCAGTCATTGGAAATAAAATTCGCAATCTTCGCCATGATCCGTTAAACAGCGTACACATATTTTGAGACGTATTGTATTATACATCAAAGTTTTGGTCAAGTAACGCTAATCTTTTATGCGTTTGTAACGATCAAGCAATATCAATAAAATATAATACTCCTAAATACAACGTAGAAATTTTAACAAATCGATCAACTCCATGATGAGTGGCAAAACCGAAAGCCACCGTGGGGTTTGCGTCGTGTATAAGCTTGCCAGGTGCCCACGCACCCCTTGGCGGGCGTAAAACTAGTATAATAATAATAGCTTTTTTTCAAGTTTTCAATGTTCTTTCCATTCCATATTAAATATTAGTAGTAAGTTTTATAGTGCTGAGAATATTATAATGCTAATATTATATATAATGCTATAAGTAGAAGGGCATTGAGAAGAAGGGTATACCTGCCTCGTGACTTCATGGAAGTCACTGATGGTTTCTGTTATTTTTAAGTAATCAACCGCATCCTTCCAATGCCTCCCTACTTCCCAGAATATTATCCTTTTCTTATACATAAAGGTTCATTCATTAAGCGCTTCCTATCTTTAAATTTAAATAAAACAAAAGTGTGTGAGATATCATCGAAATTATTTATTCTTTTGAAAGGCCTATTGATGTCATTATGTATGCAATATAACATCTTGCAAATGTCCACCGCGGCTTCGCTGGGTGGCGCGCATCCGAAAAGTCAAATTTTCCACGACTCTGGCGCATAAATCAGGCTGAATTTGACCGATGGCATGGGTTATGTTGGCTTTAAGGACCACGGATTTGTTTGTGAGATGACCATGCCCTCAAATCGCTCGTGCAGAATGTCCAATGTGACATGAGCTGTGTGACACGTAGCGTCGTCCTGTTGAAACCACATGTTGTTGGTGTCCGTATCATCCAATGCAGGCCAAAAGAAGTTGGTAATCATCGACCTATAGCGCTCGCCGTTGACGGCCTGGCCAACGTCGTTCTCAAAGAAATATGGACCGATGACGCCGCCAGCCCAAAATCGACCAAACAGTGACTTTTTCGGGATGCATTGGATGCTCTTGGATCTCATGTGGATTGGTATCGTCCCAAATTCGACATGTTTGTTGACGTACCCATTCATCCAGAAATGGGCCTCATCGCTGACGATGATTTTTCGATGAAAATTAGGGTCAGTTTCCAACTGCTCCAGTGCCCATTCAGCGTAAAATTTATAATAAATTTTCTTTCTAAAGACTGTCCTTTACAAAGATTATTTAACTGTACATAGGAAATGAAACTCAAAAATTAAAATAAAATGATTCTAAAGGAATAAATAAAAAAAGACGCACCTGTAATTAAAATCTGTTTGCCAACGGCCTATACCACCGTCTCACCCCCGTCAGCCCAAAGCGACGGCCGAGTCGGCGGTTGCCTTTTTCCAAACGAACTAGCAATTTGTTTGTAGCGAGCTTCATAGAGAGGTGATTACTGAAGTCACAAGTGATTTTGGCTACTGAACCTTTTCCTCTCAAAAAAGTAGAACTTTACTGAAGTCCTAAGCACTTCTTAGTATGATACCAATTGATTACATGTTAACATTTCATGAAAGAGATATTTTTACATAAAAAAGAATTTTAAGAAGGCAACTTTTCATTTTGAATGGTATCATTTGAATGGAGTAAGAAAAGAAAATTGACTTAACACAAATGTGTATACAAGAGTGAACATACACTCATGCGAAATAAACAAGAATGAAAAAATGTAAATAAATAGCTCGAGGATAGAAAATAGTGGACCGCGCCTCAACAGTAATTAATCTATTTCCAACGTTCTTGAGTAGGCTGGAGGTTTACCACTCTTGTCACGTAGACCAATTAGTAATTTCCTGGGAGTGAGGAGACAGCCCGGGAGTCGAAATAGCGACGGTAATGTGAGCTCGGGAGAATGGAACTACTTGTTTTGCTTTTTCTGTACGTGTGCGCGTTTCTTGGAACCTAATAAAGTTGGAACTTGCACTATATTTGTTGCCTCATGTACACCTGAAACGGTTCGATTTCAACCTGTTCAAGTCTCCATCTTCCTAGGGCTGTGGTGAAGCATTGAGGGTGATTTTTGATTTTGAGTCGAATATGATACGGGGTATTATTCTGGATTATCGGGTATATTTTTTGAAGGCGGCCCATACGTATTGAGCATTTGTTACATTCAACTTCGTCATCTTTTTACGGGCTAAAATTGTTTCAGAACCATTCAGAAATGGATTGCACTTTTGATTGCTTTTATGTACGTCTGCACGTTTTTTGGAACCTGATGAAATTGGAAGTTGCACTATATTCTTTGTTTCATTTAAACCTGAAGCCGTTCGATTTCAATCTTTTTGATTCTGCATCTTCCCAGGACTGTGATGAAGCATTGACTGTGATTTTTAATTTTGAGTATTATTCTGGATTTACAGGTTATATATTTTTTGGACGTTGACCACCGTATGAAGCAGTTGGGTGAATCAAAACTTGGTCACCTTTTTACTTGCTAAAATTAGTTCACAATCAGAATTGTATTTTTAATTTTTTTTTTTGTAGGTGAGTACGTATTTTGGAACCTAGTAAAATTGGAAGTTCCAATATGTTTGTTTCTTCATATACACCTGAAGCCGTTCGATTTTAATCTGTTATCTGCAAGTTCCCAGGACTGTAGGAATTTTCGATTTAGAGTATAATATAATTTAGGGTATTATCCTGAAGTTTTGGAGGTAAGGTAGAAGCATAACTAAGGGGGGGGGCGCCTCATAGCCTATGAGGAGGGCAACACCAAACACACACTGTGACCGAAAAAAGGGTCAAAATTGCGATGCATCGGCCCAAATTAAAAATTTTTTTATGACCCCAAAACTAGATAAACTGTTTTATTTGTACCTTCCTGATGTGTAAGAGCTTAGTGAGTGATCCGAAGATAAATTTTCGTTCAATAGAAAACCTGTTAATTTTAGGTTTTGTTAAATTGTTGTTTCTTGCTTGTAGTTGATAATTTTTTCTTGAAAGTTTGAGTGGTTTTTATTATCGTTAGGTGCCACTCGAAAAAATTTAATTGTTTTTAAAACTTGTTTTTCGTTCAAGTTTTTTAAGTAGTTGTTTAGGAAGACGGCAATTTAAAAAAAAGTTTCGGATTATTCCGAAAAATGGATTTTCTCTTCTCTTATAACTTTCGTTATAATTATATCCCCCCGGGGGCAGTAAGTATTATTGTCCATACGGATGTTCGAACAAGTTTTAGGTACTAACATCTCTTATAGCTGGACATCTCTCTCAATTGCTGATGATTTTAATCGTATTGAAGAAAAATAAGGAACAGTAGGTTTGATCGCGAAAAATGCCTTCAACCTAAAGCTAAAGCAAGTAATATATGTATATCAAATAATATATGTTTTATACATATAATATTGTTTGTTTTTTAAGAAGATTAACATGAATAAAGCTTTTTTAAAAAATATGTAAATATATGCACTTTAATTACGCAATTTCAGTTGTAGGTACCGAATTGATTCGAGGTTTTTATTTTTAAATGTGTAATGTGAGTGATTTCTTACATTATAATTGTGTGCCTTTTTAGGGGCAATGTTAACATTTTATTGTGCATTGCAGTGCATCAGTTGGATGTTTTCTAGCTTTTCCATCCGTTTCTTTCACGTTCATTCACGTTTCAGCCAAAATTAACATTATTTTTTCATTATTCTGGTTATTGTGTTTTAACTAATCGGCCTAATTTGTGGTGTTGTATGATGTACAATTTCAGATCAATATATTTAATTAACCGTTGGTATACAGACAGACGAATGATTATCGCTCAGTAACTGAATAAAAGTACAGCCTCCCCTTTCGTGCTTGGAAATTTACGAGTTCTGTGCATACAAAATCTTATGATATAAATTCATACATTTGTATCAGAGTATTTTGTATACCGTCATTGAATAAAACCAAACTGAATAATAAAACGTTGGTTAAAAACAAAAATTTGGAACTTGTTTGGATGATTCCTTTTTTTTTTTTCACGGCCGGAATCGAAAGGCTGAAGAACCAAAGACAATTTGTTTCCCCTATCCTTGAATTAAGCCTCACCCCTCTCAGCAATAAAAGTCTCATGAATACTGAGTAGAATTAAGCCACAACTGTCTATCCAAGAAAAATCTATTGTTATACCATTGTAATCCCAGTACCTACTATTCGATAATGTCTAAACGGAACCTACGTTTTTTGGGGGAAAAAAAATACACCAAACTACAGTTATGAAGATTTATCGGGTTAACCGAAGGGTTATTCCAGATGTTTTTTGACTGACCGCGGATCAACGGGTTCCGCCCCCCCCCAACCTGATAAGCGATGAGAAGGTTTTAGACCCAACGGATTAGATATATATTAAGGAATATTTTCTATCGTTGGATTTCAATCCAGAACCTCAATTTAGTTCCGTATCATCTTGTCAAACTAACTTGTTAATCAGCTCGAGAACAATAAATAGGCATATGGAAATCACCAGGGAGAGATGACTATAGTTCTGAAAGGTTTGGAACAGTACGTTGTTCGATGGTTTTGGTGGTTTCCAGTGTTCTACATCGCAAGTCCAAATCAGTTTTAAAATATTTTTATACGGGTGAAATTTCTTTTTTATACTTGGATGATCGATAGCTCTCGCGCTTTTGGTCAGCCTCCGCTGGCTCGTATCCGGTGACGCGGCTGACGGAGGAGCGTGGGGTGACTTCCCAAGAATCCGCTTCCCCTTTCGCTTATGAGGGAGGTGACAACCATATGGATTTCGGAGGTCTCTGGGCCGTTTGTAAATACGGTACGAATGAGCGAGTGAATGAAAAGTTGTAAATATGGTATGAATGATATCATTTATCACAATTACTTATTGTCCAATAAGGCAGATTGTAATTTTATCATAATAAAGGTGTTTAATAATGGAAATAATGGATGATCGATACCACCAATTATTGAAGATAAAGTATAAGCAGCTCTTGGATACAGACGCTGGAGAATTTATAGTTCCGAACTAAGGTGGAACGTGCATATTGTACTATACACGAGCTCGAAAGTCATAAATAGCCAAGAAACTGTATTCAAATCAGTTGTGATCAGGTGTTTTAAGAATGATTTATACCTACTTGCTTAAACACAAGCTCTCTGCCACTTGGTGACTTCCGGTCCATAACGCTCTCCGAGTGCGGATGAAGAAGCATAGGAAGCATAAAAGCATTATCCTATAATTATAGTTTGAGGCCGAACTGAGCGTAGGAACGCCGTGGGAAGGGAATAGGGAGTAGTGAGCCATGGGGTGTTTCTTTCGCGCGTGTCTCGAGGATTTACGGATATGCAAAAGAACCGAATAGCCTTTGGCAGTGGTGTGAAGAAAATTTCCCTCCTATCGTAAAATCAAGTCCAGCTGTTTAAGGCCTGTCCGTTTTAAACTTATGATTAACTTCTTCAATGCTTCGGCTCGACCCGATCCCATCCTCGCACGCATTGAGTATTCATAGCCCCGTTGCAATATTGTAAATGATTTGAATTCATCCACTCACTAGTTACGCAACAAGCCAAGGATCAGTCGCTCTGCCGTGTTTTCTGTGGTTTTTATTTAACAACTTTACTATGATAAAATTACAATCTGCCTGATTGGGCTATAATTAATTGTGCTATATGATCTCGTTCATACCAATTTATAATTTTAATTCACTCGCTCATTCATGCTATATATACAAACAGCCCAGAGGCCCCACCAAGTCCACATGGTTGTCACCTCCCTCGCGTGTGAAGGAGGACACGGAGTTTGGGAAGTCCCCCACGCTCCTACATCAGCCGCGTCACTGGATAAAAGCCGGTGGAGGCTGACCAAGAGCGCGAGAGCCACAGATGCTCAGGACATGATTAGAGAAACTGGCCATTGCCAGGACTCCCACTGTCACTTATTTATAGCAGGTCACGAGGGAACTGCATTTGTAGCCACAAACTTGTATAAGCTTTGGGGAACAGCAAAGAACTCCAACATCTGGTCCATTGAATCCTTCAAATTTTAAGTCCTTAGATCCATAGTAAATGCTCCTTGATATTCTACACTGACCTCAGCAAATATCCTAGATCATATTTTTAAAAGTACACGAAAATTTAGTGGACCTCTGATATAAAGATCGCTTTCTAGTAAAACCCATTTCTACAATTCGCCTTGACGATTACAGCGGAATTGGTGTTGAGATTCTCCCCTTACGTCCGGAGTGTCTGTACCTCTCGTTCTATTCTCCAGATCCTTTCTTTGCTTCTGGGGATTTGACGATGCCGTAAGTAAATTTGAGGGTTTTCTGGTCAATATATATGTTTAGATTCCATGTAGGTGATTATAATTATTAAAAAAAATGGGTCAGTTAATGCAATATTGCAAACAAAGTATTGCCCTTTTAAGGCAGATTGTATTTTATTAGCTAACGATTCTTCATATTCAAATAAAATATAAACTAAATTTTACTATATTATTTATATATATAGTTTACTATAGAAACTTAACTAATTATTAGATATAATAATAATATAAGTAAACAATATTAAGAACTCAACGAGTGAAAAAACAATTTCGAGAATTGTCCTAGTTTAGGCTGGAGTTATTAAACATATTGAATATTTATGATAAAACTAGTTGGTATTTTTGACAAATAAATTCTTTATTGCTTATCCGTTCCGCAAATGTCATGCCTTGGTATTTAGTATTTTTAATTTATAAGTAAATGTCTAAGTTATCTAGATATAATCAGTGCCGTTAGACATTGTAGTTTTTATGACTAAAGTAGTCTAGATATACCGAAAGTAGATAGTTCTTTAATTGTTTCGGTTACGACATGAATTTAAGTATGTTAAATATGTACAAAGCAATTAAACGTGATAAAAAGTCGGTACCGTATCTATTAAGCGACAGACTTCACTCTGACTTTAGGAACTTTTCAAGTCATTGTTCAGAAACTATTTAATATGTAATGTTTTGATTGATTCAATATGGTTTAGGAGACATTAAACACGGTGAAGCAAATATATAATAGTTTGTTGGAGCCGAAATAGAAATCACTTCAAGCATTTTATTTTATTTATTTATTTTATATTATTTATTATTAAAATTTTAAATCTATAATTTTTTTTTCAAAGCCCCTTTAAATTTACAGATAATTCTATACAATTACAGATCCTCAAGCGAAAATCTATATAATCATTTTTCATATGTATCGCCGAAGCGAGTACCTATAAAATCATCTTTCGACCGCTTATAATGAAAGTACAGCCTCTTTCTTGCTTGGGAATGAAGAAATGTCCTGTATGGGTATGTTTAATGCTACATGCAATATACAATGAAGGTGCTAATGTGATCTGCACTAGGCATGTATCCTCATAAGGCGGTTAATTAGTCAAATTAACATATTTAGCAGATTAGTTATAAATGTGACTGAACGGAGGTGTTCCCGGAGTTATCGATGTCCTCTAAGTCTGAATAATGACATCTGAGTGACACGGTGCCCAATTAGTAAGAGTTCGAGACCAATAGGTCCTTGTAGACTGTTTTTCTTGCACCTGTTGGATTTCAATAAGCGTATCTGAGCTAAGCAGATCTGTCAGCTGCCCTCAATACCTAGAATCGATTACAGGGAAAAATCTGTGGCTAGTGAAGTTGGCCCTGCCGGTGTTGGGAATCGGAGTTGGATTGTTCTGCGAGTAGAGAGGTAGTAACGAGACAAGTGAGACGTGAGGGGCCGATAAAGAGAAGGAAGCAGACAGCTGTGAGAAGCGAGACTGCTGTAATTAACAAACTTATCACCGCTAGGAGGCCGATATGGATAAATTCATTGAAATGCTAAAGCCCAGCTCTGATTACCATATTGATTTTTCTCAATGCTCCTTGTCCGATCCTAGCAACTGTCACAATGCAAATTACTTCTGGGCCATCGCTTAGGGCGTCCTCATTTCCATTCTGAGTCTGCTCCGGCCTCGAGGGAAAACCCGTTGCCCATAATACCCTCCCCTTTGCCAATCTCCTATCTGCTTCCTCTTATCCACTTTCTTGTCCGACTCCCACGTCAAGTAGTTGAATGACTTTTTCATATGGGGCTTCGGTCATGGATCGCTGTTGTTACGCACCGCATGACCCCCTCTGTGTTATGCTTTCCTACTTTGATTAGCTTACTGATGCGAATCCTGATAACATGTGTTGTAGGCTGATATTTCAGCAGCCCTATATCCAGCTATACATATATAACATTTAAATGATTTTCATCCACCACACGTTTTCTAATCTACGTGAAAGAATATTTAATTCCAATAGAATGAACCGAATAGGCAAATCAAGACACATTTGTTTAACAAATATTTCTTTACAGAAATATTAACGTGCAATCAATGCAGTAGTCTTTCAAGCAGCGCTTATAACTTCTGTTTTTTTGAGGGGGGGGGATGCTCATTAGCCAAAAACCACTTCTCTTGCCACTTTAGTAGTCAGCACTCTATTAAGCCCGCAATGAACAAAATGCCAGCTGGTTTGGAGTAGGGCCGCGAGGCGTCGCTCTGGGTTGCCGGGGAAGATATGGGAGCATAGAGCATTAGCATACGGATTAGGACGGCCAGGGAAGCTGGAATGAAAGTTGAAGAGGTGATTAAATCATGAATGAATGCTGAGATCAGCGTGAAGTGAACGGTTGTTGATGCTCTAGGAGCTTTCATTGATTGAGCTTTCAATGATACTTTCTAGGAGCAGTGGATATGTTGCGGAGGATTCTGTAGAGCGCAAGGCCTGGATGCGAAGAATATTAGAAAGCATGTCACACTCACCCATTTCAATGACTGAACTTTTAATATTAAATACAACTTCGTCTTATAGAAGATAAATTTCGGGAACGGATACTTCCAACAATAATATACCCCCAAGATTATCATTGAAAAAGAAATTTTTTACTTTGTTTGTTGAATTTGTTGAACTATCATAAATTCAATCGTATTGTATGCAGTCCTGGAGACCTGAGTTGTATGGCTTGCTACTTTTTTGTAAGGAGGTGGACGGTTCGTTAGCCGAAACAACATTGTCAATGTCGCTAGGTCCAGCTTGTGCGTCGGTTTGGGTTTCCAAGGATGAGATGGCACTCGCATACATATTGGGATGGACAGGGAGGTGGGAATAAAAATTCTGGAATGGATGAATAGTTCTTGGATGAAAGGGTTGCAGAAAGTTAGGGGTGAGGCTTTTGATAAAGAAGGGAGCGATAGCTATAAACAAATTATGATATGCAAATCTTAAAATGCCCTATCAATAGGCGTCTTTAAACAAACTGTTAATATTTAAATTTGTATTTCACACTCATAAACGACCTTGATGAGATTCATGGTAATGTTCACTAATCTATTTTAAGATTGTCACGTTCAGAAGTTGTCCGCTTATCTCTGAGTTTTAAGCTTTCGCAAGTCAATTGTAAGAAGCTATTTAAGATATAATGTTTTGGGTTTTTTCTTTGCAATTAAAAAAAAAAAAGGTCTTTGTTTTGTTATGTCTTTCCAGGATCTCCCTCTGACGTCTAAACATTTAGCACAAAAAAATAATAACATATAATGAAATGGACTATTAAATTCAAGGAGACGTTGCTGCTTTCTAATTGTATTATTTTTTCCAATATATCCTGGAGGAATGAGTGCTAAAGAACTGAAAAAGCGGCGGGGGGGGGGGGCACATCTTAAAAAGTTCTATTTTAAACAAATCGAATTCATGGCACATTGCCTCGAAAAGGTAAGGCAGACCAAAGATACTGTGAGTGTTAGGTGGTGCAGAGGAACTAGCTTGGTTGGTTCTTCTATGCTTTAAATAGCTGTCATTGCAAGTGTATTTGGTAGCATGATGATTTTTAACCCTGGTTCTCCCATAATGTTTTCTTGGGATAGGGGTTCTGGTCGGGGTCAACACAGTCTTGCGAGGATGAATGAGCAGTTACTTGGATAAAAAAGTAGCCTATTCGATTTAACTTAATTTAAGGTTGAGACGTAAAGAAAAAACATAAAAAACACTAAAACAAGAAGAATAAATAAAACTAGAGGCTACATAATATATTATGCCATATTTTCTTGTAATTCTCCTTATGTCTACATTTTTATATACATTTTGAGGTTATATCTTTTAAAATATCTACAATGTGATCAGCTTTGGATAATTTAGCAGGTCTTTTCTGTTGAAAATCTTGAATATTCATTCATCAAAGTAATATAAATTTGGATAAAATATGAATAAAAACAACTAATGATAAAAACAAAAAAAAATATAAAAACATTTCTTCATAACATATTACGCCATTTGAGTGTTGAATGAATTTAAGTAAATATTTCTTTCCTTTACATTCATACAATATATACAACACATTCATTCACAGGACTACGAGAAAGTTACTTACGCAGGCCCTAAATTGTGCCTGTACACCGTTCATTTTAACCAAACAGTAATCAGCGTATTTCGAAATGTTCATTAATATAATTTTAACATCCATTTTTACGTTTGGTATTCAGACTGAGAAAAAAAGTTTTTTACCAGTCTTGTGAAATAAGACGGATGAAGGGAAATAGATACGTGATCTCTTCATCTGTCCAACCTCGTGTTCTTGTGTTTGTAAGGCGGGGAATTGATGAATATTGCACGGTCCTTATAGCGTACAGGGACCTCGTGTCGGGACCGGGATGGGGATGAAAGAATGACAATAGGAAGGGTATAAGATGGGACAAGGGGACATATCTGTCAGACGACTCGAATATCACTCAACCCCCTCAAAAAATATTCACTCTTAAATATTTTGAATAACACACTTGAGGACCCCCCTCCCTCTTCACAACGACGTGGGGGAGAGCAGATATTGGTCGAAATAAATCAAGCAAACATTGACGTTAGGAGTCGGTTATGACATGGAGATTTAACTCGGGGGGTGGTGGGGAGGAGGGAAGACAAGTTTATGCCGTTATCGGCAAATACTTCATCTTTATTTCAGATAAAAGAGCACCCACCCTCTACACCTGTTGTAGGATATTGTGTCGTTAGTCAACTGTAATGTGAGCATCTTTCTGAATATTTTCTGAGAGCTGTCAAAAAGTATTCTATTCATCGCCGAGTAATTTTTAAACACAGCAGTAAATTTTCTATTTCCACGATGGGAACGCATCATTTATGGCTAATGGATCCCTATCATAAATCCATGTCTTGTAATATAACTCACCAAGGGTTAATAATAAAACTTTCTGCTTCACGTAATTTATGAATCAAGTGTGATGTATCATCTTTTTTAACAAATCAAATCTTTATTGTGATAAAATTACAATCTTCCTTATTGGGCAATAAGTAATTGTGTTCAATGTTCTCATTTATGTCATATTTACAGTTCTTCATTTCTGTATTTTAAGTTTATTATTGATAGACAACCATGTGAGTTTGGGAGGTCTCTGGGCTGTTTGTAAATACTGTATGAATTGTAAATGTGGTATGAATGAGAACATTTATCGCAATTACTTATTGCCCGATAAGGCAGATTGTAATTTTATCACAAAAAAAAATAATGATTTACAGAATTTAAAATTTTGCTCAGAAACAATTCAATGAATTCTTTTTTACTGATAATGTCATAAGTTATAGAACAGTAGGAAAAAAATCAAAAAATAAAATAAATAAATAATAATAAATAAAATTACTTTTTGAGCCTTTTTTTTTTATGTAATTGCTTTTTTTCAAATTATTGTGTTTTCGATATGTAAGTTAAAAAAAAAGAAATTCTTCACCTGTATGTGTACACAAACATTATGGGTAATTGTAGGTCTATTAGAATGGTGGTTCTCTTGGTGTATCGAGGGTAGTTAAAACCTTAGTTAGGTTGTGAACACTTTTTGATGAGTTTTTCTATATGTATAAAAATACGAACAAATATTACAGACTATAATATTGATCAGGACATTGTAAAGTAGGACCCTAATTACAAGTATATAATTAATTTAATAACACTTGATCTTGTATTGGAGAAAACTAAAAACGAAGTTTTGAATCAAACATAATTCAAATGAACATTGATACAACTAGGCTATTTCGAATGCAATTTATATCCATTATATGTGATTGATATCTTAGTATGTGATAATACTAAGAATGTTTCTTTTGTTTTGAGAACCAATTAATAAAATGACGTCAAAACTGTATTTATTGAGCGTTGAATGAATGAATTTAAGTGATTATTTCTTTTCGTTATATTCATACCGTATATACTGTACATCCTTTGCTTCGCTCTCATATTATACCACAATGTTGTAGTCAAGACAGGAAATCTACAGAAAACTTCCTATTAGTTGCTATTTTGTTCAGACAAATTGAATCGGCTTTTCACGCCACACACCGTCTCCGAATCTGAACGATTGGTTGTTTTGTAGAAATAAAATTCTTCTGAACCTCAACAAAGGAATAATTAACTATGCAGGTTACAAATATTTAATTAATATTTAGGGAAAGGCCCCGTTTCGGCCATGTAACTACATCATTTCTTTGGCTTGTATTAAATTACAATTGTGTTAAAAAAAAAATGAAGTTATTCTTTGGTAAATTGAAAATGTCCAAGATTTTAGTATGAAATCAAAATGGTAAAGAAAAAGGACATGGCTCCTTTATTTGTTATTCTTTAGATCATGCGGGATACACGCGGATAAATCAAAATTAAATGTCTTTTCTAACATGATTTGTATTTGCAGGGTTCAGATAAAAAAAAAATTGAAAAAAAAATGTTAGACCGAGAGCAAGGTGGGTAAGATTCGTAGATGATGTATTTTATACGCGATAAGACGATAAGAAACAGCTCCGGTGGTTTTAGGAAGAATAATTCTTTTTTATCCCGCCCGTTGTCTGTGCCTCGAGGTATTGGGTTACACCTGATAGTTTGTTTGTCATCTGTGATGTTCAGGTCACGGCTTGAAAAATGTTCGAGCTACGCCTAAGCGAGTTGTTATTTATTAACGCGACGGATAAAGCATTTGTTCTCTTGTGGTGTACTTGCTCCGGAGCAGTATTTAATTTATTTTTCGAATATTTGCTCACACTTGTACGGAATGAAACGTCATTCTACAATTGGTAATTGTGGTCGTTGCTTTTTTTGATTTTTTTTTTGTTATTTATGGACAGATTGTATGAACTGAAATCGAGAAGTGAAAGTTTAACTTTGGAAAAAAAAATATTCCTCAGCTCCTCCCTACAACCTAACAATTCATAATTAATCATTATTTCTATTATTATCCTGTTTATTTATTTTTCATTTCTTATTTTAATCCCCCCCAGCAACCTTTCACGCTCTTTTCCCTTTTGTTATAACGCATGCATGAATAATTCTAACCTCTACTCACTTGTATTTTTTAATTCAATATTTTGCCCTTGTTTCATTGTAGTCGTCTCATATGTAAATAGGCATTTAATTATTTGTACTGTTATCATTGCTATTATTAATGTTAGTGTTATATTATTATTAATTTAATATTATGTATTGTTTTTCTTTCTTATTTCCTAGTTAGACATTCCAACTTCGTTCCGTTTTCTTATTCTTAGGGATCAATGTTATGTGTAGTGTTTTATCATTTAATTCCATTTCATTTCTGGATCACCTTTCACCTCCAATGTTTGTTGAAAACGAAATATGCTATCTTCTCTGTACTCCTGTGTCACTTAGAGTAGGGAGTTATTAAGGGCAGCAATCGAAATTTTTTGGGGGTAATTGTAAAAACAAATATGTAATGTAGCTTGATTTTAATCTATTTCTGTTAGTCAGCTTTATTATGATAAAAAAATTACAGTCTCTCTCATTAGGCAATAAGTAATTGTGATAAATGTTTTCATTCTTGCCATATTTACAATTTTCATTCACTCGCTCATTCATACAGTATTTACAAACAGCCCAGAGACCTCCCAAATCCACATGGTTGTCACCTCCCTCGCATACGAAAGAGGAAGTGGAGTCTTGGGAAGTCCCCCACGCTCTTCCGTCAGCCGCGTCACCGGATACGAGCCAGGGGAGGCTGACCAAGAGCGCGAGAACCACATACGCTCAGGACATGATTGGAGAAACTGGCCATTGCAAGGACTCCCACTGTTACGCATTTATAGCAGGTCACGTGGCCACTGCCGTTTTAGTCTCCGAGGAGGATTATAGAGATAAGTGGTGCAGTGCAATGACTGTGTTAGGGGATTAGGGTGGCTGGATAGGTTACTATGGAATTTCATGAACTTGGAAGGGATGAGTTCGAGAATGTAAGGTATATTAAGATCGTTAAGGAGGGTTTTTTACTGAGGTAAAAAGTGGCATTTACTATTGTTCTCAGGACGTTTGATTGAAAGCATTGGATACGCTTGATGTTCGACTTATTTGCTGTCCCCCATAGCTCTATTACATATATCCAGATTGGCTTAAGGATAACTTTGTAAATGAGTAATTTGTTTTCTATTGAGAGATGGGATATCCTTTGAAGTAGTCTGTACAGTTGTCCAAAGGGTCTGTTTAGTTCTTGTTTTTATCCTTGTATGTGGGTTCCAGGTCAGCTGTTTGCCGCGATGAAAGCCTAAGTACCGAACTAACTCGGATACAGGGAGAGGAATGGAATTAAAAGAAACTAGTGGACAAGACTTGTGGCAGAGGGTAAAGGTAACGTGGGAACATTTTGCTTCATTATCTTTAATCCACCATTGATCTGTTATTGTTAATCTATTAAGGTATTTTTGTTATGCAGATGATGCCTGAGATTGGACTGAATATCAGTCCGAAACGGTGCAAAATGCCATTTATACAATTTGGAAGGAAAGTACGCATATAGTTTAACTATTATCAACATTTGAATCCTTCGAAATGTTGCATATTATTATAATCATCCTTTTCTTTAGCAATATAACCGCTTAGGAAATCTCAGAGACCAATCGTAGTCCATTTATTTCCATTTTATTGTTCGCGATAACGGTATGAATGGACAAGTTGAATAACCGGAAGTGTCAAAGAGGAAACGACTGACAGCTTTCTATCGGCAGGTACAAAACCAGCTGATGGATATAAAATTGAGATTGAGAAATGGGAGTCGTGCTACGAGGTTAAAACCTCCTCCGTTTCCTAGGCCAGAGATGAAAAACTTTCGTACATTACCTAACTTATTACTGTAAAATCACAAATCCCACCTAATCTTTTGTAAAGCTAGCTGGTCATGGATGTGAGTTGAAATGCAAACGTATTGGAATGAGGCATGACTTCACAGAACTTTTGTCAATAAATGTTTATATGTGTTATACATGCTTTATCAACAGATAAGAATTGAACACAATTAAGAATGATCTATTTTATTTACAACTTCAGGTTTCCATTTCATGTCATCTTTTTTGGTTGTTTATGGGCGGAGCAAAAACATTTAAAAAGTAGGAAAACTAAATTAAACCCACTGAATTACAAAACAAAAAATAGTAAGTATCAATAATTAAATGAGAAATTTCTATTGTGGAATCGGTCCAACTATTATTTTTAATTATTAGAAATTAATTAAATTATTTACAAAATGTAGCTGGATTCCAATAATGTGGTACAAAAATGTAAAGATTTGTGAATAATTATAAGCTTTGTTATTTTGTGAGAATCAGTAAAAATTTTTTATTATTACCCATCCTCTGTATGAAAACATTGTCAATACTTTACAATTGTATTGCTAATAAACATTTCTGTATAGATGTAGATGCAATTTTATCAATATAAGACCAGATATCATCTCAGATTTACTTGTATGATTAATTGTTAGTTATTCTGATGGATTGATTTTGAACTAATTGTATTATGTGGTTCGATTGATAAATAAAACTTTAAGCTGAGGGTACATATGAAAAAACTGAACGTGCGATCCAAAAATAAACGAGTTGATGTATTCGTTAGGCCATCAAAAAAGATGATAGATTTGCATCAAGGACGTCTTTTTGACATAATATGTCGGCATACTTACGATGTAATTAGAAAATTTAGGACATAAACTCATTCATTATTA
Source organism: Acanthosoma haemorrhoidale (assembly GCA_930367205.1). Classification (NCBI taxonomy): domain Eukaryota; kingdom Metazoa; phylum Arthropoda; class Insecta; order Hemiptera; family Acanthosomatidae; genus Acanthosoma; species Acanthosoma haemorrhoidale. Next base: position 32,619,734 of record OV884009.1, on the reverse strand, counting down.
ACGTAATTTTCTCTGATTATTTATTGGTTGATGCATCATTCACCTTCTGTGAATTTATTTACTGATGAACTTTTAACCCACGTTTCTTTATTTCTTATTTTGAGTTATTTTCGTATGTTTATATATTATTACCGTATATAATTTTCTTCGTATATTATTAATTTTTTTGACAATATCTGTTCGTAAAGTTATTCTTATTTTATGACTTATAACTGATCGATAGTTGATTCTTTACTATCTACCTCTTAACTATAATCTTTACGATTTATGAAAATTATATTTTTTGAAAAAAGCTTTTGATTCTCTCCAAATCTTTTATTTATTTTTACTAGTCTACGTTTCGTTTATACAATGAACCTCAGGACTACAAATGATATTATATCATACTGTGTTCCATTCTTTCATTATTAAAATGTGGCCCAAAAATTGTTTTCTTGTAAGGTGGACAATGGATTTTATATTTTTATAAAAAACTGGTTATACATTTCATAGATAAGCTAGCAATTCATTATGCCATAATCGTAGAATAAACAATTGTATTTAAAGAAAATATCAGTCATAGTTCTGAGAATTGTATCTGTCTAAGAATTTAACATACTGTAAGTATGTTGTCTTTTTTTTTATGATGTAATAGTTATTTTTATTTGCCAGATATGAATTTGCTAGCTTGTCAGCTGAATATTATTTATATTCATACGGCCCTTGGTCCCGGACTATTTTTTTCATATTCTATTCTATTCGTTATTCTAAATAAATTTTATGTAAATCTAACGTATTGTTTTCTATTCTATTTTATTCTTTATTCTATATAAATTTTATGTAAATCTAACAGGTTTTTTCTATTCTATTCTATTTGTTATTCTATATAAATTTTATGTGAATCTAACATATTGTTTTCTATTCTATTCTATTCGTTATTCTATATAAATTTTATGTGAATCTAACATATTGTTTTCTATTCTATTCTACTCGTTATTCTATATAAATTTTATGTAAATCTAACATGTTTTTTTATTCTAAATAAATTTAAGTGAATCTAACATATTGTTTTCTATTCTATTCTATTCGTTATTCTAAATAAACTGTATGTAAATCTAATATGTTTTTTCTATTCTAAATAAATTTGTTGAAAATCAAACATGTTTTCTTTTTATTCTGTGCTCTTCTCAGCTCTAAATAATTTTATGAAAATATGACGTTTTTTTTATTTTATTCTTTTCTCTATGCTAAATAATACTATACTAAGGTGAAGTTGCAACGAATACTTCCAATCGAGATCTATAATAAAGAACCCGAGTTGGATTCTGTCGAGTGGTCGGTCTACAGTCGGACCATTGAGTGGTGTCGCGCCAAGGAAGACCGAATCAAGTGGACAAGGGACGTTCATTTGTGTCTGTCCGACTTCATTGTGTTTTGTCTCCAGTTCTGTGGACTCAAATTAATTTTTTTTAATGACAGTCCACTATGTTAAACGGATCTCGACCTGCGAGCACAAGTGGCGAGGGCCTATTCAGTTTTTCGAGTCACTGCGACCATTCCGCCGCTGTCAATGATTAACATGTCACCACCATGTGACGAAAAAATAGACCAAAAAAACTCTGAAAGAATGAAGAAGGCGTCTGGTGCCATTGAAAAACATATCTTGTCATATGAACTACTGAACTCGCCCCCGATGTTATGAAGAGACTTCCTGCAGGTAAATCATGACTGGGTTCTGACCCACTTATTGGGTAGCGGATCCTTCACTAGCTCATAGGAAAACCTTACGATTGGACTTTAATATTAACCGCATCTCTTTCAAAGAAATAATTATTTGACAGCACAATCATCTCCAAGAAAAAAAATATATTTTTTTTTTTTACACATTCTTAAATCTTTTACATCGATTATAAACTTAATGTAATTCTTTTAAATATATAAATCTATGACAAGGGAACTGACTAAACAATATTATCTCTTATAATTAATAATAATAAATAATTTTTAAAAAAATTATTCGGTATTTTTGGTAAAAACGGGTATTTTATTCGTCCGCCTTATTCATTGAATAAGCACAAAAAATATTTTAAATATAGAATTAATCACAGATTTATTGAATTATTTTATTGATGGTCAACCCAGTGTCGATCATTTGGTATTTTCTTGGGGCATCACTGGTGGTCAAATGGTCATGAGACAGACTGGGTAAAAAAAATATATTTAAAAAAATGTCAGCCACGTGGTCTCTACTACATTAGTTATCTCTACTCTACTAACAAACTAAAAAATGTTTACAGATATAAATCATTGTTTGAAGAAGATTACAATCTTTCCTCAAAGGGTAGTAGATGAATTATCTCATTTACACCATATTCGCAAGTTTGCGAATTTTTTCTTTAATTGATACCATCTGAAAAATTTGATTTCGCCCTACATGTCGCTGTCAAACGAGACTCCATCTGTTTATTACCGTTACCTGTAAACAAACCATTTAAGTACATAAAAATGTATCATTAAACACTCATCAATCACAAAAATCTGTTTGGGTATTTGTTATTTGAGTTATTAATAAGGATGTTTGTTGTATTTCCGTGAAGAAAGTCATGAATAAATCTTTCATTTTGGACAGTTGCAATTTTTTTGAAATCTTAATTAGAAATTTTTTGACACTTATACATCGTTCAATTCGAAAGTGGCAATACAACTTCATTACAAGTCAGGCAACCGTAACAAAAAGTAATTTCTTCGAAAAGGTCCAGATCTTTGAATTTATTTTTTTTCCTAAATTGAGTCGGTGGGATTTGACTATTTGAGACAAGTATGCATAAGGAGGGAGAAAATAGCTCACTTTCCCCTCAAAGGTGGGAAAAGGCTTAATACATAAACATAGACCTTAAACCCTTCACCGTTTCTTAAGTAATTCATAAAACCCCTCGGAATCATATACTTCCTTCCTTTTTTTTTTTATCTTTTTGTGTAAGCCTTCGAAATGTCCACAGGATGGATGAGAGATAATAGTGCACTAGGCCAAGCGGAAAAACAAGAGAGGCGTATAACGTCTGAGGCCCGCATAAATTTCTTTTATAATTTGCATTTCAATAAGAGTGTTAAGGAATTTTGAGTAAGGGAGGGAAGGGTATGGTATTGTAAGCCGTAGGAGGTACCTTGAGGTTTAAACCCTCTATTTCCTCGCCCGGCCGTTCAGTTTCTGACTCGCCACCCTAATTTATCAGGCTGCAGCTGGGAAATTGTCAAGGTTATAAATAAATCTTTGTAAGTTGAGCAAGTGCGCTTATTTACTCATCTTTGCTCGCGGGGGCAAGCGAGAAATACGGCCATGTTGCCCTATCTAGGCTGTGAATTAACAACTGTGCACACATTTCGAATAGTCCCTATTGCCGAGGTCAGTACCGCAGCGTTAGTCACACAAGCACTTCATTTATCAGCTGTAGGTTTTTTTTGTTTCTGTTTTCCTACATGTAAATGAGCGTATATTTTATTTTTGAGTATTAATTGTGTTTTGGTTTCAGTTTAGAGGAAGAAACAGACTACTCAAACTGATTGTTCGTCTCGTGGTCAGGATTTTCAAAACCACGATAGAAAACATGATCTACAAACGGTACTCCAAGTTCGAACAACGGAGCAACAGCGAGCTTCACGAGGTCTTTGATCTGCGGTGAATGAATTCATTCAACGTAGACATATCAAATTTTTCGACTCATTACAGTACTTGACAAACTCAGTATTTAGCACGATAACCCCCACTCCGTTCTCCTATCGATGGCATGACGCTGTGGAGGCCGGAACGCTTTAGTCTTTAGGTTCTAGTTTTTAAGTTTTCCTATATTGTAAACCGAAGGTGACCCCATCACCTAGTCCTGTCTATTTGATATTGTATTTTTTAACTGTAAAAAGAAATTTTTTTTTTGTAATTCACCCCTCCTTAAAATGCATCTAAGTATGTGGCAAGAGGAGCACTTTTCTATAAAAATTGTTCATGTTGTAAAAATGTTAAATAAAACCGGTTTAGAAAAAAAAGGTACTTTAAGCTACCTGGTCCTGCGAAGTACTCTGTACTCCCATCTCATTCCCGGCAACACAGAGCGACGCCTAAGGTGGCATCTTGACCTTCTCCAAACTAACTAGTATTTTGCTTATAATGAACAAGTAGCGATTATTAAAGTGACAAAGTGATTTTGGCTAATGATCCTTTTTCCAAAAAAAAATTAACAAGACGTCAACTGAAGTAAGCACTGCTCAAAACTACGTAGATATCGATGTAAACATTTCAATAAAGAATAATCCTAACAAAAAAAAAGTATGTGTGTTTTAAATGTATTTTAGAAGGACTTTAAAGGAAGGGGCGTCTGACAACTAAATGTAAGCCTGTCTATTTGATATTGTATTTATTGACCGTATAAAGAAATTTTGTTTTGTAATTCTAGCCTCCTTCAAATACATCTACGTATGCAGGCAGAGGAGCACTTTTCTGTAAATATTGTTCATATGTTGTACAGAATGAAATAAACAAATTATCTGTTTCTAAAAAAAAATAAAAAAAAAATTACTAATTGTTATTCAGGGCGTTGAGGATCTTTTATTGGATGCTGTAATAAAAATTATTGAAACATATGTATATTTTTTTAATTCCAAATAATTGATAACATTTCTGTTTTATTTATATCGTATATGTACCGCCGAAGCGAGTACTAGAGTGCCCTCCGCTTCCTCTTTCGCTTGCGAGGGAGGCAACAACCGTGTGGGCTTGGGGGGCCCCTGGGCTGTTTGTAAATATTGTATGAATGTGCGAACGAATGATTTGTAAATATGGTATGAATGAAATCACTTATCTCAATTATTTATTGCCTATTAAGTAGGCAGATTGTAATTTCATCATAATAAAGTTGTTATTGAATTGAGAATTATTTATATCGTTATGTCGTTTCATCATTAAATAAGAGCTATGTGTTAAATTTTATATCACGCAAATGTGGAATAAAAATGATCTAAACCCTAAAACAATACAATTTTTTTTTTTTATTCCACAAGACATATTCTACAATTGCTTTATTTAATTTTAGGTTACAAGGCCGTAATTCATTTTGTTGGCAGACGCCAGTGAGCCTCTAAACTAAAACTAAAATACAATTAATACATAGAAATAAAATATTCAGACATTTATATATATAAAGCTCAAAACGAAAAAGCTACTAAAAGTCTGATTTATAGTGGCCCTTAAGAATTAAATGGACGCCAGCGTGTGTGCGCTCCCTGGTTGAAACGTTATGTGCAACAGTTTTTACTAGATTATTGTTACTGAACACAATTTTCAATAAACCTTTCTTATTGTTCTCTCCACTCACAATGCTTTCTTTGACTACGTTACAAATCAAGTCAATGTGAGTGGTATCGGTAGATATGGTTGTGGACCTGAGTGAATTTGATATCACTCTTAATATTTTATTCTGTATCATCAGTAGCCTGTTCGTACGCTGAATGGTAGAGGTCATAATAATACTTTTGTCGATCTTAAATTTTTAAGGTATATTAAAGTATATTAAGGTAACTTAAATGTCTACTTATTTAGGCCCGGTGCATACATCCGGGTTTTAAACCTGCTAGCACCTCGCGTACGTAGGATATACAGTTTATACCCAGAATTATTAAATTTTTAATGTGAACAGTTTCTCAGTGAGTGAAGATTCTGTTGCAGATTTTTGGCCAGTTTTAACGACAAATAAAAAAAAAAAAATTAAGACTTCCACTTACAACATACACAAATTGTTCAGATGTATAAATTTGATAATTCTTATAATAAAAAATGTATAAGTCTAAATGAATATTTTTTTATGTCTTAATAATATTTAGACTATTAAGCATTTTGAAAAAGATCGGGCATGGTTTTTCTCCTTGGTTGAGTTCACGATATAAATTATCAAAACGCATATATTGTAAGACGGTGCGAACGAATTTGTGATTGTTATAACCGCTCTCGTGACGTTGCAGTGCCATACGTCAATCTTTCTGTCTTTGTTTTTTTTTCCCTGACCGTTTTCAATAAATGGATGTACCCAGGATTGCCTACTTCGTTTTAAAATATATTTTTTACAGACTAGATAAGGACTATCGAAGACATCGTTGGGATCCCAATATGTTAGAGTACGCTCGATATAAAAACCGTTATTGTGCATCCGATCTTATACTTAGGAGAACAGAAACGAATAATACCTACAGCTAACAATAAGGAAGATACCCGAATGAATAGTAATTTCTTCAGGTAGAAACTTCTTTATTGTGAAAAAATTACATTCTGCATTATTGTGATAAATGTTCTCATTCATACCATATTAACAATATTCACTCGCTCATTCATACACTATTTACTAATAGCCCGGAGACCTCCCAAATCTACATGGTTGTATCTTCTCTCGCGTGCGAGAGAGGAAGCGGAATCTTGGGAAGTCCCCCACGCTCCTCCGTCAGCCGCGTCGCGCGAGAGCCACAGACCTTCATGGGAGTGACTGGAGAAACTGGCAATTGCCAGGACTCCCACTGTCACGCATTTGTAGCAGGTCACGAGGCAACTGCCGATTTAGTCCCCGAGGAGGATTATAGGGAGGAGTGGTGCAGAGCAATGACTGTGCTACAGGATTAGGGTGGTTGGATAGGTTACTATATAACTACATGAACTTGGAAAGGATGAGTTCGAGAATGTAGGGTATATTAAGATCGTTATGAAGGGTTATGTTTCTGGCGTCATAAGAAGCATTTACTATTGTTCTCAGGACTTGATTGAAAGGATGGGATACGCTTGATGTTCTACATTTTTTCTGTCCCCCATAGCTCTATTCCGTATGTCCAAATTGGCATAAGTATAACTTTGTAGATTAGTAATTTATTTTCTATTGAGAGATGGGATGTCCTTTGAAGTAGTCTGTCCAGTTGTTGAAGTCGTCTGTTTAGTTCTTGTATTTTTAGCCTCGTGTGTGGGTTCCAGGTTAAATTGTCTGATAAAAGATATAACTCGATAACGTTTATCGGTTTTAATGATGAGGTAACTCGGCCGATAGAGACAATCCAATTACGAACTGGAAATAATTCGGTAATCTAAAGCGTATTGCTGAATATACGGGTATATTCCAGCGTAGCAGTGCGTACGCCGGTAAGAAATGAAAAAACATTTTATCGACTAGGCAGTGGGATGTATAGGCCCAGACTGCACCGGCATTAACCATTGCTAAGCCACACGCAACCCCCCTCCCTCCCGTATTTAAAGCCTTTATAGATGCGAGACCGAAGGAACGATAAATTACTATGTCTTATTATTTTCCGATATATTACACCCATTTACAGGAGTCCTACTGCTTCGGGGAAAAAACAAAAATAAACGGTAGTGTAGGTAATCATCGACTGGAATTGCTATGGGAAGAAATAAAGATACCTATGTCATTTATTTTTTTAATGACTGAATAACCCTCGTGGGCTTAGCAGCAACCAATATGATAGTGACCTCATTATCACATCATGACATTGCTTCGAATGCATAACGAAACTTCAAGTCGATCAAGGCTTAACCACCCCCAATTTGTTAGTGAAACCGATACGCAGAATCTAGTTGTCAGTCGTGCCAATATCAGCACTCTTCAAACAAAATTAAACTTCTAAAATATTAGGCAAACCAAGGTAACTCACTACAATATTCATCTTGCATTAAGTTTCTTATTTGTTAAGCACAAAATTTATGCATAGATGTAAACATATCTACAGTTTATTACTATAAAATACTGATAACATAAATTATCTAAAGCACTCATGGCATAATGTAATACGAAGAAATGTTTATCTATTAGCATCTAGTTTTTATAGTCGTTAGATTTTTTACCAATATTTTGCCCAGATAAAAATTTATATGTACTTTAATGAAGACTTATTCGTAACAAACACCGATGGTGATGAACTGCATTTAAGCATAAGATAAATTGATTGAAGTACACTGTTCATCACACAATTAAGGGTTCGCTATGGCGATAAACAAAATTTTAACGACAATATTGATGAATATTCAATAAACTAATAAAAAATATATATTTAAAAAGTAATGCTTCACCAATGTCAAATGGGGGCTTAGGCCTGCAACTCGAACAGAGATACCTTAGCATGTGTAGGTGTCATTAATTAATTTGTTGGTATTACATTATAAATTATTTTATCTATAATTTAGTGTAGGGTATTCAATTTAAGATCTCGCCGTCTTGGTTAACAATAGGCTTTTTTTTATTAACTATATTTACAAAAGGATTCCAAAACTGTCATTAACATATTGTTTACAACTCAACCAATAGTTCTTTTATGACAATGAAGGAAAAAAAAAATAATAAATAATACTAGTGATTTAATAATAAATAATAATAGTGATTTAATAATAAAAAAAATTAATCGTACTAGAGAGATGGGAAAACTTCAATCACGTTTTAAATTACAGTTCATTTTAATTTCTATGTATACTGCATGTCTCGGTTGTCCTCCTCGTGTTATTGTAATATAATGGTATATAACATAATAATATGTTTACAAAATAATTTCAAATGGTAGGGAAATTTGTGTAGGTAAGATCTTTTTATGTAGAGTGTCAAATTAGATGTAGCGACTCTGTATGGTAACACACAATATCTGCAGGGACTTAAGTGGACCACGATAGCTGCTCGAACCGTTTTTCCATCCACAACGAATTTCTTGGTTCAGTCGCTCGTTGCAGAAACAACAAACAGTGACAAAAAAACGGAATTTTTTTTTGTATTTGACTGGTAGACTTTTCGATTTGTGTAGAATTCTTTTATGCTCATCTTTATTTAAACACTCAGTTCGATGAATTAAAAAAACTCGTAATACATCACAGATTATTTCTACTTGTACAGTATAATTTTGAGTCGGCCAGCATCAATTGAAGTGGTAAGAATGGAAGATTCAAAATATGAAGAAAATAAATTCATAACCTGCCCTGTTGATTTTGATTCCTAACTGAACTTATTTTTATCATAAAACTTATTTTTATATTATTGCAGAAACCCCAAAGCTTCAGAGATTGGGGGATTTTTGAAATCCCCACTTCTTAACGTTAGTGCACATAAGACGACTCCTTACCAAGTATTGAACTATGCTTTATTTTCAGGAAGTTTTCTGAAAAAAAAATTTCAGTAAAGTCAAAAGTTTATTTTAAGCACCAGTTTTTAAATTCGTGACTTATGGGTTTTTTTCAATAGTCGATTCAATGCGTTATGCATCACAACGTTTCTGCTTATTTCAGTCAGTAAAAACTTTCTTGAGTAGGACGAGATGTCAGAATACCGTTGAAACACAAAGAGTAAAGAAACAAAAAAGCAACGAAAAAACGAACTAAAGCATAGCGATGCTAAATGGAGGAAATTAGACAGTAGGTGGCCTATTATAGAGGCAGCCGTTGGACCAAGGGACAGTGGGTAACTGCTTTTCAAATTCATCAGCCTTCCCTTTTATCAGCCTGCATTAGGACTGAGTGCCGGCCACCGGCAAATACCATATTTACCATCCACTGTCTTCGGCGACCCCCCCCCAAATTACCGATCGTTCATAAGTTCCTCAGATGACTCAAGTTCGTAAAAAGCTATTTCGTGAAGCACTTATCCCTGATACGTTGCAGGTCACCGGCGATGAAGAGAAAACAGTAGCACTAAGTGAGAGGCTTTCATGCAAGTACGTGACGATTGTCATCCGTTCGTCAGTTATCGATTCAACCATTTTCGACCTTGTTGGGAACGGTCGGACCGGCAAAAAGCAAAGGGGTAATCATTGGGCAATAAGCTTGAGTTAACAGTAGGTGGGAATCCCACCCTGAGCATTTGCTAAGACATCTACCCCCCAGTGGAACCTAGAAGGCCTTGACCACCTTGTCCAGATCTGCTCTTAAGGCCGGAGTTCAATGCTCAGACCGAAGTAAGGAACATTTACATTAATTAATTAAAAAACTAAAGAAATTAATCAAGTCCTACTTAAAAAAGTTTAAGATTTAATATAATGATTTCCGTCACAGCCCCTCATATTTAATAATTTAACAAAAAAAGATTTCTAAAGATATTTAAAAAAAAAAAGTGGGTTTCAAATGCCACTGTAAGTATATAAACGTTTTTAATATAGGCATAATGACTTCTATAGCAACCACTAATTACAATTATTTTTTTATTTTTGAATAAAAAATATTTAGTGAACAAAATGATTTATTAATTTAGAAATAGGTATGGTAAAAAATACCAAGTATATATTTGATGCTGAATCCAACCAATATCCCTTGATTTAATTTCTTGTTTATAGGTAAATTGAAAACAAACCTATTTTGACTATAATCAGCGTGAACAAATTTCAGTCATAAAAAATGTAGTTGACCTCATTTACTATCCGCTGTCCACGCAGAACCCCCCCACTCTACTGCACACCCGACCATTCATAAGGACCAGCCAGCGCTGACTCAAGTTCTTAAAAAGCGACTTCGTGAATCACTTGTCATCCCCAACTGCAGCGGTCTAACGGGCTTACCGCACAGATTACCTGTGATAAAGATTCTAATCGTGTGGCTCCCTACCACCTGCTCATGGTTACTGGAGCAATGCTTATTGCACGCCGTGGCACTTCTAGGCGAATTGTGGAGATACTAATTGATCATTTGTCATATCTAAAACTACAAAGCGATTAATTTGTTATAACTGTTAAAAATAACAACCTATGTTTCGAAACGTATTATTATTATGTGGTACTCACGCGCCCTTGGTCAGCCTCCGCTGGCTCTTATCCGGTGACGCGGCTGACGGAGGAGCCTGAGGGACTTCCCAAGACTCCGCTTCCTCCTTCGCATGCGAGGGAGGTGACAACCATGTGGATTTGGGAGGCCTCTGGGCTGTTTGTAAATGTGTATGAATGACCGAGTGAATGAGGTCATTTTTTTTTTTTTTAGCTCTTAAACTTATAAAAATAGGATGTGGGAAAAATAAAGGAAAATTATTTTGGGCTAATGAGTGCCTTTCACTAAGGGGAGTCCCCCATTTGAAGGATGTATGAGAAGGATATAGGGTGTGGAATGCCTAAAGGAGGCGGGTGGAATCAGGAAGGTAGTGAGACTCTACCGAGGGTGAAGCCTACTATTTAAAAACTGTGTGAGTGAGTGTATAGATAAATTATTGCATATCAAATAAATGGGGAAGATACCGGGACATGTATAACAGTTTAGTAACAAGTTGAATTGTAAATTAAACTGTACATAAAGTTAAACAAATTGAAATATTGTTTTGAGAATGCGAAGCGTGGATCAAAACATTGAAGAAACTGCCTCAACAACGAAGCTTAATGTTCCTTTAATATCAAGTAGACTACGCCACAAAGTTTTTTTTTTTCCCCGAAAGGAGGGAGGGAGGTCATAGACTATGCAAAATCAATTGAAGAGAGTTGGTAAGAGGAAGGGATCCACTTTTTAATATATGGACTATTTATATCGCCAGCCTGTAAGGAATAAAGGCGCTCGTCGGCTTTGAGGGGGGTTCAACTCAGCTCTAGTTAGCATTTTTGAAGAAGCATATTGCAGGGAAAAGCCGCATAATTTATCAATAATTTTTTATCGCGGGTATTTCATCGCCCAATAGGGGAGTGGGGGATGCATTTATTCATGGTAGTTTGGAGAGGCGGCATAAAATATTAACGAAGCGATCTGGAGCCAGGCTCCTTTACGACACTGTTCAGTTGCATATTACGTTTGCTCCTCCTCCTCATCCTCCTGTTTTCAATTAAGCCCCCGGCCTAGGGTTTGGATCGCAGCTTTTTAATGGCTTCGCTGGACGAATTATTAAACCGGCTTTCAAGCCTTCGTCACGCCTTTAATTCACACCGGCCCGCCTACCTCTTACTAGACACAATCTTGTCGTGTATATTACAGCGGCGTACCAGCTCCCGCGCCTCTAGCTTCTATTTGCAAGCATGTACAGAGCAATCATTATTCCTAAGTAGAAATGAATTATAGAAACCGAAATTATTTTATATACAGGATTTTATTCTTTATGTGCTAAAATTACAATCTGCCTTATTAGGCAATATGTAATTGAGATAAATGTTCTCATTTATACCATATTTACAATTCATTATTCATATAATATTTTAAAAAAGCCCGGAGGCCTCCCAAATCCACGTGTTTGTCACCTCCCTCGCATACGAAAGAGGAAGTTACAGGTGGTTGATAGGTAGTAACTGACAAAGTAAACTCTTTATAAGTGAAATATAATATTAATTCAACGGTTTTTCAGTTTCACCTCCAGAAGCAGGAATAAATTGTTGGATGAACTCAACTTTGAGCAAGTGACGTAAAGTTGTCCGATAGAGATCGCCATCTGAAATCAACTCCTTGCTGAGCTCCGAAAGATTATGGACTTGACACCAATCTACATAATTTGTTGACATTTTTGATAACCCTTCTCAACACCCTCAATCTTGTGGGGGTGAAGTCGGACTTGACCATCACTATTCATCTAAGCGACCCCGAATACTATTGACTCAAAATGTTTATCGGTCGTTTATTATTATTTATATGATTATAATTATTACATCGTTTATGATTGTTTTTACATATCGCCACTTTCCCATTTCCCCTCGAAGGGATGTCTTACCCTCTGATCAGTTTGGTCCAGAATGTAAGTCATACGTGTTACGAGTTTGGTGTAAATTGTTCCACGCATTCTATAGGTACACTGGAGCACAAAATATCCATATAGTTAGTGTTGACATTAACCATTTAGTGCTTACAATCTTCAAGCCGTAAGATATCGTTTAACGAATTATCTATTGTAGTATGTATGGCACACTGGACACAATGGAATTTAAAAAACTAGTGGACAGGACTTGCGGCAGAGGGTAAAGGTAATGTGGGAACATTTCGCTTCATTAACTTTGATTCGCCATTGGTTGCACCAATGCTCGATTTCATCAAGGTGTTTTTGAAGGTTATGGGATGCTGTATCGGGGTCTGGGTGGGATGATGACAGGACTGCAGTGTCATCTGAAAATGTTACCAAGAAGGTATTAGGGGTAGAGGGGACATCAGCGGTGTATAGGTTATAAAGGATGAGACCCAGGACGCTGCCCTGTGGAACTCCTACTTTTATGAGATAGTAGTTAGAATATTCTAAGCCACAGCCGACTTGGAAGAAGTGGTTTGAAAGGTAGGACTGTAGGATTAGGAAAAGGGTCTGTGGTAAATATCTTTTGAGCTTGTAAAGCAAACCTGCGTGCCAAACTCTCTCTCAAAAGCTTGAGCTTTGTCCAGAAAGGCAGCAGGCCGAGAATTGGGGCTTGTTGAGAACGCGAGGGCCTTGTTGAGCAGTGGAAGGTCGTTGACGGAAACCAAACTGGTGAGTAGGATAAAGGTTTTTAGATTCAACAATTGGAAGTAGGCGTTTTAATAGGAGTTTTTCAAATATTTTTGAGAGGATAGGGAGTAGGCTAATTGGACGATGAGGCGTCATTGGGTGGTTTACCGGGGGTGGCGAATAGGACTATAATGGAGTGTTTCCAGAGGAGAGGAAAGTGCGTCGTTCTGATAATGCAGGTTAGGAAGATTATGGCTTTAGGAGGAAGTTGTTGGAAAATTCGAGGAGTAAGGAGATCATATCCAGGGGATTTTCGGTAAGGTAAGTTTTTCAGAAGATATTTGACCTCAGAGGGGTTAACGGCTTTTAGTGGAAGTGAGAGGAGGATAGGTGAAGTGAGGAAATCTTTAATAGTTGTGCTGTGAGTATTGTTTTGGGGAGTGATGGGAGGAGTGAAGTTACGGGAAAGATGCAGTGCGAATTCTTCCAACCTTTTGCCATCCGAAGCCACCCAGGGGGCCCATCATCACGACGGAGTGGGTGTGAAATAGGATGATATTTTAGGATTGTTTTAGTTACATTCCACAGAGAGTTATCCCCAGTAGACAGAAAGGAGAGGTGGGAATTAAAAGAATCGGAACGGAAGGATGCCAATTGCCGCTTTACTAATCTGCAGTACTGATAGTACGAGCGACGATCAGCACGATGCCGGGATTTTTGCCACATTAATCTCCTAAAATATTTTTATTTTTAGGAATGACACTGACAATGATTTGTCAGATACATCCGCTTTCTATCAACTGTTGAATAAATTGAAAGTAATAGCATTTTAAAAATATTCATACCACAAGCGACGGTGACGGGTTCAGCTAACGCTGTGGAAACGATTTTAATTACAGTTATAGTGACATTTTGTAATTATATTCCACCAAATGTCAGACACTTATTATTCGTCAGGTGCTACTCAGGTTTCAATTCAATATTATTTATATTTTCCCAAAATAAACTTGGAGCTCCATGCAAAATTTTATCTCTTCTGTTTGAAAAGGCTCACAAAAAACAAAGTAGACAGACCCATGTGGGTTTCTCAAAAAAACAAAAACTAAACTCTAAAATTCAGACATCGTACTAACGAAACGAGCAAACATATATCACAGAGAAAAAATAAGTAATGCGACCACCGAATGAAAACAGTGAATATATTTTGGTTTTGAAATAGCGTGAGGGACAACACATAGTTAATTTAAACAAGACCGAACTCTGCCAGCAATGGAAGTGTGACTTCCATCCTATGGTTGGCCGGCTTTGGCCCCTTCACACACATTGCCGGGTAAGATGAGAACCTTTAACCTACTTGATAACTGCAGTCATATGCTCATCATAAACCAATTTGTATTGATTGCATATAATCATTTCAATAAAGAAATACATATGATTAATTAGGATATCGAATATGAGATCTCGTCGTCTTGATGAGCAAAAGAACTGAAGGGAACCCACCCTAATTGCATGTAACTATCCTAGGTACACCTAAATCAAAAAAAGGGTCACAAATCCAACCTTTGGAGAACCTAAAGGAGTAATCCGAAAATATAGATGAAGGTTAACTTTGGAAACAACCAGATACTCTGTATCCAATTTTATAATGCAAGGACAGGATCATTAGATCAAAAAATGTGCTCATTTTTTAGATAAAGAATAAATAAGTAAAATATCTTTATTTGTATAATAAGAAAAATTGATTGTACTGCATTATTGATTGACTAAAATTGCCTTCATGTTTATTCACAATAAATAAAATATTAAGAATATATAATATCACCTTAGCATTAAAAAAAAAAATAATATACACATTATACGTACAGTGCATCAATTTTTACGTGATAATCAATAATTACAATTGCATTTCAAAAAAATGTATCGTTAATGAGAGAAAAAATAAGAAAATATCGCTTTTTAAGTGTTGACGCCTTGGGAAAAAATAACGTTTGCTTCATTAATTTATTGAGGAAATAGCCAATTGCTGAGTCACACAGTTGATACGGTAATCGTTTAAACTGTCACAAACGATATGAAGTATATGTGACAATTTCCTGCATTGGACCTATTTGTCCATTCCCATGTCTCTTTTCGTAATTAGGCTTATTATGAAGCAATTTAGGAATTCGTCAGACATCTTGTAGTTTGGTATGATTATTTATTTAAATATCATTAGACGGACGGATTTTCGTAATCAATAACTAGCATTAAATAGAAACAAAAACATAGCAACGATGGTATAATCTCCTCAACACAGTAATCGATGTTTATATTTTAAATATGCAAATTATGATTATTCAATAGCGTTACCAATTAGGTATATATACGTGAATTGATTAATAAAAATTGATAAGATAATATCATTCTAAGTAACAGTAGCATAAGTCCTGATTAAACCTGAATAGGCGAAACGCCTACTCATAGTGTCATATTAATAAAAACGATATATTGAAAGAGATGATTTTTGCTAACAAATATCGAGTAGTAACACAAAGTGTTTCTGTTTGAGTACTACTACTCCGAAGAATAATGACAAAAGACGAAGAATTGTGGAAACCACTTTAAGAACGGGGATTCGTAGATATTTCTCGGGAAATGTTCTAGTCAGCACCATTTTCCCTTACAACATGGCGAGGAGTCACTTGACAACATAGCAACATATTTTTTAAGCTCATCAACAATGGCTTTCAGATCACTTAGAGAAATCCAGATTAAATTTTTTTTTTTCTTTAAAACGGGAATGGAATTTGTCTACCATTTTGTTACCTACCACCAGATGACCACTCGCAGTGCCACCAGACACATGGTTGAAACATCAGTTAAAATTATGACACAGTTGCCCCAAAGGTCAACTATGATGCGGAGCAAAATTAAGGATTTCATTACGGCAGTTTTTCAGTCTTAAATTCTTCCCTTACTTTTCAATTTCAAAATCTTTATTATGATAAAATCTCCCTTATTGGGCAATAAGTAATTGTGATAAATGTTCTCATTCATACCATATTTACAATTCATCATTCACACATTTTTACAGTATTTACAAACAGCCCAGAGACCTCCCAAATTCATATGGTTGTCACTTCCATCGTAAGCGAAAGAGGAAGCGGAGTCTTGGGAAATCCCCCCTGATCATCCGTCAGCCGCGTCACCAAATACAAGCCAGTGGAGGCTGACCAAGAGCGCGAGAGCCACAAACGCTCAGGACATGATTGGAGAAACTGACCATTGCCAGGACACCCACTGTCCTGTGTTTATAGCAGGTCACCGCCGCCTTAGTCCCCGAGGACTATAGGGATGCGTGGCACAGTGTGATGACTGTCTACGGGATTAGGGTGGTTTCCATGGAATATCATGAACTTGGAAGGTACTAAAGTCACAAATTACATTTAATAAAACAAGACTTTAAATATTTAATTTTATACCATACGGGATATGATAAGAATATATATATTTTTTTTTATAACTATGGTAGCAGTATATCAAATGAAACCTTTAGATAAAATTTTATGTCCTTAAAAAAAAAGAGAATATAATTATTAAGTCTGACAAACAGACACAGGGGTTTCTGGCAAATATCACACTACTTCTAGTTTTGAAAAAAACAACTCCAAAACCCCCGAAAAGTCCGTAAATTGTCAATATATCTTGACTTATAACTTTTAAATAGGCACCTAGGTAAAAAATAAACGGAAATTTTTTTTTTAATACCTTTAATTAGGTACTAGATGTATGATAATAATGAATATTGATGATTTGATATTACGCTGTAAGAAATAGATGAAATTAAAAAAAAATGAAAAGTGAAAAAAGTAGAACATCTATGAAAAAATAGTGAAACACAATAACGTCATAATACTTAAATAACCTATAATTAACAAAACTAATAATTTAAAAAAACTTTATTATATGTAACAATTTAGTTCACTGTAGTGATGAGGTCAACAAATGCATTTCGCTTTTCGCTCTTCAAGGCAATAAACTTACTATTTATTTTGGGAATAACTTGAATTATTATTATTAGTCAAAACAAATTTATTAACCTCCATAAAGCACACTATAAAAAAATGCTGGTTGGATCGAAGGAGGTAATTTAAGCTAAAACTTAAAGTATATAACTTATGTTAAACATATTTATTTTTGATTTTTTAAAGTATATTTCCTTGCCAACGACAGCTATAGAGTGTACTTGGACCCTTGACAAACAAATAATTTCTGCTCCTACCTGCTTCGAAGGAAAGCCACCCTCTGAAATCACTTATTCGTATGACATCTTTCAGCTGCTTCTCGTCGATTGAAGATTGGGGATGTCTTGTTGACTTCATCGTTCTGAAGAAAAAATAAAAGAATAAAAATCCTATTATTTACGTTAGACTAGCGGATCAGATCTTTTCGAGTGGAAACATTGTGGGAAAATATGGCAACATGATTGTCCCTATTCAACGTCCAGCTTACGGCCAAGTGGAACCGTACGGATCTGAAGATCAGTCGTGGGCAGGTGCTGAAAAAGGTATTGTCTGAGGGATACCAGGCCACTTCTCCCCATTGTCGATGTTCGGTCTCGCTGCCGAAACGTCAGGGAATAAAGGGATAAAACGGGAGAGGCAGATGAAAAAAAAAATGGGAACCGGGAGACAGGAGTAGTAGTACGTCTGTGACATATAAACATCGATCGTTTCTCTCTTGTTTGTGGCCATTATTGAATAGGACCGGTGAACATATCACCCACCAAAGGGGAAGGCTATACTTTCAAACTGGTGAGGACCAACCATCTTTCGCCTGTCTGTCTATATCACACGATAAAGGTCACGAAAGCGATCCTAGGCTTGATTTTTCTTAAGTCATATCGAATGCAACATTCAATGTTCTTATTTATGATCATGGTTAAGGATGCATTAGAAAAATGAGTCAAAAATAATTAACAAGATATTCCTAAAAGTTAACATTTAGGACCCAACATTAGAAATTATCTTTAGGTTTTTTTGTTTTTTTTTATTATGTTTTTCCTAAATTGGAATCTATATGTACTTCAGTGAAGACTTTTTTCACCATCAAGAGCGTTTATTTCTAGACTAAGTGCAAAACCTTATTTGCATTTTATTACTTAAATATTGGAAATTGATTTGATTAATGTAACAAAACAGCGTTGAGTATGTACCATTCCGAGAGATTAGAGTACCGGCACCGACTGGTATCTGCACTTCCTAGACGGCTGGAAGAGGATAAACGCGTGCCTTTGAGATCAGCATGGAAAGAATAAGAACACATGTTGTAACAAAAAAAACGAGGAAGGTTATCTCGTAGGTGTGTAAGCTTGAATTGAATATACGGAGATACCTGTGAGAAATAGTGAGTGTTCTAAAGGAGGAAAGATAGACGGATCTTAGGAAAGGACTATTAAAGGTAACTCAAGCAAATTCACTTGGTGTGGGGGACATTAATCCCCGTGGGAGCTTAGGACATTCAATTATTATATCAATATACAATAAGCATTATGTGTTACAGAAATTGTTTAAAATGAGTTATTAACTTTAATAAACCAGTAGTTTTGGCGTAGAAAAAGGATCGTTTTTATTTGTATCTTTCCCAACCAATTCACCCGGTTATAAATTGGTGCAGGCTAGCTGATAAGTCTTCCATAATTCTTTCCAGGTTCCTAACTTCCCGTTCCCTGATTTCTCAACCTCTTCCAAAGGAAAATTTCCTATTTCCCGGTAGGTACGGGGCTGTTACAGTGGTGTCAGGTGTGGGGTGGTTGCAATAAAACCACAAATTAAATTTACGCTCCAAAATGGCTACAGAAGAGTTAAAAAGAAAGCTGGAAGAGACGCTGGTTAGGAATGACGAATTTAAATTAAAAGAGACCGAGCTTCAACAAAAGATTGAAGAGCTGCAGGCTCAGCTGGCGAGTGAAACGAAACCGGTCATTAAACCGAATCGAAAGGACCTATCCTTGCAGTCATTAGTTAAGCCTTGGGGGGGCGAGGCCACTGGCAGGCCGGTGGAGGAGTTTTTAGAATACCTGGCGGAAGTAGCGGATTGCGGGTCATGGGATGATGTAGACAGAGTACGGATATGCCGGTTAAAGCTACAGGGCCAAGCGGCTACGTTCGTCCGAGGGACGGAGGAACTAAAAGGGGGGGTGACGTTCGGGGATCTCTGCAAATCCTTAAAAGAGCGATTTGGTGACCCCAACACGTTCGAGTATTATGAAAGGGTGCTGCAAGACATAAGCCAACATTCTAAGGAGAAAATACAGGAGTTCGCAGACAGATGCATTGTGGTGGGCGGAAAAATGAGCAGACCGGCCCTGAGTGTGGAAGAGAAGGTATGGTGGACAAATGAGGTGGACCGAAAGGTGTTAGAGACGTTCAAACGGGGTCTGCTGGGGGAAGTTGGCAAACAAGTCCTGTTCGGCCGGCCAAGGACGTTAAAGGAAGCTGTGCGAATGGCTTTAGAGTTAGAACAAGCTCTGCAAGAGCATCAGGGAGGGAAGCAGGTATATGCGGTACGGGAACCAGAGGTGGATTCAGCCGGAAAGCAACGAGAAGCGCAAAGCCCGGCGTGTGTATGCGCGGCGTACCGACAGCCAAATAACCGAGGAAGAGAAGGCGAGACCCAACCGACATTGGCAGAAATACAATGCTATCGTTGTGCCAAAAAGGGGCACATAGCAAGGAATTGTCCTGGCCAACGAAGCCTGCCTCCAAAGACTGGACGAACTGGACGAAGGCCGGACGGCCCTAGGGTTTGCTACCGTTGTGGGCAACCAGGACACTACTCGTCCCATTGCGAATCGCCCGCTGTGAAAGAGAGTGACCCAAAAGGCCTAGGTCTTTCCCAAAAACCCGGGACGGACCGTTGTTGAACAACGAGGGTGGCCAGTGGCTATTGCCGACTATAACGTGGCAAGGGGGAGATGGGTTGAGTCTGGAAATAGAATTATCGGGGTGGGTACGGCGGTTGCTAGTCGACACGGGAGCCCAGATTTCCGTACTCAAGGAGGCAATACCGGGCGTGAGGATAGCACAATCGGAAGTAAGGGCCAGAGGGGTGACCGGTCAGTCCCTACAGATATTGGGCGAACAACAGCTAACGTGCCGGGTAGAGTATCAGGAAATAGAGCATACCTTCACAATCGCTGCCTTGGACACATCCTTCGATGGGCTACTAGGGCTAGACTTGATGAAGAAACTAGCGGTACAATTAAATACAGAGACTGGGGCGGTACGGATCGGTGAACGAGCGAAAATTAGGTGCGTAGGCCACGAGCGAACGGAGGCGCATGGGGTTACGCAGGAAGAAGGCCCTCAGGCAGAGATCATAATCTCAAGGGAGAACGCTGAAAGTATAAATAGGGAAGCAGAAGGCGACGAAGAAGGGCGAAGCACTCCCAAGCGACGAAAGGGGAGACCGAACCGAAGGAAAGAGTACCGGAGGGACCAAGGAATTACGGAGCGAGAGCCGGATCCGGGAGAGCCAGGGGAATGCCGAGTAAAAGCCGCGAAAAGATATGTGATTCCAAAGTACGCGGAAGCAATTGTAGCAGGGGTAGTGGACTTGGTAGATGATGAAGAAGTGATCATAGAACCCGAGGTTCAACCACAAAAGGGACTGAGAACCGGCAGAGTAGTGGACAGAGTGAGCGACGGAAGAGTGAAAATTAGAGTAGTGAATCTAGCAGGGGAGCGAATTGTAATCGACCGGGGGCAAACGCTAGGAATGGCAACGAGGGCTCAGGTAAACGACCAGGTTGGGACGGTGGTAGGAGCGGTAAAGCAACAGCAGGGGGAAGCCTATGAGAAGCGTAATTGGGACAAGGAACTCGGCCACTTGCAGCCATGCGACCGAGAGATGATCGAGGAAGTGCTTAACCAGTATGGGACACTGTTCGATCCGCCGGACGAGAGAGGATGCACCCTGGGAGTGGAACACACGATCGAGACAGGCGAGGCAGTGCCGGTGGCAAAAAGACCATACCCGGTACCCTTCCACCAGAGGCCAGTTGTGAAACAGCATATACAGGAAATGCTGGACAACGGCGTGATCCAACCGTCGTCCAGCCCGTGGTCGGCACCCATTGTACTGGTCAAGAAGAAATCAGAAAACGGGGAAACCAAGTTTCGGTTTTGCACTGATTTTCGGGGTCTTAACGCGGTCACCAAGGTGGAAGTGTACCCGCTACCACTAATCCAGGAGACGTTGGAACAGTTGGGAAGGAGTCGTTATTTCACGACTATCGACTTAGCCAGTGGGTACCACCAGATATCCGTAGCAGAGAAAGACCGGGAAAAAACGGCATTCACTACTAGCGACGGCCATTATGAATATAGAAGGATGGCCTTTGGACTGGCGGGGGCGCCCGCGACCTTTCAGAAGCTGATGGATTGCCTGTTAAGCAGGATAAAGGGAGTGGAATGCTATGTGTATCTCGACGATGTAATCGTGTACAGCGCGACAATCGAGGAGCAGGCACAGAGGATCGGGAACGTGTTAAGGAAATTACAAGAGGCAAACTTGAAAATTAACCGAGAAAAGTGTCGATTCGTGCGAAAGGAAGTTGCCTACCTGGGCCACGTAGTAAGCGAGGACGGAGTAAGGACGGACCCGGCAAAGGTAGAGGCCGTGAAGAGTTATCCCAGACCAAGGAATGTGAAGGAGGTAAGATCGTTCCTTGGGCTGGCGGGGTATTACCGACGGTTTGTGGATAAGTTCGCAGAGATTGCGCAACCAATTACGGTACTCACTAAAAAGAATGCCATATACAAGTGGACGCAAGAAGCGGAAGATGCGTTCAACGAATTGAAGACGAACTTAATGTCAGATCGTGTCCTGATATACCCGGACTTTCGGGATCCGTTCATCTTAGCAACCGACGCTTCCTCGATCGCCCTTGGAGCAGTGCTGTCGCAGGTCCGCGACGGGGTAGAAAGACCGATATGTTACGCCAGCCGGCAGTTGAGAGGACCGGAAAGGAACTACTCAGCCACGGAACTGGAGTTATTGGCGGTGATATGGGCCACCCGACAGTTCAGGTGTTATCTACTGGGACGAGAGTTCAAGTTAATAACAGATCACTCGGCCCTGAGATGGATGTTGAGCTTAAGAGAACCCTCATCTAGGTTGATGCGGTGGACCTTGAGACTCCAAGAGTTTAACTACGAGGTAGAACATAAGGCGGGTAAAAAGCATACCAATGCAGATGCCTTGAGTAGGGCGGTACGAGGTGTAAGGATGAAGACCCCGGGTTTCAGCGAGGTACGATTGCGGGCAGCACAACAAAAGGACGCCTGGTGCAAGGCCATTGCACAACAGCCAGACCAGGGCACCAAAGATGTGAGGGGGATGTTATACTGGACCAACGGCAGCCCCGACGTGGGAACTTGGAAGTTGGCTGTACCGGAGGAGTTAAGGGAAGCCGTAATGCGGCAGTGTCATGAGGCCCGGTGGGCTGGACCTCCGGGTATTGAGAGAACGACGTTGTTGGTAAAGGAGGGATTTTACTGGCCAAACATAAATACGGATATAAAAGAGTTCGTAACCCAGTGTGACAGCTGCCAGCGAAGGAAGTCTCCAACAGGCTTGAAAGTTCCACTGGAAGCTCCTTTCTTCCCTACCCGACCATTCGAGCAAATCTCGATGGATATTGTTGGTCCCCTACCAAGAAGCGGACGCGGGTATAAATACATGTTAACCATGATCGATAATTTCACTAGGTATGCCGAGGCCATTCCCCTGAAAGAGATTACGGCAGAAGAAACGGCCAGGGCTTTCGTGGAAGGAGTAGTGACTCGGCATGGAGCCCCGGAGAGGCTGGTAACGGATCAAGGAAGGAATTTCAGATCTTCCTTGATGAAGAACACGTGTAGGTTGCTGGGAACCAACAAGATACAGACCACTCCATACCACCCGGAAGGAAATGGAATGGTGGAGAGGTTGCTCCGGACGCTAGCGGAGGCGGTTGCTCATTACGTGCGACAAGATGGACGGGATTGGGATCGTTGGGTACCTTACGCGTTGATGGCCTATCGGGCTATTCCTCACTCGTCAACAGGATACTCACCGAATTACCTCTTGTATGGGCGAGAAGTACAGACACCGATGGAATGTAAAATCACGCCAGTGGATGGGGAAGCCCCAGTAGAAGAGTCGGTAATACGGCTTCAAGAAAGGCTGAATCAGGCCTATGAGGAGGCATCCCAAAGGATGGAGAAGGCCTGGGCCCGTCGGACAGCGCAATGCAACAAGGCGCGGAAACCCAGGGAATTGAAGGTGGGAGAGTATACTTTTCTGCATGTGCCGGTGATCAAACCAGGACATTGCAAGAAGTTCCATCGGCCATGGACCGGACCATATGAGGTGATCAAAAAGATTTCTCCGGTCACGTACAAGCTGCAATTACAATTTGGACGGCAGTTGGTTGTCCACATCAACCGTCTGAAACCGGCGGTAGGTAATTGCCTAGAGGAAGAGGAGAGCGACGAGGAGAGTGAACGGGAAGAACGATGGACTCCAGAAATGGAGGAGGTCAGTGAGGAAGAGACGGAGCCTTGGGAGAAATATAGCTACGAAGACGGGGACGACGAAGTGGAGGAAAGGGAGGAAGGTGCCGAAGTAGAGGCGTTACCCGGACCCAGTCAGGAAAGGGTGACCGCAACGCCACCCTCGCTAAGAAGATCACCGGGTATCCCCGACTGGGTTACTCCCCCGTGGATGCGGGAAAATACCGACGATCCCAGTAGCCTAGAGCCAATAGGAAGGGCTGGGGAAATGACTCCCAGAACCAGTTCAGGAGAAGATGGAGAGGACGACTCGGGAGGTAGCGAAGTGGACGACCCACGAGACGCCACTTGGGCCCCCGAAGGGGGTGAATCCTTGGTAGCTCCACGTTCCCCTATATTCTTGAGACCCAGGTAGACTGGTGGTTTCTTTACACTAACCTGTCTTTATCCTTAACGTCCAAGCTCTACGGTGCGACGGGTGAAAGAGTGGCCCCTATGGTCCACTCTTTTTGTAAGGGGGAGGTGGTGTAACAAAACAGCGTTGAGTATGTACCATTCCGAGAGATTAGAGTACCGGCACCGACTGGTATCTGCACTTCCTAGACGGCTGGAAGAGGATAAACGCGTGCCTTTGAGATCAGCATGGAAAGAATAAGAACACATGTTGTAACAAAAAAAACGAGGAAGGTTATCTCGTAGGTGTGTAAGCTTGAATTGAATATACGGAGATACCTGTGAGAAATAGTGAGTGTTCTAAAGGAGGAAAGATAGACGGATCTTAGGAAAGGACTATTAAAGGTAACTCAAGCAAATTCACTTGGTGTGGGGGACATTAATCCCCGTGAGAGCTTAGGACATTCAATTATTATATCAATATACAATAAGCATTATGTGTTACAGAAATTGTTTAAAATGAGTTATTAACTTTAATAAACCAGTAGTTTTGGCGTAGAAAAAGGATCGTTTTTATTTGTATCTTTCCCAACCAATTCACCCGGTTATAAATTGGTGCAGGCTAGCTGATAAGTCTTCCATAATTCTTTCCAGGTTCCTAACTTCCCGTTCCCTGATTTCTCAACCTCTTCCAAAGGAAAATTTCCTATTTCCCGGTAGGTACGGGGCTGTTACAATTAAAAAACAAAAAACGCAGCACAAATCTTATTATTGATGTCGTTGGAATTTTAACAGGTCTTTGATCAATATTGCACCTACTTACAATTCGGTGATAATTAAAATAATACTAAAATAAAATAAATACTATAATTCATACCTATTATTGTGCTAAAATTACAATCTGCCTTATTAGGAAATAAGTAATTGAGACAAATGTTCTCACTAATACCATATTTACAATTCATCATTCACACATTTTTACAGTATTTACAAACAGCCCAGGGGCCTCCCAAATCCACATGTTTGTCACCTCCCTCGCATGCGAAAGAGGAAGCGGAGTCTTGGGAAGTCCCCCGTGCTCCTCCGTCAGCTGCGTCACCGGATACGCTTACCTAACATAATAATATCAGATCATTGCATTCTTATCTACTTTATTTTGTTTTGTTTTTTTGTTGTTTGAACCTAACTTAAGTTACTAAGTATTAGCAATCCTGTACAGTTACATACTGATTCAGACACGCACAGTGTTGAAATGTCCATTAATAAATTTGAACTAAGTTTATCTTCTAACAAAGTCATCCACTAACATTTATATATAATCACTCAATGCGATTTTATTTCATTTAATTTTACAACTAACCTAATCGTTTAAACGAAAGATTACTCAAAATGCTTATTACCGCCTGTAATTGTATCTGTTACTTATAACTAAAATTTTTAATAATAACAATGCTGGAAATTTCATTGCATAGTAAAGTTCTAGTAATAAAATTTTATTAGCCCTGTCAGATGCTTGTATATTCTCCTTCTTCTTGACATAAGGAAAGGGAGGGGGGTAAGCTTCAGGAGGAAGTGTCTTTTTTTTATACATGTAAAATTTATATGTTTAAAAGAAGGCGTACCGTAAACGTAAAGGGAAGCAGACCTACAAAAGGGCTGGAATTTCAAGGGATCCTCGGAAATACCTCGGAGGATTTGAAAGTCAAATTTGAGGTTCCCCGAAATCCAGCTTTGCGTTTGGCCCGGGAATATTTGAGAAAATAGGTACCCCTGAGGTTTTTATAATGTATTAGGCAATAATCATTGAATATGATTTAGACCTACCCTATTGTAGAAATAAAAATCCTTTTGATTTAATGCCATTTTCTAAGCTCCTCCCTTTCACCATTTAGACAAGGTATTTATAGCTAACATAATAAGTTTGTTTAGAACCATACAAATGTACATTAATCGGTCCATGGATCAATGGCCTAACCATTTTCCCCGTATATTTTATAGCAACCATAATTGGTTTTCATAAATTATAGACAAAAGTGTGTTTTTGGATACTCTATTGTAGAAAGTAAAGAAACTATACCAAGAGATTTTGCGCTCGTGTCGGTTTCCATGTACAAGTATGCCCATGTATAGACCATGTTTAGGATTATGTATAGCTTTAATTTCCATCATGTTTGCTTTCTCTACATTTAAAGAGCCCAAGACATGAAATTCTACGTGAAAATCTCATTTGATAATATGTAGACATCCAAAATATCTCTCCTAAAAAAATTACCATGTGTTAATAATTGATTAATTACTTGACGAAAAGTATTTTTAAAGAGTTTTATCATTGATTTAGGCGAGTTTATCTTATAATGAATGAAGTATTCTATACAAAATAATTAAGGGTCGCCAATAAATTACTTGGTAATGAAAAAATAAATATTACCTATTATGCAGCTTATCGGGTTAAAGATCTTGAGGCCATGATTGATCAATATTATGTCAGTATGGTTTGATGTTTTTGGGACTTTAGCGGATTGTAGTTAAAAATTTCTAACCACGGATTCATACGACGGTTGATTTTTAAAAGTGTTTCTTTATACCCATGATATGATTCGAAGGAAAATAACTATATGAAAACTTGTGAAGGACCATTACTTAATCAATACTTGTAATTTAAAAATTAATATTATCCTTTCATATTTGATTACCCATAAAACCCC
Organism: Acanthosoma haemorrhoidale; assembly: GCA_930367205.1. NCBI lineage: Eukaryota > Metazoa > Arthropoda > Insecta > Hemiptera > Acanthosomatidae > Acanthosoma > Acanthosoma haemorrhoidale. The sequence goes on along the minus strand of OV884009.1, from coordinate 32,592,743 downwards.
TTTATTTTGAAATTATTAATAGTATATGCAATATTTAAAAAAGTAATCTATTTAAACTAAAATTGCTTTTTTTTTTTTGGATTGATGGGTGCCTTTCACTAAGGGGAGTCCTATTTGAAGGATGTATGAGAAGGATATGGGGTGTGAGATGCCTAAAGGAGGCGGGTGGGTTCGGGAAGGTAGTGAGAGTCTACCTATGGTGGAGCCTAGGGGTACTAGGCATTGGTTTGTAGTCGGCCAGGTCGTACCTGGCCTCGCCCCAGTAGGGGCCTGCACTAAGTCGGCCCATCGGCCGGGAGATCGACCTACCCTTAGTAGGTAGAAGGGGTCATGTGGCTTCGGTTGAGTTGGCCGGGAGATCGACTTCAATCTCTCGGCTGGGTGTGGATCGTTCAGTCCCCGTCAGGGGGCTTGGGTTCGATCAGGTCCATCTGTCTCCAGGCTTCGGCGGTCCAGCAGTGCTTCCATCTGACGGGCATTGGTGGTGGTTGAAGGTCGGAGAATAGTGGGTTGTGGCAGTGTCGAAGTGAATCGAAAAATTTGATGTGTCGTCTCTTGATAAAATCTTGGATGGTGAGCACTTCATATTTTTCGTGGATCTCGTCTGCCTTCATTCGGTGGAACGGGGTATGTTTGAGGGAGATGCGGAGAACTCTGTTCTGGAATTGCTGGAGCGTTTTTAGAGTGTTAGGAGTTAAATACTTGAATAATGGGGTCCCTTACATCAAAGCAGGTCTCAGGACGCTCTGGTAAATCAGCAGCTTGAGGCGTACTGATAAAGCCGGGCTGTGAAGTAGGTGTCCTAGGCTGTAGAACTTTTTCCGAACACTCTTTAACTTCTTGCTGAGATGTGTCGTGAACGACAAGTGTCTACCGAGGGTAATCCCAAGGTAGCATAGCTTATTGCTCACGGAGCACTCTTTGCCGTCTAAGGTGAAGGATTTAGGTAACTTCTTTCTTCCAGATTTATAATTAAATATAATTCCTTGCGTCTTGGCCGGGTTGTCGAACTGCCCGTTCATGGCCAGCCTTACACCGTTCTTTTTGGACCTGCATGTCTTCACGAGCTTCCACAATTGCTTGTGGTCACCGTGGAGACTAGTGAGGCGATCTTTCCAGACCGAGTTTTTCCACTGGGCCATCAGGGACTTAACTTGGTTTGTGAGAGCATTTAAAACCGGTTTTAAGTCCCTGTTTTTGGTTCTAAACCACCTGTTCTTGATATTGTTACGCTGTCTAATCAGTTGTAGAATGTGATCCGGAGGTTTTCTCAGAGAAGTGGGCTTCGGAGAAAATTTCGGGGTCGATGCATCAGCGGCTCGGCTGATGACGTGAAGGCAATAAGTAATAAGATAAATGCTCTCATTCATACCATATTTACAGTTCATCATTCACTCGCTCATTCATACAATATTTACAGACAGCCCAGAGACCTCCCAAATCCACATGCGAAGAGAAAGCGGAGTCTTGGGAAGTCCCCCACGCTCCTCCGTCAGCCGCGTCACCAGATACTAGCCAGTCTAGTAGCCAGTATCTAGAAGCAGGCGGCTCTGGCATGTCGCCTTCTAGTTCGTAGAGCACATGCCGATGGTCGGAGGTGGTAAAGTCCAAGGTGGAGCATCCGGTGACTCGGTGTGGCTCTTGAGTCAGGAGTAGATCGGGCGTGGAGGTCCTGTTGGGGTTCACGAAGTGACGGAAGGTCGGCAATCCTGGGTGGATTACCGTAAATGGTGTTTTAGTGATGTAGCGGCCGAGGGCGTTTGCCGTCGTACCGCTCCACCAACTGTGGTTCGCATTTAGGTCACCCACGATGACGTGTCTTCGGTCATGAGCTATGCTAGTGAGTCATTGCACTTAGTGATTATTGTTTTTACTGTAACTACGCTACATTTTATGTGGGTATGTGTTATTGATAAACTAATTCTAATGGATTTATATATTACAAGGTGATTGTTATTTGAAGATGACTAGCCTCACTCTTTCTTGTACACAGTGTACAGTATTCGGATAATAATTTTGTTCTTAAACAGGTTCATTGGCCGTGTTCACTTCTTTAACTGAACCCATGTTTTACGTTGAGGCATGATAGGTGGCATGGCAGTTCCTTTGAGTGTTGTGTTGATGAGTGTGTTGATGTGCTCAGTGAATGACTATTCCACGCTGGACTCAAAACTTTTAAAGACACTCTGTATAACCTCAATGTAAGTTTTAAGACCTATGTGTATTTATGTTTTCTTTTTGTGTCTTTCAATAATTATAGAAGATCTTCTTTTCTTCGCTTGTTTATTCTAAGCCATCTCATATTTAATGTTAAAATTAATATTTTTACTAATTATATGACTGTCAAACTACATAAAATTGTTATTTTTTTACACCCTGTTGCAACCGGCGAATATTTTGTTGGTCTTCAGGTTTGAAAGGCTTCACTTCCGTCACATTTTCTGATGTCAAAAATAAGGCAAATCTCATAAAAATAACGAAGAGCTAGTAATCAATATTGCAATCAAACAATCTTGACACCTTTAAATTGCTAAGCAAAAAGTGCAAATTTTCATTCTCCTTCGTGTGATCTTAGATGGGTCAGATAAAATACCAGATCCCATAATATGATTAAAGCTTTGTTATAACGCTCCACTATTATTAAGTAGATATAAAACATATTTCGAATGATTTAAATATAAGTTTTCATTTAACAGTTATTTTTTATGTTATAATATTACATACAACAACTTCATTATGATAAAATTACAATCTGCCTTATTTGACTATAAGTAATTGTGATAAATGATCTCATTCATACCATATTTACAATTTTCATTCACACAGTATTTTCAAACAGCCCAGAGACCTCCCAAGTCCACATAGTTGTCTCTTATAATATTAAAGGGGCTATTTTTTTTTTCCACCTGGGTTAAATGCACCTGCGCATACCTCACTTTGCCCACTGGTTGTCTCGGTTAAGGTTTTGACAAGTTTGTCTTCTAAACATCCCCCCCCCCAAGTTGAGAACCGCAGTTGAGAATATGTTTTATAAGGAGGTATGAAGGAAAACACAGTCTGTCTGTTTACCAGAAGGGGAGCGAGCAGTTTGCATTGATTTGATCATTCGTTTGCAAATCATTAGGCTTCAGGAATATTTGATTGTGCTTGGAAATGTAAATCTTCATCTTCGGCAGATAAAGGGGGGGGGTGGATACAGAACCATTCACTTATTTATCCCCCCTCATTTAATTTTCAAAAGCGTACCCTTGTTGTTGGCACGCAGCCAATAATTATTTTTATTTCACAGCACAGATCTAACGATCTCGACTGGTATCAATAATAATAACAATACTAATAATAATCAAAACCATAATAATTATAATAATAGTATTAATAATAATACCTTTCTTATCCTGGGACTTTGCCTCTTAAGAACAAATATTTATTTAACTTGAAGTAGGTTTTTTGACGGTATCAGTCCCCACTAAAATTCACAATCTACAAGGAAAGATAGTATAAAAATAAATGAAATAAATATACATATATGCAAAAACGACACATATTTATCAAAAATTAAAAATATAAAATGAAATAAATGTATACAAAAACAAAATGAAGAAAATAAAACAAGAGATCTGCTCAAAAAACTGTTGTAGTTCACATTAACTTAGATAAAATAAACAGGTTTTAATTTAATAATTTAGTTAAGGTTGACGGGGGAGTGATATGACTAGCGTCCTCTAACCACCTCACATTAGGTAGGACATGATGTATTCATGTTTGTTATGTCATCACGTGATGAGAATCCATTTCTCATCAAACGAATTCAATATCCCATACATAAATATGTAAATACATACATACCAAGGTGTACGTATAAAACACAAAAAAATAATCAAAATACCCTGGTTGTGTACTGCGTACTAATGCAAAATAGTAACCTATATAATATAATAAGAATGAAATAAAACACTTTAACCCTGGTTAACTAATGTACAGGATATATATATATATTGGATATGCCATAATAATTAATCATCACACTAACAAATTCTGCGATATTCCACCGTTTACAAGCTGGTTGTGAAGTCTATTGCTAGAGCATATGAATCAATTTTACATTACCACTAAATTCAAAAATGAAGAGTGCCATCATAAAATCTTAATATCAATTTATTGCGTTTTCATGGAAGATACTATAAATGACGAAATATTGAATATGTGGTGAGAATGAGATCATTTATTACAATTATCTATCGCCATATGCTAGCAGATTGTAATTTGTATTACAAATGAAAAATATTTCGACAGTAAAAAAGAAATTCAACTTAATTTTGATATAATTTTGAAGCTTTAAAATTTAATCAGCAGAAAACAAAGGCATGAGCATTAAAATCATACATATATAATTAATAATTACTGACTCAGGAGGTGTTGTCTGTGGGTTTCCTCTTTTTACATAAAAAAATTGATATTTATATAGCATATACTGATTTAAAACTAAGGTTTTTGGTCTACAAAGTGCAGTCGATTGGATCTCACCAGATTAGTAATACTTAGTAAATTTTACTAGCGCAGTAAATAAAAAGAGATTCTCTGGTTTTAATCAACACGAATTTTGAAACTAATTTACGAAATGCCCGATTCGACCGAACTCAATATTCATTACTGTTGTCTTTTTTCGTTTTATAAATCTTTATTTTAAGAACATTACAATCTAACCTCGAAGGCCTGCGTCAAACTGTGATGAATGATCTCATTCATACCATATTAACAAATTGGCATTCACTCCCTCATTCACAATGGAGACATATAACATAGCCAAGTGATACCCCTCATTCACCCTTTTAGGGGGGTGGGGCTAAAAATAAATACTATTATTAAACAGCTTCATTATGATAAAATTACAATCTGCCTTATTGGGCAAAAATAATTGTGATAAATGTTCTCATTCATACCACATTTACAAACAGCCAAGAAGCCTCCCAAATCCACATGGTTGTCACCTCCGTCGCATGCAAAAGTGGAAGCGGAGTCTTGGGAAGTCCCCCACGCTCCTCCGTCAGCCGCGTCACCGGATATGAGCCAGCGGAGGCCGAACAAGAGCACGAGAGCCACATACGCTCAGGACATGATTGGAGAAACTGGCCATTGCCAGGACTCCCACTATTACGCATTTATAGCAGGTCACGAGGCCACTACCGTTTTAGTCTCCGAGGATGATTATAGGTATGAGTGGTGCAGTGCAATGACTGTATAAATAAAATAAATACGACTTCAATTGATTTTCGGGTATCTCCCATCTGTTTCCTGGCTTCAGTGATGTGTCATGGGATCTCAAAGAACAATCTGAAGAGTGTATGGTTGCTAGTTGCTTTTGTTGGAACCATTAATTGTGAAATATAGCATCCATGAATAATAAACCTAAAAAGATAACACCGGTTGACGGATTTTGTCGTTTAGTGGGATCATCAAGATCTTTAATTTTACCTCCCACCCAAAATTATGGATTTTTTTTTTAAGTCAAATAATTAATTAAGACATGTATGGAGACGGAAATATTACTTATGTCTTTATTACATCAAATGAGAATTTCATGCCTTAGACTCTCTAAAGGTTTTCCGAAATTGATGGGTCGATTATCTCCCTCTAATTTCATTGGCATTCCACGTGAGTACTTCGAAGTATTCGCTTACACAAAAATGCAAAAGCCCATTATAAGATTTCGATATTTTCATCGTCCCATGTCTTTGGTGTTATTTTTCTGATAGTTCAGCCCTTCGTAGTATCGTTCAACCGGGATAATTATCTCACGAGTGGAAAATTAAATATGAGATTTGCATATATATTTTTTTTTTTGGCTGTTTGCGTGATTTAATATAATGGCAACACTGTCATATTTTCTCTCCCTCATTGGATTCGCGTGCTAATCGCCCGGATTAGCACAAAAATAGAACATTTTCTGGTTACGCCACATCGATACCTATAATTTTTAAATATAAATTACTCCAATTTAGTCGTGTAAAGGCCGTTATGATAATTTGAACGATTTGGCTAATACATTTGACCTTATTTGCCAATAATTTTAGATTGCCTCAACTCCGTCTTCAGTATTGTAGTAAAACTGTTATAAAAGAGAAATATACAGTGTATAAAAACCAGGACATTTTCATGTCATTTCAGATGCCCTTACCGTCTCGGCTATCCCATAACGTACCTTTACAATGTCTATTATCTTTGCGAGTGTCGTTAACTGTCTGAAAAACATCACGGTATTTTTTTAAAGCTTCTTCAATGCAGGCAGCCACTTGGTAATTTATTTATTTTTTCCAAATCATTTTCGAGACCTTTTTTGAAAATAAATTATAAAATTTATCGAACAAAAATTATGCTCAGCTAACTTGAGGAAATCCATCTGATTTTAAAATCATTGTCTTAATGAATAATTGAATTTATTTTGAGTTTTTTTGTGTATTTGAACGACAGAACTACGTTTCCTGAGGATTGACTCGTGTAGGAACGTAGTAACAAACAATTAATAAGTGTTAATTCATAACATATTTTTATTGTTGTTTATTACATTACTGAAGATATGCTTTTTTTTTTTATAGAATCATCCTACCATACAGAATTATTTCAACTTTATCCCAGTGATTCCAATGTGTATTGTTAATAAAAAAAGTTACTGTCTTTTCACAACCATCTGAGTATAAGTATTTCAAACATTTAATGGAATTTTGCATTAATTAAAACAATTGATTATTTCATGAATTTTATAGATTTGAACTGAGATCTTTTGATGTTCTTTCAAACGTCCTTATTATTTTTTGTTTTTCGAGAGCTGGTTATATAATACAAATTATATTTGATTGAAGTACATTGTACCAGTGAAGATATATGATTCACATTATGAATATTCATTCCCAGCATTAAGTTAACGGTAACATCCATTCAGTCCTTACTCTACTTACTCCTTTCTCTATCAACTTCTTCACCAAGAATAAATAGGAGTTACCCTCTTTACAGACCAGAATACACCTACCTACCTTTCCGTTATATCAATAAAACTTCTGCGTCAGATAAGACTACTTTCTAGAAATAGCTCACGATCCCTACACCGCAGGTGCTCACTAGGGGACTTGATTCGCCGAAATAAACGATCTTTTGATTGGCCGAAATAAACATCTATATCAATGTCTGTGCACAACAATGACCTGAATTCTAAGCTTTTATGAACAGTCAGAATACTTGAACTGAACTGCACTGCCACTTGTTGATCTATTCGAATCATAGCTTTCTTATTTGATTACCTCTGAAGCTCTCTTTCCAACCCTCGTTAAATTTAGGCTGACGTGATAACCTTCACCCTACACCTTCCTAGTAGGATTCTCTGGCTTCGTTTCGCTAAAACTAGCAGATCCTTGGAAGGGATCTCTTCCATCCAGTCCGCTTTCCGGTTCAAACTCGCCTTTGGGATCTGGGCGGTTTTTGCCGACCCTCAGATACCGAGTGTGGACTCTTGGTCATTCCATGACCTACCTATAAAACCTAGCCTGTACCTCTTCTCCTGAACTTTTGGGGTACACTTTCTAAGATCTTACGGAGTCAGATCAATAAACAAATACGATTTAAGCTACCCGCCGTCTAGCCAGCAAAGGTCAAAGATCACAAGATTATTCATATAACTTATTGAGGGTCACCGAGCAGTGGCTAGGTCGACGAGACCTTATACACATATTGTTTCTATTTGATACATTTTTTATCAATATGCTTGCTACACTTCTGAGTGCTCTATTTTACTGCGTTATAAATTATGACAATGTAATTAGTATAATGCAGTCGGGAATTGGTAGTACGCCCAGTTGAATTTGTTATTATTCTTAAGATTTTTTTATCTGCTGTTTATAGGAGTTATTTGTACAGGCCATTCTCCAGGATGGTGATGGCTAATAGAGGTCTATTGGAGCCTTTGTATGACTAGTTGTGAAAAGAGTCAAGAGTTCCATAAATCCTGTTCTTTCAATTTGCAACGGGAATCACAGGAAGCCGATGGGACACTATAAAGTGTGAAGAGCAAAAAGCTTTACTTTTCTTTTCGCGAATAGACATACAGACAAACGTAACAATCTTAAATGTTATCTCTGGAGCTACTTGCTATTTATAACTGTAATTAAATCAATCCTTTTTTCTTTTTTGGGTGTTAAGTATTGCTACTTTATGGACTATTGGGACGTAGAATGAGAGGGAGTGAGAGGAGGAGAGGGAGAAAGAGAGAAAAAAGGTTCGGTTTAGTGGTACATTAACGGGCAGTTTCGAACTTAATCACCTTCGCGACGAATCCCCTTGTCTTCTTTCCTGTTAATTACTACTAACCAGTAGAAGTGGCCGTTAACTTAGAGAGGCGTGTTAACACAAAACATTGGACCCTTCAATAATACTTAAAACATTTTTGTGTGAGCATACATCCATCAACAGATAAATATCAGGTAATATGAAATAATTTATAACAATAAAATGAAGGGCTCAAGGATAAACCTTGGCGATTGCCTCAATCAAAAGCAAAGGTTATACTTTCATTTATGAACGTTTCAACGATTTTTTTTTTTCGACAACTGCTCAAAATATGCCAATTCTCAATTAAAATACCCGTAAAGTAATAACGGAAAGTATGAAATAAATCAAACATCAAAATATGATTTAATAATTTTCAAATCGTAGCTGTAAATCTATTTGTACACATATTTTAGTTATTTATAGTTATGTTTATTGTTGAAAAGGTAATTTTCCGTGACCAATACGCTCAAACTGCTCAAAATATGCCGATTACTTCTCAATTAAAGTACTCGTAAAGTAATATCGGAAAGTATGAAATAAATCAAACGCCAAAATATGATTTAATAATTTTCAAATCGTAGCTGTAAATCTATTTGTACACATATTTTAGTTATTATTATCTCTTTTTATTGTGACTTATATAGGTGATTTTTCGTGACCAATACGCTTCATCGAACAATATGAAGTATTTTCAGTGAGAAACGCTGAGCAGTTCACAATAGTTCAATAAGTTCTTTCATGTTTAGATATTTCTATTTCAGTCTCTATGTGTTTTATTCCATTGGTATATATTTTAATAAATGCAATGATAATGGTTAATATCAAAATAATATAGTTAATATCTGCCAACATGAAAATGATACACATGTGAGACGACCAATAGCGTGTTAAAGTTGATAAAAAATAAATTATTTAACAAAATGCACGACTGTAGTAACATGTTTTTTTTAAGTTATAATAACATTTATGTTATAAATAAGGAGGAACTGGAGAGTAAATTTTTGATGGTTAAAATAGTTTAAAATAAGTATGGGAACGAATATAATTTGAACTAAATGACAATTATCTAATTGCAACTAATTGTTTTTTAATAATCGTCCTTTTAATATTTTGAATAAAATTTCTTTGATGTTTTTAAATGAAAATGTCTTTGAAAAATATCATTAAACAACAATGATTGAAATAAAGTGGCTAGCACTATCATGACTTTTCTGTACTTACAGTTTAAAAAAAATACGGACGTATTTTATTTGAAAACCTAGTCAAAATCATGCATGTTTCTCGATACTAACAAACGATTCTTGCAGCTTTGATAAGCAAGGAGCCGGAGGGAGATCGAGAGGGCCACAGCTGCTCAGCTCTTGAGTGGTCAAACTGGCCAGTGGCTGAACACCAATGGTAATTATTCGAGGAGGCCTCGAGGAGGCTTGAGGGTTCAAGGAGCATTAGAGGGCCGAGTGGTGCCGGATAATAAGACGGATTCAATATTCCAATGATTGGGTCCTTTTTTTTGAAATATTTATAGGTTGGATTAAATTAAATATTAAATTTTTAATTAGTAATTGATTATTTATAAAAAAAACAAGTCTCGTGTGTTGCATCATAATATGAACCTCGTTACAACTTTGATAATATTACATAATTATGGTCCACTTACATATTACATAATTATTCTGGATGTTGAGATCTTTAATAAGATAATGACCCTTCATAATGTTTCCGTTGTTTTTATTAAGATCTTAGAGACATCAATTAAACTTTCACATGAAACTTTATACCTTTATGTGAAACTAGGGTTAAAACGAAATTTCAATAAAAGATACAATGAATATACCTAATTATAAACGACAAAACGTTTCAAAGCGATCTTTATATCAATGGAAAACAAATTAGTAATTTACAAAGTTATACTTTAGCCAATCTGGACATCTGGAATAGAGCTAAAAAGTCGAACATCAAATGTAACCAATCCTTTCAATCAAATGTCCTGAGAGCAATAGTAAATGCAACGTCAGCAAACGAACCCTTCATTCATAACGATCTTAATATACCCTGCATTCTCGAACTCATCCCTTCCAAATTCATGAAATTCCATAGTAACCTATCCAACTACCATAAACCCGTAGCACAGTCATTGCCCTGCACCACTCATCCCTATAGTCCTCCTCGGACACTAAAACGGCAGTGGCCTCGTGACCTGCTATAAATGTTTGACAGTGGGAGTTCTGGCAATGGCCAGTTTCTCCAATCATGTCCTGAGCGTATGTGGCTCTCGCGCTCTTGGTCAGCCTCCACTGACGCGGCTGACGGAAGAGCGTGGGGGACTTCCCAAGACACCGCTTCCTATTTCGCACGCGAAGGAGGTGGCAATGATGTGGATTCAGGAGGTCTCTGGGCTGTTTGTAAATACTGTATGAATGAGCGAGTTAATAAAGATTTATTAATATGGTATGAATGAACATTTATCTCAATTACTTATTGGCTTATATGGAAGATTGTAATTTTAGCAAAATAAAAAAGTTATAAATTGATTAAATTGTAAATGAAAAGGTTTTGTTGGGTGATCGGCTAGGGTTGATGAAAAAAAGGCGTTAGGTTTTCAAATACATTCTTGAACAAAATTTCGACATCCTATGTACACCTGCAAAGTCTTAACTTTATTGAACTGAGGAAGCTGAGAAACCAAATGAATAATAAGAAATTACAAATATACTTTTCTACTAATCTTAAAAAAAACTCTTTTCCATCGACCCAAGCCGATCGTCTGACAGAACCTTCAACTCGTTTGAGCTCTCACTAAACAATTATAGTAGAGATAAGCCCCAACATTTGTTACATATTATTAATAAGAACACAGGGGTATTTAACTGGATAGCCTACTCAATGTGATAGATAAATATTTATTGATTGATTGCAGGCCCTTTATTAATTTTCATCAGATCACTTTTAATCAAACATTATCATGTTTTCAAACAGGACTACTTTGCAAAATATATGCCTCTAGAGTTTTTTGACACGGTGTTAAAAATATTTTCCGTAAAAATATGAAATAATACTTTATTCATATAAAATTACTAATTGTATTTACATAATTCGATAATCCTTATCAAGTTATCTTGTATATATGTAAGTTTCGAATTCAGAGACTTAAAGGAAGTGGAGGTCTTAAGGTAATTAATCGAACACTTGCAGATGTAGTTTAGAACTGTAATATTTAACGTATGTACACATTTGCTTGTGCTAAAAATATTACAATAAACAAATAAAACTTAAAACTAACCTGAATCAATACAATTGTCGATAATAAACGTTTATAATTGTCTTAACAAGAGTACAGCTATTCACGAGGTTAACAGCTCGGAGACTTCTTTGATACTAACTCCCTCTGTAGAGACACCTAACATATGTGCCGAAGTTTGGTGGTAACGTTCAAACTTACATATATATCTACAGAATATTGACAAAACGTTTCTAATGAAAGGAAAAATAAATAACTTTATTTACAAATTAAAACTAAATTATTTTTTAAGGTGTTCAAAAATCAGAATATTTTCATTAATATATTCGTATATACAGTACTGATACCGTATGTTCTGATGTCCGGATCCCCTTTGTTGATAAAAAATGTTTGGGTCCTGAAAATTTTTAACCTATTACAATACTTAGAATGTGGAATCAGTAACAGCAGAACCTACTAAAAATTATATAATATTTCAATTTAACAACACTTGTTCTTTCGTGAATGTATCGTTTGAGAGGAGTTTACTGTAATTATCTATCTCCCGCATTAGTCGTTTTACAGAAGCTTCTGTTTTGTTAATATACTAGTTTTAATGACTAATCATAGTCATATTTTCTACCAGAGTGGTTGATCACTAATATAGTTGTGGTTCCCAAGAAAGAAAAATTATGTTTGATTTTAAAATCACACTTTTAAAGCTTCAAAGTTACAAAATAACTGCTTTTAATATTTACTGGAGTATTCCTTATCTAGTTCCTTGCTTTTGTGTGTTTAAAACCTTCTATGAGATTCACATTAATTGGTCCAGGGACAAATGAGCACACAGCGTGTCTGCCTTGTTTTGTATTTAAAGAGAAACCGATAGTTAGTAATACAGTATTGCCCTCATCTTTACTCTGTTTATAAAGACGCTCACTGACGTACGAAGATAATCCAAAAGAATGCACAAGGACATACGGAGATACAAACAGACAATATACAAGGACTGATACAACAATAACACAATAATACAATATACACAAAGACTGATTCTATTAATAATACAACATACCAGTGAGCTGAAATACTTACAAGTGGTACATACTCTTCTTAACGTATATTTACATTACTTGTATATACGTGCTTACTACATAGTTCACCGACATACAACGGTATTCTGCAGAGCATATTGGAGTGATTTCAATTCCACAAGCTAAGAGACGAGCTCACAAGTAATCAAGAGGGACTATACATCCCATTTCCCTAAATTGAGTATGGACCGAAGAAGAGGAAGAGAGACCTACGGTGTCGACTCCAGGGACTCCAGCAATCAAAGAGATTTAGCTCCCAGTCCTTATATCCCTGTTTAATAGAAGGGAAGCTGATCGGGCAACTTCTCCAGTTAAACTTTGACCCTGCCACTTATAAATCAACCCTTTCCAACCGAGGGTTTCGCCACGAGCTCCGCCTATCAAGAACTCGACAAATTTATGATAGGTTCAACAGATCCTATGCTACTGCACATTCCGGAAGCGCTCTCCTCCTCCAGCGTTTTTTAATTGCCGGGCTGGATGGGAAAGGCTCTACTTTCAAACAAAATAGTATATTCACTTTAAAAATTATACGTTGAATAAGAAAATTAATAAGTACTTACTAGGCCGTTACAAAGTATCTACCGAACGTTGCACTTTTAATTTACAAAATCATATTACACCCCCAACTAATGTATGGTTGCAAAGTAAGGCGTGCAGCATCAGCAAGGAAAAAAAATGTTGCAAAATACTTACAAACAAAATACTATATTAACTTTAAAAATTATACATTGAATAACAAATTTAACAAGTATTTACTAGGCCGTAACAAAGTATCTACCATCGAATTAACCAGACGTATTCAATTATGTACCCCAACAGTCTATGCATTTTACCTACTATTACTAATAATTATTATATACTACACTATAAACACTAGTATTAATAGCAGTAAAATACTTATATGTATTGTCCGAAGATTTTTATTATCAGTATGGAAAGAGACAACTGGAAAAAAGGATTGCTGACGCCAGTGTGTAACTCAAAGACATTTGTTAGGTAGAACACTGGGCAATGCCATACATGTTTTAGCTGAAGTATAAAAGCGGGAAGCAAGTGTAGGACAAAATAAACGTGAAGAAGTTCAGGCACGTTTCACTAACGTTTAAGATTTCTTAAGCCCTGAGTTTAAAGTTTCCGTTTTTTTCCTATGGTCAAGATTAAGAGGGAGTTACTGTGATGGTTTAAAAAAATAAAAGAAACTCGGTATATTTTACCAAAAAATAGTTTATTATATATATATACTCCCCTTCAAAAAAAAGGGCACCTATAAATCTTTATAGGTTTGTAAAAATTTTGAGTTGAATTTTTTGACGGGGAGCTCATTAAAATTTTAAGGTCAACTGCTAAGATAAATGAGTATATTTACAGAGTACAGACAGGGATGAAAAAGTAAATAACAGACCCTCATTTCCTTATATAATTAGTTTTAGTTAAAACGTTTTATAAAACATAAATACCAGCAGCACTGTTTAGGGAATAAGTGATTGTGATAATTAAACTCATATTCACAATTCAGCATTGATTCTCTCATTCAAACGATGCGTATACAAATAGACACAGACCAGGACCTTACTCTTTGGCTTGAGTGATCCCCCACGCTCCTCCGTCAACGGCGGGCCAAGAACGCGAGAGTCACAGACGCTCAGGACATGAATGAATAAACTGACCATTGCTTCAAGGACTTCAGCTGCCCCTGGCGTTCTAATCTTCAAGAAGAATTAAGTGTAAAATTGTTTAATGATTGTGCAAGGGGACTAGGATGACTGGATGAATTTTGGTGAAATCTCGTGAATTTTGAAGGGATGAGATCAATGACGTAAGGCATATTATGATCGCTACGGCTAATTAATGCATCTATCTGACAATTTCAAAAAACAGATTGATTGATACGTTTTAAATACCTCTATTGTAGAACATAGCCAAAGACAAAATAACGAGAAGTCACTGTTCAGAACGAATTAACGCCAATTAAAACGAGCGAAAAATATTGTAGATAGATTCATACACAGCCATGTAATAAGGTTGGTTGCATTCTGTTTGGATCTTCTTTATATGGATTACACAGAACTGGACTGCTGAAGAACAATTGTGACAATTTGTAACGCCACTTAATGGGCCCTACCGTGTGGGTTGTATCAACTAGTCAATTGGTCTCTTTGGCTCTGTGTATACTAGAACAAATAAAGGAAATGAACTGTGAGAACCTTTGTCTTGGCCTGTATCGTTGGAAATAAATTACGAAAAACGCATCGTGGATTGCGTAATTGCCTTCGTTGAGTCCATCAACGTGCAGAGGCGTTCAAACAAAACAGCAGACGCGTAAAAAAACCCTCCCCAAAAAAACAGAAAAACAAAGACAGCAGCTGAATGATGCTTGTGGAAAGGCCGACCCCTTTCCAATCGCAGCTTGGGCACTGCAAACTTTAGCCTCACCTGCCCTGTACCTGTACCAAACCTGTACCCAAATTTGTGTGTTTATAAAATATATCTTTATAAAATTATAAAAACCTTTGTTAAAACATAATTACAAGCAGCACTATTTAGGCATTAAGTAATTGTCATAATTATACTCATATTCACAGTTCAGAATTCATTTTCCCATTCAAGCGATACGTATACAAATAGGCCCAGCCTAGGACATTCCTCTTTGGCTTGGGTAATCCCCACGCTCCTCCATCAACGGCGGGCCAAGAACGCGAGAGTCACAGACGCTCAGGACATGAATGAATAAACTGACCATTGGTTCAAGGATTTCAGCTGCTTACAAGGTCCATCGTCGAATTCAATAATTAGTGATAATAGAACAAAAAATATTTGACACATATGATGTCAGATCATAAATCATAAGTAATGTACTGAAAGTGCAGTTAATGCGTTTTCATTTTGTAAGTTTTAGGGCATGTCAACTACAAAGGTATTTGATACCCACAATGTGATGATTCGAACAACTAGATCTCAAAGGTCAGGAGGCTTAACTTTTGGACCAACAAAGAAACGGCTGCCATCATTAAGATTTGAAACCTGCAGTGATTTATTTAAACACGGTATGATGTGTGGTGTATATTGCTATACATATTTTCTTTAGTAAGATTTATTATGGCTTGAAATTCTTTAGTGTGTTTGTTTTAGGGCACATCAACTGGGGTCAAAACAAGGTTTTGCCTTTACAAGCAAGGCACCCCTGAGATCGGCCGAAGAGCAGGTGGCACCCCAGTCCAGCCTGTCAGACAGCCATGAAATGTATTCTCATTCTTGCAACATTGGATGTAAGTAATGAAAATAAAATTTGCTATTCGAACATATTTTTTTAGTTGAAGATTCTTAGGGTCTTTTTTTGGGGGGGGGGGGGGGTTAAACCATAAACCAGTTTTGTGTCTGTCTGGTCACTATTAATCCTTATTATTTTATCCTAATTAACGGTTAATCCTGTATGTTTAGGAGTCATTGAATAATCAATCACTCGATATATTCAAAAAGATATTGATTAGTGTATCAAATTTTCAAAGGTTTCACCTTTTTGATTAACAATGTGTATTATGCGTTAGGCTTTCAGAGGGCTATAGTTTGAAAGTAATTACATTCTCCCATTAATATATTATTTCTCATCCATGTCACCAAACCTTTGGAACTCTCTTTCCATCAATATTCTTGCTTGCAACCTCTCTATAACTTTAAAACTAGACTTAACCAGTTTCTCATCTACTTCAATCTAACAATTCATTATTATTATAACTCATTTTTTCTATATATTTCATTAATATTAGATATTTCCTATAATAAATATATCTAAGCAACTTTTTCCCAGGTAACAATTCCTATATTTTTCTCATGTTACTAGTTACATTGTCAGCGAATGTTATTCACGTCTTCACCTCTACTTATTCATGTCTTATTGTTTTATTGGCTAGACATATTTATTTGTCTTTGTATATGCCTGTTATTTTCAGGGGGCAATGTCCCAGAAAAAAAGTGTTTCTTCATTTCATTAGGATCGGGTTAGCAAATTTTTTCCAGACGTAATGAAACCCAAAATCTGCGTGGTACATAAAACTTAACTTTTGCTACAGTGAGAATATTCGATTTGATTACATTCCAGAAATGAAATGCAAGCGATCATACCGGTTGGGGGAATCAAGATCGTCGAAAGTCGTAGCTCATTTGAAAATTGTCCAATTGATACCAAAATTGGGTGATTGATAATTGTGTATGCGTAGAATCAAGAATCAAGTTTATTTAATCGACCAATGATCGGTTTTTTTTCACTCCAAATATGTAATCTACAGCCAAAAAGAAAAGGTAGGAAAGTATTTAGGAAAGGAAGCAAAGACTAGCTTGTATTAAAAGGTAATACTTGTATTCGCTTACTGAATATTACGTACGATGCGTTATTATTTGATGAGTTTTAATTAAAGGTAATGATTTATTCATAATCAAAATGTTCTTCGGAGTCAGAGGTCATTTTGTTGGTACAGTGGACTCGTACAGGATAAGGAGGTATACAACTTCAGAGGATAAAGGTCCACTTATTTTTTCGGATGATCTAGAGGGTGATTTTCCGAGAATGACTTTCACGAAGCCTACATTCCTTCTTCCTCATCTCTTCTGACGGTGGACCAATCACTAACATAGAGGTGTTCTATGTTTATGGATGCTGGCTGGTATAAAATACCATTTATACGAATCAATGTGCAATTTCGCAGTGAAAATGTGTATTCTTCAAACTTCTCTGGAACAGTTAATGATATAGTACGGAGTATAACTGAGAAGCCTTTGAATCAAATCTGACACCAGTTATTTCACTTCCAAGAAGATCCGGACTGGCAAAAACATCCTAGACGAATTACCGTCGTTCGTTTCTCTGTGCATGTTTATTTTCATTTGTATTCATATCTGAGATATTACGGGACATTTCTGAATAAATTATTACAATTAGCTACAATCCTACTCGTAATGTCATTTTATTCAACTCATTAAATCGTCATACAAAGTAAGCGTTTTGCTATGTGAACCTAATTTGTTAATTAATTAACTATTCTGAACTAGCAGCGTTATTATTTGAGTCTCGTTACACACTTCTATGGGAAATGCACTGTTTTGAACGGCATCCAAAGGTCAAATTTGACCTCAGACCTTCCTATCCGACTAATAAACGACCGTTTTTTTTCTGACTTGAAAATCGCCTTTTGACCACCTAGATTTCCACCCGGTACGTGTAGTGAGCGGGTCTGTTGTTTGGAGGGTTTAAGGAGAATTCTATCTCGAGTTTATGCCAAGTTGTAGGGGTAAAGCCGGAGCTGATCTCGTTAAGCATCCTCATCTCAACTGGGCTGAAAGGGAGCGATACAGAAGAACAAACGGATAGATAGTTGGGATTAATACCAAGGCAGAGGCGAGCTTCTTTGCACTGGGCCGGGTTAAAACAAAGCCCTCCCTAAGGCTGAAGGTGATTGGTGGCCCGATAAGGAGCTCCATGAATCAGAGACCTTTCCTAATCGGCCCAGATTAATGAAGGAAAGGTCTAATACCAGACTTATTAGCTGGAGCAAACCCTAAACCCACGCCTTCCTTTTAGCCACCCCCCCCCCCCAACCCTCTACTCAACCCCTTCTGGAAAATTAACATATTGGAATTCTGTTTATACAGAACCTTGATATTTAGCCCAACCCCTTTTATGTTTTCTATCTGCTGCCTCTACTCCTTTCGGAATGAACGTCTACTTCCCGCAGAGTCTGAAAGAGAGAAAAACCCTCTGGTTTTCAGGTTTTTGAATAAAACGCTTTTGGTCGGCTGCCAAGGGATGGTAAATTATTTAGAAAGCGCAAGGTATTTCCTATACTAACCACCGATAGTAAATGTGTGCGTTTGAAGTCTTTAAAAGAGCGGAGCTAAACGTTTTAAGAAATTGGAGCAATCAAGGGCTGTAAAAGAAACGTTTGAAATACTAACAATCAATAATACTAAAAAACTATTTTATTATACTCATTTTACTGCACTTGGATTCATTTGATTCACAATTAGTAGTTGGATCCTTAGGCGATTCCGGATCTAATCTAGAACCAAGGTATATTAGAGACTTTTCAAACTAAAATTAACATGGTAAACGTTTTAAGTTAAATTATACAGATAAATAGGGTATGAATGAGATCATTTATCACAATTATTTATTGCCCAATGAGTCAGATTGTAATTTTATCGTTGCCGTTGAACCTCATTAATGTTTTCGTACTTAAAATACCACTTTAAAACTGACTTCCTTTCATCAAATGTAAGCCTTACGCCAGCCATGTTTACTCGAGTAACAAGGTACAACTAACAATAAAACACTAACTATCTGGCGACTGTCATCTGACAAAACAACGCAATACAACGCTTGTATGGCGATTGCCGGAACTACAAACTATTACACTACCAAAAATGAGACAGCTCCGTCAATTAGTTTGCAAGTTATGGACTTTTAAACAGTGGATACATTTTTTTGGACCCCTCTGTAGATTGTGATTTGTACAAATTCATGAATGTATTCAATAGCATTCGTGTGGAACAAGTCATTACTGGAGCGTAACCACTAGACGGCCTTTAAAAATGATGTCTCTGACTGGAGACAGTGCGTACGGAGCGTCTGGAGTAATGAAAAGCACTATAGATGAAGTGAATCGGACAAAGTAAACAGTTGATAGGGTCAACGACTGTGACACTAAGAGCAGCGAGAAGAGGTAGCGCATTGGTGATGACCGGCAACTCACTAAATAGGCGGAACTGGGTGAATTAGGGCGGTCATAGGCGACGTCGAGACAAATAAAGAACCTAATCCCATTACGTGGGATCTCCTCGGTTATTGTCGCATCGGCGCCTCCGTCTGTTAGCCGACTCACACTGAAAAGGAAATACTCATAAAGGCCCTTTGTTGCCTTTGACCGTTCGGCCAAATCATCACCGACGCACGTCTCCGCCCGACGACGGCCGGGTTCAATTTTTTTTAAGAATTCTACAAGTGGCCAGCACATCCATCCTCATTGGCGATCTACATCCCCGGTGCATACTGATTAGAGGAGAGTTGACGCCTTCAACTCGGGCCAGGGCGCCACTCTATTGTCTCGTGTATAACTCACTCAAACTGAAAACTGGCCGTTTTGAAAATAGTACATTAAATTTCATGCTTAAACTTAATCAGAGCGATAGGGATACTTACCACTAATCGACTCAGTGAAGTAGGAGTCGTCACAAAATGTTTACACACATTCATGCTATGTTGAGGACATTGCCTTTCTGCTTTTCTATACATTTTGGCCCTGGAGACTGACGTATGTATAATAATGTGATTAGATAATAATAAACAAATTATGAGCCTTAATGAGTTGAATGTTTTGTTGTTAGATCGGCTTGGGTTGATGTCAAAGACCAAAGTTTATGTAGCTTTGCTTCCATTTCTTGACTTCCAGCTTCGTCCTCGAATAAACTTGATAAAAGCCTAGAAACTCTTTCCTAAACCCGATCTCCCCACAAAGCCTTCCAACCATTTACTCATCCTGATAGTATGGTTGTGAACCATTTATCTCCTCGTTTCGCTATTAAGTATACGTGGAAATGACATTTCTCGGGTCTGGAACTTACATCCTTGTTAGTTCTCGTGACTCAATAGACTATGAGTGAGCGAGTAATTGAAGAAAACTTGTGCAAATGTCTACAGTCAGTGCCTAGTATCATGTAACGTAATCGCAGCGGTCCTAAATTCCAAACCCCATCAACATGATACATAATGTTTATAAAATGACTTGCTATTTGATACGTTGATTGGTACCTTTGCAGTATTGTTTAATTTAATTTTTACACTAAATTTTTTTATATATTATGAACTATATTTCAAGGAAATGAGGACTTAAATACTTGAGGACTCCGCATAAGTTCCTTAATTACCTTATTAAATTAAATGATTGAGGAAAAAGTATTCGGTCATTTTGATAAGAAAAAATCATACATCTTATTTGTTAAATCTTCCCAATCAGTGAAAATCACCTTTTATCTAACAAAAAATGTTGTACATAGCTTGAATATAGACGAAAAAATTTTTATTTTGCTCAAACGACACTTAATAAACGATTTCTATTGTTGTCTAATGTATTTCTTAATAATTTCTCCTTGCTGAATGAGTGAAATTTTCAACTTTTTTTTAATTTATAAATATATTAAAATTTTAAATATTTTTATTAAAACTGACTGATTTTTTATTATTAACTGTTCAACCTTAATTTACGATATAAACCAGAAATTCAATATAAAAGGTATCTTGAAAAACAATGAATAATTATTATTAACAGGATATTGTAAAAATGGCTTCGGAAATGTAATGTGGGATCATTACAGAGCTTGAGAATTAGAAGGATTGAATCGCGTTGTTTTGGAACTAACTTTTAACGCTTATGTTTTGTAAAATTGAGCAACAGTTATTTCCATTGTTTCTTTCCAATGGAATGTTTTAAATTATTTAAATATTATATGTGAGAAAAATGGAAATTCTTTTGTATTTTTATACTTTTTTAAGTAGATTAGTATTTACATCGGTTTACAGGAACTAACAAAAGAACATAAATTTTAATTTCACATCAGTAGAACTCTAAGTATTACGTCTCCAATGGATTTAAATTGATTTAATTAAGAAAAGATCCTCAGAAAGATTCAAAATTGTAACACATTGAAACTAGATACTGGGCTCTAAGAGTTTAACTTCAAGATGCTTCAGCGAGTCTCTAAGTCCTCGAACAGACGTCGAATCAACTCACAAAAGTAATAATATATTTCAAACGGCCGAGAAACGAAATTATTCATGCACTACAATGAAGGGAAGAAATTAAATTTTGAAACGTTCGGTAATAAAATAGTTAAATTCTAAAACATTCGTACTTCATTGGGTGTCATCATTGCGATTGAACATTGAATTGAACGCAGAGTTCGAACATTGCTTTATAATATTATTAATTAGATTGGGGTTGATGCTTTCCTATTCTTCATTCTTGCAGTTCTCTTAAATCAAGTTTAATTATACTTTCTAATTTTAGTTATTCCAGCTCTTAGTTATGTTAATATTTTGGGCAGATTTTTTTTATTGATAAAAAGTTACTTGCACTTTGTCATAGTAGATAAGTAATATATCATTATTAGTATACTGTGATATATGATTGTACACTGCATGTACGCCATATAGCGTTTTGTAAAAATTCTAAAAATATATATACCAGTCTTCTGGCCTAAACCTAGCCACTTTCTACACGTCTAAGTCAGTGTTTTATTAGGGATTATTATTATTGTATTATTATATTTGTATTGTGTTTTATTAGCTAATTATTGTAAATGATGACCAGGAAACACAATAATTTATAGCATTCAGGAGAACGCCGTATTAATGCCAATAATTAGTACTATTATGTTTACATGTTTTTTTTAGTATGATTTAATGTGCTTTTGAAATTCGCAGTATCTCTAATGTTTAATAACTGTGTTGCTTTCAAACCCACGATTTTTTTTAAAACATACCCATTTTAGTTGATTATCACAAATGCCCTTTGGAGTAATTTGTGTAAAAGTCAAATGTTTAGTAGCCTTTCTGTTTCCGTGAAAAATAAATTTCTTCGTGACAATTCTCTCTCCACTTAAAATTATTTAGTACAGGGGTGAGTATTGCCCGAAAAGTAGATTCAAACCACAAAAATCAGTGATTTTGTTTTTTTAATTTTCACATGAAGGGTCACTAGAAATTTGAAGAGATCTGTTTGGAATTTAAAATGTTAAGAAGTGTCCAAAAAATACGAAAATACCACTGAAATAAGATGCATGTATTATTGATATAAATATTGACTTACCTGTAACTCTTTAGGCAGTGGTTGAGCACCGGGCTGAATGACAACAAAACCTAACCACTTAGGTAACTGTTGCGGCAGAAGGTGCACCTTCTGCTATGGTTTAATTATAAAAATTTAAATTTAATAATAGACAATAATACCCAATAAAACACTGACTTAGACGTGTAGAAAGTGGCTAGGTTTAGGCCAGAAGGGTGGTATATATATTTTTAGAATTTTTACAAAACGCTATATGGCGTACAGGCACTGTGTACAATCATATATCACAGTATACTAATAATGATATATTACTTATCTACTACGACAAAGTGCAAGTAACTTTTTATCGATAAAAAAAATATGCCCAAAATATTAACACAACTAAGAGCTAAAATAACTAAAATTAGAAAGTATAATTAAACCATAACAAAAATTGTTGTAATAGGGTGTAAAATTTAAACTTAAATTGCATTTTAAAGATCACTGTTCTTTCTTTAAATATGCCTGGTAACATTCAACGAAATCTCTGGTAGTTTTAGCAAATTTAAATTTTCCCAAGTTTTGAAGATATTTACCCCTTGTGCAACAGTATGGACAGTGCAACAGTGCTAGCTAGCATTTATTGACAAGTGCAAATCATTTTGCGATTGAGGGCTCACCGGTGAAAATATTTTATTGTTCACAACAGAGCTAACGCTCACCTAATGTTGCGTGTATTATTTGGCGCATTAGGGCCGAAATGTGAAGACAGTGCCGATAAAGTAAGGGATTTGGTCGAAGTAGGCCGGCTGAAGTATGAATCACACCAGCCCCTCCTCACCATTACACCTCCTCCTCTCGGGGGAAATCGGCATTTCTCATCAAGGATATCTTAGCCCGTTAAATCATTCTCACCTTATACCTAAACCAGAAACTTCGTTATAGAATCAGGGCCGTTTCGAAATGAATAATCGATTCCTGTACGGGATTAGGTTCGGGATAATCTAATATTGGGGCACGTTTCTCCACCGGCTGGAATAAAATCTAAGGACAGGGCCACAAATTGGAAATTCGTCTCGGCTCGAATTAGAACCCTCAGATTGGCATCGAGCACTTTAATTAGTATCAATGCTTAAATTGGTTTATTGCATCTCTGTTGTTTGATGGGGCTCGACCGCGACATGTGGATGTAATGTAAAATTAGAATTAATATTAAGGGATAGAATTTTCTAGGTGAAAGCCAAAAAGGCACTAAGGGATGACTATGAGGTATAGATAGTCGCAAATGTGCATCGAAGGTCCCAAATGGATCCAGATGATTGTTTTACGGACCCTCATAAAGACGTCATTAAGATTAGAGGACAGGTTACAACCCTTCTTTTTATATATGTAACTTCTTTATTGTGCTAAAATTACAATCTGCCGTGTTAGGCAATAAGTAATTGAGATTAATGTTCTCATTCATATTTACAATTCATCATTCATACAATATTTACAAACAGCCCAGAGGCCTCCCAAATCCACATGGTTGTACCTCCCTCGCATGCGAAAGAGGGAGCGGAGTCTTGGGAAGTCCCCCACGCCCGTCCGTCAGCCGCGTCACCGGATACTAGCCAGTGGAGGCTGACCAAGAGGGCGAGAGTACCCTTCTTTTTGCGTCACAAAATGGAGTACCAGAAGGGGTCTGAGACTTAACAGCCCGGGTGGCAACTGAACATTTTGTCGAGGCAGGTCACTGCTTGCTGTGAAAAGACATCCACTAACACAGACCGGTCATAATGAAAAATCCTGAAGGGAGAGGGAAGCAGCACAAAGTACTCGTTTCTGGGACCACGCTCCAGGGCCTGGTGACCTGTGACCAGGCCTATGGCTGAGGACTAGTCTCGATTTGGACTCATCGTCTTTACACTAAGAAAAAGTTATTGTTTTAGGTTTTATTGGTAGCATTATATTCATACTCATGTTAATATTTTTTACTAAAACATTGTTAATAAAAAATATTCTGTATATAATTGAAATCCTTCCATTTTGACCACCACGTTATTTATTAAATTAAATTACTTTGGGTTTAGAGACCATTGGGACAAATATATATACATTTAATTATTTTTCTTGATCAGGATTGACCAATTAAACAAACTTTGCCCTTCTCTAGATTTTATTGCATAAGTTATAAGTTCTATTTACACTGATTCACACTATTTATTCAAAAACTGTAAACAAAGAAAGGACATTTAAAGTTTATTCTTTGATAATGTCAATTCCTTTTAACAATTTTTATTGTTTCACTTTTGAAAAACTTTTTCTCTGTCGTCCCTTGTGAAGCGCGGCAAAATTCTAAATTAAATAAATTCATTTTCTTTACGTATACATTAAATTAATTGAATGAAGAATTTTCCATGGTTGGCTTAACTAGGGTCGTAGGCCCAAGTTTGGCTCCTAAGGTATGTTATTTATAACACGTTATATTTTACAGCTGCGATATAGATCAGACTTCAATAACAGTTATGTAATCTGGAAATCATTTTATACCTTCAAATATTCCCCATACTAGAAACAAAGAATAGAGCTATGGGGGACAGCAAATACGTCGAACATCAATCCTTTCACTCAAAAGTATTGAGAACAATAGTCAATTCCCCTTATTACGTCAGCAACAAAACCCTTCAAAACAATCTTAATATTCCTTACATTCTCGAACCCACCCTTTTGAAGTTCATGAAATTCTATAGTAACCTAACCAACCAACCTAATCCCCAAGCACAGTCATTGCACTGCAACACTCATCCCTATAAGCCTCCTCGGAGACTAAAACGGGAGCCTCGTGAACTGCTATAAATACGTTTTATACTTTTCCTTAGTGTAAAGACGATGAGTCCAAATCGAGACTAGTCCTCAGCCATAGGCCTGGTCACAGGTCACCAGGCCCTAGAGCGTGGTCCCAAAAACGAGTACTTTGTGCTGCTTCCCTCTCCCATCAGGATTTTTCATTATGACCGGTCTGTGTTAGTGGATGTCTTTTCACAGCAAGCTGTGACCTGCCTCGGCAAAATGTTCAGTTGCCACCCGGGCTGTTAAGTCTCAGACCCCTTCTGGTACTCCATTTTGTGACGCAAAAAGAAGGGTACTCTCGCCCTCTTGGTCAGCCTCCACTGGCTAGTATCCTGTGACGCGGCTGACGGACGGGCGTGGGGGACTTCCCAAGACTCCGCTCCCTCTTTCGCATACGAGAGAGGTGACAACCACGTGGATTTGGGAGGTCTATGGGCTGTTTGTAAATACTGTATGAATGAGCGAGTGATTGAAATATTGTAAATATGGTATGAATAAGATCATTTATCACAATTACTTACTGCCCAATAAGGCAGATTGTAATTTTATCATAATAAAAAGTTTTTCTATCTAACTAGAAAAAAAATAAAAATTACCCTTACTTTAGGCATCATTTCAATTCCATAGCTATTTAGACATGGTTAGTTATCCACAGTTAGAGAGTCGTGGTATTCTGATTATATCGTGTGTAAATAACAATTCACAAGTCAATATGTCTAACAAATATTTTAGAATTTTAAGTAAGATGCCATTTACTAAAGATTTACTAAAGTTTAAAAAGTTGTCAAGCATGCAGTTACCAAAAATACATCCCATATTAATGACTGCACGTAGTTGATGGCCTCCTGAAATATTGACTTTACAACTAAAAACAATATGTAATGGATTTCAAAAATTAGGTAAGTAAAATTATAATAAAAACTAGTAAATAATTTTATTTCTGCGCACATCTACGCACTGATTCATTTTTATTTCTAAATGTGCATCATCATTGACAGTCGCGTATTTGTCCATGTTACTCCGTTGTTGATACAAGCTCTTCACAGCCTATGACAATTATTGATTGCCAATCTAAAAAGGAACCCTTTGATGTCTGGAACTGTGCCCACAAAAATAAAACTTATAAAGACAAGGTGACATTTAGTTGTATTTAAATAGCGTGTCGTATTCTCTGATTGCTAGCTTCTAAAAATATTACAGACCGTGGAGAAATATTATTTTACATGTTGAAGACAGTTAGGCATGACCCGGAGCCCGGCTGGCGCGACACACGACCTCACGCCGGTACTTCGGGGACATAATAACTGGAGCAATTAATTTATTATATTGAAATACGTACTAAAATTTTTTCCAATATTTATGAACTTAATTCTTCAGTTTTTAACAATATAAAAGTGAAATTATTAACGTTATGTTTTTTAAAAACTTAGAAGTTGGCCTTTTGCATGAAAATTAACAAATATCTTTTTTGTTAAACCATATCGGTCACTAAAAATCTATAAAATAAATTCTGAGTTGCTTAAACCTATTGAGCTTAGCTGAAACGTCATTGAATTCGTGATTTCTGTAGTTGACTAAAAAAAAATTTTTGGAATCTATTTGAAGAAACTTTCACATTACTGTTTTTAATGTTTACTATATATGTTGTACCATGAACAAAAATCAGAACATTGAATCCCAAATCTTTCTTAGTTCAAATAATTTTTTTTTTACAAGTTTATTATGATAAAATTACAATCTGCCTGATTGGACTATAAGTAATTGTGATAAATGATCTCGTGCTGAAATATTGACGAACAAATTATAACAAACTTTTCGGACCAACAACTTCTTCCATTTCTATCTGACCAATTTTTCGATGTCATACATGGGCAAGTGATTTCCTGCACAGACAAAATCACTGCAGGGGGGTATAAAGTGTCCCGCAGGGGTCCGTACTAGTAACACTCTTATCTACTCTATGTATCTCAGATATGCCAACACGTAAACATAATTTATCTTTGCGTCACTCTCTATAAACTGCTCTAGGCCATTAGAACAAAATTAGAGCTAGCTCATGATTTTGTTGGGTTTATTAATTTGTGGGGTGATTTCATGACAGAGTAGTACATAATTGAGTGAATGAATGCTAAGGTATTGACTTGGGTTGACAAAAGAGAGGTTTTAGATTTTTTATCAATGGAGTTCTTTGGAATGTGTTAGAATAGTCAACATCCCTTACTATCATGACACAGTAAAACCTACTGTAGACATACATGTTAAGTCAAACGTTGTTCATTAATAAATTTTATGAAATACGTATGTCATTCATGAATTCATCCTCTCATTTAATATTTTTCCAGATATTTGGCTAGCACCTTCCTTAATCCATGTTTTTGTTTATACTTTAGAGAACCACTGCTGGAATTATCATGTACCGATTGATGGTATTGTATGAATGTAATTATCTATCTATTATCTACTGACATACACCTATTGGTATTGTGATGATATGCAATAAACGTTAGCTTTTACTATGATTTATGGGGCAAACAAAACAATAAATCCATCATGCTCCATTATACCTGTTTGTTGTGAACTGAAAGGTTTGATATGAAAATACGGCACAACTTTGAGACAACCCAACAGAACAACAACACTTTCCATAGCGTTAAACTAACTGGAACGTTTCCTTCACAAATAATAATAACATTGTGTGTTTTTTTAAATAAAACTATAGACGAATGTAAACTCGATCTAATTCGCTCGATGTATGTCGGATCTCTCCGGGAGTAAGACTTATTTTCGTCTCAAGCAAAGAAATCTCTGATAAGCAATAATGAAGCTATTTAGTCTTCCAGATAAATAAATAATAATTCCACATTTTTAGGCAAAATAACATCTTGAAAATTTTATTACAAAAACTAAGAGAAAAAGGGGTGAAAAAAGTGCTCAATTGATAATGAAAAAAAAAAATTATTACATCTCAAAAAATAAAACGAAACAAATCCTCTGTAAAGGCGAAAGAATTTATTTTAATAAACAATCAAACGAAACATGAAATAGAGAAGATATTTTATAATTTATTTTGCTTCTAAGTGGAATTCAAGAATATATAATAGTAAAGGTATTAGTGAGACCTATGTTGCAGTTTTAAAATTATTGAATCGTCGGTATTGTTATATTTTTCCTGTCTAACTATTCACCGACTGCTGTTTATTAGAAAATTCGTTAGATATTCGAAACAATTTTCTCATTAGTTAAGTGACAACAGAGTTTGCAGACACTAGCCATCTACTTTTCATGACCTGAAACTACTGTCACTCATTTTGATACAACATACAATAATGAGCTAAATATTTATTGAAATAAAAACCATGTGTGATTTTACAAATTATGGCTACTCAGCCGAAATCTGTACGGGTACTTTGAGTGAACCGTTTTCCCCTACTTAAAATTGAGAGTCACTTAATTATTAATTCGAAACAATGATGCTGTATAATTTCCGAAATGTGTATTCAAGTTGTCGGTGAACTTGACAAGCACAGATTTTCGATTAAAATCTACTACAATGTTTTTTGCGACCCATTAACTTGTGCCTAGGATCAGTTGCCTCGCTTTATTTATTATGTCATATAAAATATGTTTTTATCTTTCAGTACTAAAACTCATTAAGATCAATTGTATGTAGCCATGCAATGGTTAACGAAGCAACACAAAGTGTCTTGTGTAATTTGACATTTTAAAAACAGAGTTGCTAGTATAGAAATTACCTACTTGTACTATTCTATTTATGAATACAATAGAATATTATATACAGTATGATGCAATATAACATTATAAATTCAATATAATAAAATATGCACCATTTAATACTAGTAATGTATAGTAAGTACTTGTATACTAGTAATTCTGTTTGTAAAAAGTCGAGTTACTCAAAACAAAGTTTGTGTCGCTTGGTCTGCCATTGAATAACTACATCCAATTGTGAACTAAGTTTTTTTTAAAAAAGATGCAGAAATTAATGATACCATATACGTATAAGGCTCCACTTATTAGATTGACAAATGAACTGAGGACCCATAAAGGTTTATTGGTCCTACAACTAGGACTGTGGCCATTTTTGTCCACCCCTGGGCTGGACTCATTTTCATGCGACTGTTCGCCTGGGGAAAGGTAGATCCTGTCCTCCTGACGAGGTGGATGATTGACGAGAATTTGATGGAATTAAGTTTAGCAGCCTAGTTTATGAAACCTCAGTTTTCTGAATGCCTCATTTACACCCCAAGATGATTTCCTCCTCCAGTTCACATTTAGGGCTAATGGAGTTCTGGGGTATGACTCTCAAGGATTAATCTCCAGTGTACGGTCAAATACCTGCTATAAGGTTAATATAATATTTGTACTTTTCATCAACCGAGTGATCAAAAATCGTATGTTTTGTTGTTTTTTTTTTGCCCAAAAGGCTCGGTTTTGCTGACTGCCAAAGTAATAATAATTAAATAGTTCTGTGACAATATCAATGTTAAAGTATTGGTTTAAAATAGGTTTTTGTTGTTTATCCATCTGTGACGATATTCCCCATTGCAGGGTTACGAAAAGCATTATTAGATTAGGCATCGTCCCAGCAATAGGTTTTGGCTACGATCCATCATTTGACCGAACCTCGACAAGGTATATCTTTCAAATATAGTAAGCAGTAATTAATTGTTTATATAATTGTTATAGTGATTTTAGGTAAAGAGAAAAAATTGCTATTTATAGTTGTCATTGACAGATAGTCGACCGAGATAACCTTAGGAGTAGTCATCACACCACTATAAAGCATTCAGCTTGTATTCGCTCACAAACGTGTTGGTTTTGACCGAAGCGTTTCCCCAGAGGAAAATGGAGGTCGTTAAGTTGTAGTGAACGAGTAATGACAGACCAAGTTATCCAAACCATGGCGATTTTAAAACCGATTCGGTTAGTGGTTCAGACTTCTTCCAGGCCCCTAAGGATACGTGTGTCATGATACCACCCCGATAAACGCTTCGGAAACTGATGGAATAAACCTTAAACAAATTATCTTCATCTGATGAAAATTTCTATCTGCCTAGATAGGGTAATAGATAATATTGGCAAAGGATAATCATTTATATATCATTCATTGACTGCTCAGTAGAAACTGTATTTCTACTTGATGAAAACAAACTGTGCTTGTACATACAGTTATTAAAACCTATTTGGGCATACGGAATAGAGCTG
The DNA here is from genome assembly GCA_930367205.1 of Acanthosoma haemorrhoidale. Lineage (NCBI taxonomy): Eukaryota > Metazoa > Arthropoda > Insecta > Hemiptera > Acanthosomatidae > Acanthosoma > Acanthosoma haemorrhoidale. The sequence continues at coordinate 32,562,243 of OV884009.1, read as the reverse complement.
CGGGGTGGAGTCAAAACTTATAACATCAAACGAATTAAAACATTCCAATCCAAAGTCCGCAGAACTCTTCTACATCACAAACATCACCCGTTCACAATGGTCTCAACGGTCCTTGATGTTATAACCTCAAGATTTACCAAATTCCACGAACACCTATCTCCACTACTAAATAGCATAGTCAACTACTCCTTATGCAGTAACAGTATTCTCGTCACGGGGGTGGTCCCGTGGTATATAGTAAATAAATAAAAGTATCCACTTATAGATAAGTTAGGACATGGGGTGCCATTCCCACTATAAAATTACAATCCGTCTTATTGGGCAATAAGTTATTGTTATCAATGATCTCGCTCCATATTTACAAATTTACGCAGCTCAGAGATCTCCCCAATCCTCATGGCTTTCACCTCCCACGCATGCGAAAGAGGAAGCAGGCTCAGCATCAGAATATGATTCTGTTCCCATGTCCAATTCCATGTCCCACTGGAATGTATTTATAGCTAGTCACGAGAATACTGTCACTATAGTCTTCAAGGAGGATTATAGGCATGTGCGGCACTGTGTAATGACTGTGCTGGGGGTTTGGGGTGATTCAATATGTTTTGATGGAACTTCGTGAACCAATGAGGTCAAGGATGCAGGGTATATTCAGATCATCATGAAGGGTTTGGTTGCTGAAATAATAAGTGGCATTAACTATCGTTCTCAGAACTTTTGAATAAAAGGACGTACGCATGATGTTCGACATATTTGCTGTTCCCCGCAACTCTTGTCCGTATGCCCAGAATGCCTTTAGTATAACTTCGTGGATTAGTAATTTATTTTCTATTGAGAGATGAGATGTCTTACAAGGTATGTTCAGTTGACCAACCATTCTGTTGGTAGTGCGTACAGTAGTATGTAAACGTATTAATAGGAGCTTTTCAAATCTTTTGAGAGGATAGGGAGTAGGCTAATTGGACGGTAAGAGGAGGCGTCATTGGGTGATTTACCGGGTTTGGCGAATAGGACAGCAATGAAATGTTTCCAAAGGAGAGGAAAGTGCATACTTCGGAGAATGCAATTAGACAAGTAGGTTAGGAATGGCTTTAGGAGGAAGCTGTTGGAGTAACGAGGTAATATTCCGTAGATTTCCGGTAAGGATAGTTTTTCAGAAGGTATTTGGGCTCAGAGGGGTTAATGGCTTTTGTTGGAAGTGAGATGTGAGGAAATGTTTGACAGTAGTGGGATAAGTATGGCTTTGATGACTATGGGGAGGTTTGAAAGTACGGGAAAGATGTAGAGTGAATTATTTAGTCCTTTCTTTATCTGAAGCAGCCCATTTGTCACGACGGAATGGTTGTGAAACAGGATGTTATTTTAAGAGATTTTTAGTTACATTCTACAGGAAATTATCCCCTGTAGACAGAGAGGAGAGGTATCTATTAAAGGAATCAAAAGATCAGAAGAATACTATATCCTGCTTTACCAATCTAATCGTTATTAGAAGAAAATTAGTATCTGCCTAAATAGGGCATTGATGAATTGTAGTAGTAATCGACTTATGATACCTTGCTAAATTTATTTATATTGATTGTTGTATTTATTACACCCGATGAATCATTTGATCCCCAACAGCAAAAATAAGCCTCGTGATCTCGTTTCCAAACATGACAACCTCGTTGTGTATTTGTATTTCATTTTTTTAGCATAAAACCGCAATTAAATATGTTATCATATATATATGTATCTGTGGTGGTCGTAATAAAGCTGATAAGTCGTATTCATTGACTTAAGAATCGGGCAAATCAAGTTCCTAAAACCAAAGAACAAATTGAAGCTACCTTAAATTGCCCAATGAAAATGTCTGAAATAATAATTTGTACTGCCGCTGTGGTAAATATGCGCAGGACAGACAGACAGGCAGACACACAAAAGACAATATTACGAATATATAAAAAAAAAATTATAAATAAATAAATCCTTCTGCTTGTTTGAACAGAACCTTAAGGGGGGATAAGGCAAGGAAGTGAGACAAATCCCTTGGCAGTTTCATCCCCGATAACGAGCCATAATAATGGTTCAATCATTCCGAAATATTATTTTTAATTGGACTTTTGAACAATAATCACGATATGGCCACTCAAGCCGAGCGATTTAATTTCATTGCCCTGCCATAACACTGCGGTTGGTGGTCCTTCTCCTTCCTGTCTTAGTCGGTCTTTCTTCAACTCTTCACGTCTAAGCGCTAATTATAAACTTTTATACTATGCCTCTCCCCTCTCTCTGATGGGGTGGTTTATATTGACACCCAGTTGATTCTTTATGGCGATAATAATTTTCGAAAACCTCTACTCAAACTGTGATTAGAAATGGAATCATTCTCAACCTAATTGTATTATAGGGGTTGCGTTGATTGAAACAGTTTTGTAATACGTATTTAATCGTGAAAGTGGCCCGATAAATATGAAATTCCAAGCATATATTAGACAGAGAACAAGAAAGAGAAAGAGGGAGAGAGTAAATGAGAGAGTGTGAGAGAGGGTGGGAGGGGCAATTTATTCTGGGTCATATTGAAGAAAACATAAAACGTATAGGTATAAAAATTGTAAGCAATATGGACTATTCTGTAAAATACAATTAAAATAAAAAGTAATTAATACCCCATAAGTACAAAAATGTCGCCTATTGGAGTTCGGCAGGTCACTGTATCCATCTACCTGACGAAATATTTTTTATTTTGCTAATGCAGTTATAAATCTATCTATGGAATAAAATTGTTTGTTTATGGGTATTAAACATTACCCGTGATGCCATTGACTTTCATCTACGAAGGCGCTACTGTATTATGCAAATGAATAAAGAAGGCCACTGTTGGAACCGGGGTTGGAACATTAAATTTTATTATGAGCACGGAGGAAGGGTTTGCCTGTTGAGGAAGTTCCCATAGGGTATTAGCATAGAGGAGGGCTTAAGACAAAGGCTCTTTTTTGTCCCCACCCTTCCCCATTCAGGATTGACCGCTTAGCAGTAATACTCATTGATCACAAATCCCTGGTTGACGTCTTTTATTTTAATTTTTTTTTTCCTCCTCCCTTTCTCTTCTTCATTATATACATTTTTTTTTCTGCCTTCGCCCCGTTTCCGTTAAAGAACCGTCCATTGAGTAGGACGGGACACGATGGTACGAGAGTGAGGTTCGGTTGCACTTTTGTCATACGGGACAACCCACAACCGACGCACTCAAGCTTCGATTGTGAACATCATCCTCAACTTAAACTTTAAGTGTTTAACTTCCTAGATTCAGGATTGCTTGCTTTATATAAACCTGTCTGAAATGTGACCAATGCCAGCCCGGTTTTCAGCGAAGCATTTGAGAATAATCAAAATAAACAGTTATTTATTAGAAAGTGCCAAATTTGATGCCAAATTAAGCTTGCGGCTGCAAAGTTTTAAAGACATTTTTATATTTTTCGTCCTCGGCTAAAGACCGTTTCAGGTAATAAATGTAGGATACATTTGAACAGCAAGGTCCATCGCCAATTAATCTACATTGTCAACACAGGGTAATAGCCAGATTACAGCGAAGCTTTCGCTTTCCAGCAAACATGTTTACAAAATAGAGGCTTGGACTGAACCACACTATCACAAATAATATATATAACTTATTTATTCTGCTAAAATTACAATCTGCCTTATTAGGCAATAAGTAATGGAGATACCTCATTCATACCATATTTACAATTCATTATTCACTCAAATCCACATGGCTGTCACCTATCTCGCATGCGAAAGAGGAAGCGGAGTCTTGGGAAGTCCCCCACGCTCCGGCGTCAGCCGCGTCACCAGATACGAGCCAGCGTGATTGGACATGATTGGAAAAACTGGCCATTGCCAGGACTCCCACTGTTATGCATTTATAGCAGGTCACGAGGCCACTGTCGTTTTAGTCTCCGCAGAGGATTATAGGGATGAGTGGTGCAGTGCAATGACTGTGCTAGGGGATTAGGGTGGTTCGATAGGTTACTATAGAATTTCATGAACTTGGAAGGGATGAGTATAAGAATTTTTTTATAAAACTAAATTAAAACTTTTACGTAATTAAAAAAGAAATGAACATCACACTGGACTAGGCCAACTATTTCCACTTATGAACAAGCAAAGGTCATTAAAGAGAACTTGTATCCTACTTTTGTACAACGCTCTGATTCGAACGCTGCACAAATATGCCTGCATAAAAGCTGAAAAGAATGTACGAACCAAACTACAGAGGCTGGAAAACAAGAAACGACTCTCAACAGATGATTTGTAAACGGCAGACAGTTCCACCCAGTCCTGGACTATGGAAGAAAGAGTTCGTGTAAAGGTGAACCAATGAATTCCACGATTTCCGAGGTTTGCATGATTTTGATTCATGATAAATGCAGCTATAACCACCCAATGACGTGTGGGACTGGGGTGCCTCAAGTGATATGGCGAGCCCGTGTTCTGCTCTCGGCCTAGTACTTGCTTGTCCTCGCACTGTTAAACTATCCATATACGTTTATAAATTTTAACAACACCAAACGACGGCGTTGATGACCCGGGGGGGTTTATGTCAAAATTAACCCAACCAACCAAATTCCACAGGTGAATTGGCGTTTAGTGCGCAATGTACACCTAAATTAGGAAACATATTTATCAAGACTTCTTATTTTTTGTTTTTTCACAATTTTTATTGTCCGTTGATAAGGTGTGTGAGGGACAATTTGTTTTAGTGTACTAAAGTCAAAACGCGGATCACCTAAGACATTAAATGAAACTACTGCGCATAATACCATGACATCTAAAAAATACACGGGTTGACTTTAAATTGCTAATGACAGTTCTCTTTATACAGGTAATAAAACGCAAATTACATACAAGGTTGTCTATAGCTTTAATTTGATGCTTTTCAAAATTATATAAAAATACTTATATATTTGTACGAAGTAATCAATTAAATTTACTTAGCAGTGTTTAATACAGGTGGCTCCATTTCCAATATTAAATTTCATATCTCAAAAAAGATGAGGGACCCACAAAACCCCAAGTTGAAACTGCCATACTGACACACTGTTGAAACAAAAGGACTTCTGAATTGTCCCCAGAGGTCCCAGCTCAATTAATATATCTTTAATTACTAATAAAAGGAATTTTGGTTTTAAAAAAACAACATCGAAACCATACCGATTACCGCCCAGACGCCCTTTCCATCTGTGCTACCACTGCCAAATATTACCCGTTGCTGTACGCATTATGATAAATAACTCTAACTCTTAAAACTGAAATCTTATTGATTAGATGCCTCGGCGATCATAAACTGACTGAAATTAAAAACTTTTTTCGGGAAGTAAACGAAAAATATCCCTTGGTTTATTTAAATGTTTACCCAGTTTTGGTTTTGCTGTTACCAAGGCAAGCGCATTTGAACACGTTATTACGAAGACGTGGGTCTTTTTTTTTCATTCTTGGCGGGAATACATACTCTAAAAATACTGCTTGGTGATTCACTTATATTTTCAAACAGTGTTTACTCCACTTGCACTTTTATAAAGATTTATACTTTTTAAAATATCCATTTGTATTTGTTAGTTCTTAAAACGTACTTAAAGAAATCTGTGTGTGAGATTTTATGCCAAAAACACTTGAGCCCTGTGTCTCCATGTTTTGCCTTTTTGTTACAATTAAAAATTGCACCTCGCACTTAAAATATCAAATTGCCTTTATGTAAAACTTACCTGTTTAAATGGTATATTGGCCTAATTTATAGTATAAATTGATATAGATATTTTTTTAATGTCATATCATTTTAGGGGGCAATATTATCAATTACTGGTTCACTTGATCCATGATCCGAAATACCATAACACGATAGAAAACAAAAAGTCACTACAAAGCCAATCTGAACCATTTTTCACGTTCCTATAAGACCTACCTACTCTAATTAATTAAATTTAAACATCATTTATAGCATAGTCATGAAAAAGATTTGAATAGTGTTAATTATTATTAGCCATTGGTTGATAACTGGCGAGATATGGCCTTCTCTAGCATATAACTAGGAGGGTTTCAGTCCCAATTCTTCCGGTATATTTTTCTAGTAATCATTCGTAACTTTTTATAAAAAATTATCCAACTACTAGAATATACTATCGAATTACACCTTGACATTTTCCTGAAAGCCTCATCGAAGATCGAAGTAAAAGTTGGCCGTAACTAGACATTAGGGAGGGAAGGGTTCGAGTCCCAATTCTTCCGGTATATTTTTCTAGTAATCATTCTTAACTTTTAATAAAAAATTATCCAACTACTAGAATATACTATTGAAATCCACCTTGACATTTTCCTAAAAGCCTCATCGAAGATCGTAAATCATCCTGCAAGAAAATTCGTGATTTTCTCATTATCGTGACCTTTTGTTCCTCCAAGAGACTACGATTGTCACAGAGTCCTCTGTTTTCCTCCATCTTGGGCCAGCCTCTTATACTTTCACAGAGTACCTTTTGGTCAGCTTCCCTTCAATTAATTCCCACCAGTCCTCTGGCACAGCACGATATTCCTTATGCATGCCGTTAGATCCCTAAGATGTTCCACAACAAGTTTCATCACATTTTTATGTGACAGACTTTTATCTCGAAGATTCGTAGTTTAGTCCGTAAATGGATCTGGGTGACCTGTCCGTTTTCTCTCTTCTATGCAAAGATTCCATCCGCTTTGTTTTTGAGATAATGACTTCGTCTTAACTTCCTCTCTAATAAATAGCACCCACAAGATAGCTAAATCTCTTTCGACTTTGCTGTAAAAATGTGAATATATCTTTGGTTTTCTTGCAATTAGCCCTATGTTCTTTGATGTTAATTGCATTCATTTCTAAGCCCACTTTAGTGACTTTCTTTACTGAGAACTAGTTAGGAAACAATTTCAGCTGAGTGTATTTTTATAAAGCCCACCTGCTTTATCCTCATTTAAATAGATAACTTGATATGATCATGAAAAGATGCACGTATAGTTTAAAATATCAAATATATCTGCTTGGAGAAGAACGAGTTGGGCCCTGTAAGAAAAGGTGATATAAATAAAAATATTCTAAGGTTTAACTCCGATAAATCAAATAATACTTTCTTCTTAGACGTAAAGAGAGCATTTTACTCTAATGACTTCTGTCAAGAGGAGTCTCTTTAGGGGTTTACCATAAAAAAAATGGAAGTTTAATTGAATAGAACATTATATGAATATACCACGATATTCAGCTTCCATTTTACAAAATAATAAAAAAAAAAGAGCGTAACTAATAAGAGTTCCATGTTAAGCTCTTGGCGCGATCCCGGTTTGACGGGGAAGATTGGTAAGCTGTCGAAGGCGGGAGCCGTGGACCAAACGTGGCAAGGATGCCAGCAGGATTTCTCTATATATACGTGCACGTATAAGGCGTAATCTAATATTGTAGCCGCGGTCACAAATAATTTATTAGGGACTCAGCTATGCGACCTGAGATTTATTCTCACTCCTCAAGCCCCCCGCCTCACCGGGCGAAAAATGCTAATAGAAAATCCTTGTACTCCCTGGGGATAATGTATTGGCTGTGGCCGGCCTCCGATTTGCAACACATATATCTTCCACATATTCAAAACCGAGCTCGGGTGAAGAAATCTCTCCGAGACTTTTTTTTCCGGAACGTGTGCGGACTGGATATGGTCAAGGGAGCGGAACCGATACCAGGGAGATGCTTATGAGTCATTTACAACACAATTGAGTTCCGTCGCCTCCGAATGATTTCTGATCTAACGAAACCGCCGTTCAAATGCCGCAGATGTTGGCATTCAAAGCATTCATTTTGATAAATGATAATGAAATGTAACGGTATTTCTTGCCATACATTGCATAGTTCACACTTTCAAACAACAAAAAATTGTTAACATCAGTAACATATACTGGTTTATTTCCATTGTCAAGTGTGAGGAAGAGTCATTGTTTTTTATCCTCACCTTTTACCCAACCTCCGTAATTAAAAAATAAGAAAATTCTGCCTGGAATGTGGACATGGTGTGCCACCGGGATCTCGGCCGAATTCCCGGGGACCAGTCGGTTGATCGCTCGTAGACTTTACTAGTAGACCAAGGTTACAAGTCGTTGATGACCTCTTGGTTTTGCATAATCCAAAGCCTATAAAAAGCAACAAACAATCATCCTTTAATTTCTACTTGTACATAAAATTATGTATTAGAGAATTTCTCTTGACTGTAGCTAGTTATATTTCATACTAACTCGGTCTATGTTCCATTCAAGATAGCTCAAAGAGAAGAGCACCTACCCGCAGATCATGAGCTCTTGGCTTGGAATCCCTATAAAATAATTTATTTTGCTAAAAACTATTATAACAGTGGGATTACTTACCATAATTATAAACATTTTTTGGTGGCCATTTTGAACATGTTATTTTTCACCCCTTCTCACAAACTATGATGACGTTGTTGCAGTATTTGTACTTGCATCCAACGTTTCACTATTTTTAGAGAAGCCAAAAAAAGTTTTTATTTTATAGATTCACCTGTGGATCTATAATTATAAATAATTATCTGTAAATTTAAAGGGGCTATGAAGAAAAGAAAAAAAAAAAAATTCACTATTTTTCCCAGTGACCTCAAAAACTATAGATTCAATACTAATATCCCTCAAGGCCAAATTCTGGTACCAAATGAGTCAATCAGGATAATCAGCAACCAAAACACCGGGGGCGCCAAAATGTCTACCAAAGACAGGACGGGTCCAAGAATAGACAACCTTTTGATGCAAGAACGGCTTCTTACAGACCGAGGTCGGTCAAATGAAGATCTCTTGAGTCCTCATAGTGCAGCGATGATTAAAATAGAATTACAAAATATATAATAGGTTTGGTAATATAAAATATGAAAAACGTATTGCCAGTTCAGAAAGGGGAAGCTCTTCTTTCATGCAGGTACTTCGATAGGGGTGGAAACATTGTTCAAACAATTTCAACTATATATTCTATAAATAAGTTGATGAAATGTTGGTTAAAAAACAAAATTGTTGGTAAATATAGGAAAAGTCAGGCTCGTCCCGTTAAGACCTTTAAGACTAACGTTAAGATATGTCTGCAAACAAAGTTCTGCGGGCCAACAACAGATAATTTAAAGGCTTTTAAGATTTTTCAAGTTCTAGGTCAGCAATGAATAGGCTAGAGACGGTAATGCAAAAAGAATTTTCAAATAAATTACAAAAATTAATGTTTATGGTGAAGAATAGAAATCGTGTATTCATAACATCCCGTGCCAGTATAATATTTCTTTTTTTTTTAAAAAACCAATGTTTTAGTTATAAACAATTTTTTTTCCTTGAAAAGTATTTTTTTCACAATCATTTAATACAAGAGAAACTTGCACCAACCTCTCTGGATATTTTGTTTCTTCACTTCTTTTCAATAGTAAAAAATACAAGCTAGTGACTCATTAGCATGTCTAAACAAATTAAAGATCCAACAAGAACAAGAAACCTTGAATATTGTTTTGAACTTTCAAGATTCATCAATTCCGAAACTAGACATGATATACAGGCACTAAATCACTATTGAACTCATCCTTCAGTTTGGCCGGCTTAAGGGATTACAGTCACGTGATTTAGTGCTGGTCCATGGAACACACAGATTAGTGAACATGCTGCACAGCATTCATTTTAAGGGTTTTGATACGAAAGAATACAATTTTAGAAACTCCTGTGTTATGGTGAGCTGGACAGGGAGAGAAAACCTTTAACAGTTAAACCGTCACACCCAAGACCTGGTTGGGAACTTTCGGGACAACTTTGCTTATTCACAAAATAAAAATAAACTTGTATGAAGTACGAAGAGGAATATTCAAACATTAATTAGACCTAAAAAAAATTTTAAGTAATTAATTGTATATATTGATACTATGGTTCAATATTAGACACAAACGAAAATATATATATTTTTTTCAATGATATTTAAAAAAAAAACAATGTTAATGTCTCATCACTTCTGAGAAAATCTCCCACCGTCGTTTGTACTCCCTTCCGAAATGAAGCCATCAAACCAGGTTTAGTGTACTTGGTTTAGTCTACGTGGTCGGTTCTTCATCATCTAACTTGTGAACATGGTCCACAACAAAACTGAGCTAAGACATGAATGGAGAAAAAAAATCAGTTTATTTTGGGACATTTCCCCCAAAGTATAACAAATAAGTGTGTCTAGCTGATAAAATATACACTGCTCCACAAGACAAGTGGTGCCCATAAAAAAAATCGAATATTTGTTTCCAAATAAGATTATTTTAGCCATCAATGTTTACATTATTATTATGATATTATTATTATTTAACAGCTTTACTATGATAAAATTACAATCTGCCTCATTGGGCAATAAGTAATTGTAATGTTTTCATTCATACCATATTTACAATTTCCATCCACTCGCTCATTCATACAGTATTTACAAACAGCCCAGAGACCTCCCAAGTCCACATGGTTATCACCTCCCTCGCATGCGAAAGAGGAAGCGGAGTCTTGGGAAGTCCCCCTGGCGCGGACTCAGCGGAGGCTGACCAAGAGCGCGAGAGCCACATACGCTCAGGACATGATTGACGAAACTGGCCATTGCCACGACTCCCACTATTACTCATTTATAGCAGTTTACGAGGCCACTGCCGTTTTAGTCTCCGAGGAGGATTATAGGGATGAGTGGTGCAGTGCAATGACTGTGCTTGGGGATTAGGGTAGTTGGATAGGTTTTTAATTAATATTAAACGTTTTCAGTGAAAAGGGGCTATAAATTTAATAAATATTTTCATAAAATTCATTCTCACGAAAAAAAATGCTTGTGATTAATAAAAGAAAATACGTTTTAATACCGGGAAATTCTATCTCTGGCTTTAAGTCTTTGAGGCGTCTTTCTCACCAAGCTTGCTGCAACCTCTTGATTCATATCCTCCCACGTCTGTACCAAAGAAGAACTCGTGAAGTTAAACAAGAGCGGGGGTGACCTGCCTTCATACCAACCTAGTCCCACATGTGCTCTATAGGATTTGAATCCGGGTTACTAGCTACCAAAGTCCGTATACCCTCATCATTAAGGTATTGCAAAACAGACCTTGCCACGTCTAGTCTAGTCACGTTTTTGAGGGACTGTAAAGACAATAATTAACTTCAATTAACCAACAACATAATGTTGAAATATAAATGAATCACATTGACTAAAAATTGTGACTAATCACATAAGGAAAATATAAGAATTATTACCAGGGGCAAAGGGCGTGAAAATTTGCTGGGATGCATTAAAATAGGGAACGAATAAAATAAATAAAATATAAAATGAAAATAATATGTATGATGAATTATGAATCGTTAGCTAGGAGGGAGATAAGGAAGTGGAAGTGTTGGATTTCAGGACGAATATTGAAGAGCTCCAAAAGTTTGCTATATGAATAATATAAAAGAATATTAACTTGGTTCGTGGGCCACTTCTATATTAACCAGCCACACCACAATTAGCCGGCAAAATGTGACGAACTCGTGTTCATGTAAGGCATTTAATTTTCTCTATAGTTTGGCACTTCGTGCACTGCCGGTGTAAACCTGGTTCCCAACTAATGAAGTTGATCCACCAGTCAACAAAAACCAGACAAAATGTCCTGTTGGGCCCATTCAACCTGGTGGAGTGGAGGGCCAGCCAAGATAAGCCGATCAAGTATGTCACTGGGCTAAATAAATAAATTAGGAACTGGGCTGACGCGCACTACACAAAACGCCAACAATTTAAATCGAACAAAATACATTACATTTAAAAATATTTTATGACACTGAATTTGGCTATCGACTAAAAATCCGAAAACCCTCGTAAATCAGGTCGCGCAGTTAATATCCATCTGGCATAGATTAAAGGCGGATGTAGGTCGACGATATTTTAATCCCAAACCCGATATCGGGTCTGATTCACAACCACACGAGCCATGCCAGTTTCTTAAATTGTGCTTGGCAGAAAGATACCGATTTTGGCACCGAACCTCGATGTTTTATGGCTAACTTATAAATTCGCCTAATTGCGAACATACAAAATTGACCGACTCCAAGTGAGTAGATGATCGTACGCAAACCAGGAACCGCCTTGAGTTGGAATAGTGGTGGACTAATTTGTTTTTACTCGCATGACTATGAACAATAATGATTGTAATTAATATGTATGTCTGCCTGAGTGGTAAGGAGATGTTGAAATAGGAGGGTTTTAGGAATACTTAAGGATGAAGCTTGATATGCGGTGTGAGAGAAATCTATAGATTCGTGGATTGAGCAAGAAAAGCGCGGTAGAATGATGTAGTTCTGAGAGATCGGAAGTAAATATAAGAAAGGCTGAAACTTGTGTTCCGGGAGTAAACTGAGGATTTATAGTAAACTGTAGAATATTATTTATATAATATAATAGAAATATATATAATATAATATTTTATATATATAAGGAGCTGAATAGATTGGAAAAGGTATGAAGCAAAGAAGTTTAGTCGAGGGAAAGAGCCACCTTGATTCGATGTAGAGGTGTGTTTGGAATTGGAACCTTCTGTCACTCCATAGTTTTATTTATTTACGTTTTGGACGACCTATGCCGTCATTCTCAAGGGTTAACATTCGTGAGATACATGAACAATTTTTGTAAACATTCAAGGCCACAAATGTTTAATTATGTTTAAAACGGTTAACATTAAACAGTTAAAATAATTAAAATCTACTATTTAAATGAAACCGTAAGGTCTTAAAATATAAACAGAATCAACTGACAAGTCACAAACAAATGATATAAGATATAAATTATAGAAGAAGGTAACATAATAACACAGGTTAAAATATTATTGTGGAACAAATATTTCTATATTCAATGCAGTAATATGAATACTTAAACCATACTGGTTAAAACACTTTAAAACTACTCTAAAATAAAACAAAAAACCTACAAATACTGACTAAAATGCTCTAAGGATACAGCTGGTTTCAATTAATAATAAGAATAAACCTTTAAAAAAAACAAAAAAAACAACGAGATAAAAAAATATATTTATACAGACCCACGTTTAATGGTAAAATGTCATGACTCATTTCAATACAGGAATAAATAATGAATAATAAATAAATAAGTAAAGCCACCAATAAATAAAACTCAGCAAAACTGTCACTAATTTATTCCTGTTTTAAAAATGGGAATTCCGAGTTCATTAAATTCCATAGTAACTCATCAAACCACCCTAATCCCCTAGCACAGTCATTGCACTGCACCACTCATCCCTATAATCCTCCTCGGAGACTGAAACGGCAGTGGCCTCGTGACCTGCTATAAAGCATTGCAGTGGGAGTCCTGGCAATGGCCAGTCTCTCCAATCATGTCCTGAGTGTATGAGGCTCTTGCGCTCTTCATCAGCCTCCACTGGCTCGTATCCGGTGACGCGGCTGACGGAGGAGCGTAGGGGAATTCCCAAGACTCCACTTCCTCTTTCGCATGCGATAGAGGTGACAACCATGTGGATTTGGGAGGCCCCTGGGCTGTTTGTAACTTTATGAATGCAGATTATAAGTATGGTATGAATGAGAACATTTATCACAATTACTTATTGCCTAATAAGGCAGATTGTAATTTTAGCACAATAAAGATGTATATATATTTTTTTAAAAAAATAATGGGAAACATTTCCTATACGAATGGCCCTGAAATAAATAAACGATCAAATAAAAGACATTGTAATGCAAATATACCAGAGCACTTGCTAGCTTGGCTTTCAAACGAAGTCGGGCCCGGTGCAAAAAGGCGGTGGACGTCTCAAAGACAGTTCATGACTGACATGACAGTTCAACCCATAACCGATAGTGAGTACAACAACCAACGATCCGAATCAGCACGAACATTTCACTATTCTGTGGCAAATATTTCACAGATAACCACAATTAAGCGCGACTGAAACATACTGCTCTAAATGTTAATTATCTGTCGTGCAGTTTAAACGTCGCATCCTCTCGGCGATATCGATATGTTACTAATCGAAAATGTAAATATCAAATAAGCTGGCGGTAGAGGTAGAGTATTTATACACTTGCCCCTGGCTCTAAGCCACATCCAGATTCCCAAAATTGAAATATTAGCGGGACTGTTAATACTTAGGCAGGGTTCAGAATCATTCCTTTGATTTGTTGCCATCAAATCTCTATGAACCCTTGGCTAAATATACATGCACGGGGAATGCCAAATCTTCCCATTCTATAATTTACCATACTCTTTTAATCATCTTAAAAATATCAAGTGAGCCGATACTACGGAATAATGTCCACAAGCAGCTGTCCCTGTCGAAGATTTAGCCTCTCACTGGGGCAGGCATTTAATAAATGCTATCTGTCGCCAATGGTATATGCTCCTATGGCCAATTCTTTCTTGCTATTTTATCTGTTGACAAAAGATAATTAATAACAAATGACACGACTTCTATTATACTTATTTCTTATTATTCCCACTAAATGTAATAAAATCCCACTTTTCATCAGTCATAAAATTATTAAATTCCATTGCACATTAGAATCAGATTATTTTTATCATGCAAATAATTTGATATTAAAATAGCTTAATTCTTAGAATTACGTGGATTCCTTATGAAATTTCGCTTCTTGCCTTCTTGCGTTGAGTAAATATTTATTACTAACAAACTTCAACAATAGATTGTATTATTGTACTACTAGTGAAGACAAAACGTATCAAAAATAGTCTTTTACTGTTCATTATCAATTTTTCTATATAATTATCATCATTGTTAAAACGATAAGAAGAGATTTGCAATAAATAAATTTCTCTTTTTCACTTTCGTATAATTTCTAAAAAATCATTAATCTTTCAAATACATCATATTTATTAAATATTTATCATACACATACTATATATTACAAATACAAATCAAATCTTTATTTTGATAAAATTACAATCCGCCTTATTTGGCAATAAACAATTATATATAATAATAATGGCTCTAAGTTAATTATAACTATTTATTACTACCTAATAGTTATGGTGCAACTAAAGCTACATTTCCTTCCACTTTAATAGTTCCTAAACTGGTAATTATTAACTTATGACCCAGGCGCTATCCTTAATGGTTATATCTACAGTGCTTGAATATAATGATAATGACACTATGCCCTGTCATAAAGGACATAAATTGGGCGTATAAATAAACTCCAGGAACAGTCTCTAATCATAATGGACCAGGATCGGTTTCCCCTCATGAATTTCAGAACTGGCTTTTAATCTCTGGCCTTAGCAAACAATGAAGGACGCGACCTAATTAACATATCGTAATGTTTCATCCTCGAACCGCATTATCGCATGTTTCATCTTGTCCCATCCCTGGTAATGTCTCCTTCATTTGCCCTAAGGGATGTACACATACGTTTCCTCTCGTATACGTTTCCAGGATACGAGAGGATCCCATTTCGAGATAGAAAATTGTTATAATATACAAAAAATATGTTGTACCTTGGACTCAATTCAATTGCCAACTAGCGAGGAAACGACACTCTGGATTAAAAAGACAATCATTGAAACAAATGCTAAACAGACCATCAAGGCTACATCTAACACGAAAATTAAACAGATACTTACCTACCAACACTCATTTGGTCAGGTGGAGCACAGATTTATGGACGGTAGGAAGATTTCAATCAAAACTACTTCATCTTATAACCAGTGCACATCAGTAAGTCAGAAATACTTCACGTACAATTTGTCAGTCTTGCGAATTCTACGCGTAATCGGTACAAACTATTCCACCAAACACGGACTCCCGAATCTTCCATACTTGGACTAGCAACATAAGAAGACACGACGACTCCGGAGGAACTGGAGTAGGCATTCATCAATTTAAGTTAACTGGCATCAACATAATCCTTCACACAAAGGAAAAACACTGGATGTTGATGACACGCTGGAAAATGTCATTCATGCTGTAGCGGCCGCTAACTACATAAGATAAATCACCCTATACTCTATTGTATATATATATTGTAAACAAATGTAAATAACATTACCAAAATATAAATCATTGAAAATATGGTAAACAAAAAAACATTCTGCTAGGAGCCAATTAGTTATATGAGCTGGGACACCAGGTGTCAGGGCAGGTACTAGACCCAAGCCGCCGAGAGACCCTCCCTGGCTCACGTCTCTGTCAGAGAACAAAAGAAACCACATACTCAAAACCTCATTGGGAACTATAAAAACTGTTCTCATTGGCTACTGACGAAGCCAGCTGGGTATTTAAGACCGGCGGTTTGTGGCCTGTATATCATTCTCCTGGGAACTATAACTGGCTCGTGGCTGCTCTGCTTGAAACTCTGAAACTTGACTGCATCTTTATGAAAAACCTCTGCATCTCTTCTCTTCTAACCTCACTATGTTTTAGTCTGGCGTTGTCAGACCCCACACCTTCCTAGTGGGAATCTCAGCCTTCGTCTCGCTAAATCTAGCACCTCCTTGGGAGAGACCTCTCCCTAGTGGAGAACGGTTGTCGTGGCCCTGCAAACTTACCAAGCAGTGTTCCCCACGGCGATTAAGTCTGCCTCTCTCCGGTTCACACTCGCCTTTGGGATCCGGACGGATTTTGCCTACCCTCAGATACCGAGTGTGAATTCGTGGTCCATTCCAAGACCACACAAACTACCTACACTACCTACCCTATACCTCTTCTCCTGAATATAGTGCATTGTCGGGGAACATACCTATCAAAAAATGGAGTCAGATAGTAAAGCCGTCATGAAACGATTGTTCAGGTTATAAACTCAAGCAGCCCTCACTTCGTCACCAGGGCTAGGGTAACCTAGGTACCCTCCTCGTGACGACCCGACTTATGCCTATTTGTTACTGTCCATCTCATCCTGTACAGTTGTGAATGAATGAATATGACAGAAAAAATATAATATTTATTATATATTTGAACACGGAAAAAATCAGATTCAGAATTTGATCAAACCTTGGAGTAGGGATCACTCCTTAAGCCAAAGTATGAAGTGAAATGTGTTCAGTAAGCGCACTTCAAAAATTTAATCATGACAGGCGAACAACTTCCAGCACACTAACTGTTACTCATGATAAATTACTTTTTGCCACACACTAAAGTACCGTTCGCAAAACGAGACCGGCGTTGATAAATCTTCATAGTTTTTTCCATACTTTAGGTTATTCTATTTAATTAAAAATGAAGTATATTTCAATAAATATAAGCAGACGATATTAGAGCCCCTCTCGTCTGGCTTGGCAAATAATTAAGCGTCATCAATTAATTGAAAACATGATTAATCCGACCTTGTAGTGACTCCAATGAAACCCCAAAATTTCTAACATTGAATTTTAATTCAATGTTTAATTAATGTTATTAATGACATTATTAATATTTTTTTCTTTGAATCTAATTTGCTTGTTCCTGTCTTTCATTTGATAAGTAGAGAAGATAATAATTCTGTCCTAGGGCTGTTCCCTAAATTCCCTTGGTGAAGAGAGGAACTAAAGGTAAACTGAGTTAACTCAAAAACATTTAGAGCTATTTCAAGCTCAATGGATAAGTTTCTGTTAATCCGCAAAGTTGTACAAGAGCTAACTTTCGAAAAAGTAAGATTTTGACGAAGTCCGTCACTTTCCGAGTTTGGAATACAAAAGTTCTTTACCCTTTAGGAAACACAAAGTGGGAAAAGATTGGTTTGTTTTGAGCTGATCGGTTCTTGTAAGAAGGACGAAGAATTCTTGAAACGAGAGAATTTTCGTAATTTCCGCTCTCTTTTTTGCATTTTTCCTCAGAAAACGTTTATGTCAATTACACGGTACCCGTGGTCTAGTGGTTGGCATGGTGACTTCTATCTGCGAAGGCCCGGGTTTAGTCGCCGGCACACCTAGGGGTTTTGTTTTTTTCATTATCCTCATGTGGATAAATTAGTAGCTACTTCACAGTAGGACCTTAGTACCTCCGACCAATAACGGAAACAACCTTCGGTCGGCACCTAACTCTTCATGAGTTGTTGCGTGACTGGTTTTTTTTCTAATCTCAATTAGTTGTTGCTACCTTGCAGGATTCTGTAAGGTTTTCTCCTCAAACTCAATATGATCATTTGAAAAGCTTGGCTTGCCGACTCTACAGATGAATAGAACGAATGGATATTAACCCCATTACAGTACATTAAGTGGGTATACAGTTGAACAATGATAGATTAGAAACGGCGCTTCGCTGCTAAGCAGGTACCTCTCAGCGGGTCCATTTGCCGAATCCCAGATGCTCGGGGGTTAGTTCTGACGTGAACTTGATAGATGTTCAATTGTTCGGGCCGATCATTGTGTTCGTCAGTGAGCAATCATTGCTGCTGATACAAGGAGCCACTTAATAGCCGCCTCATCGTCTATTCATCACCTGTTGACTTGAACCATTAGAAATTAGCCTTATCTAATCCAATTACCGGCGTATTGCCATCATAATATATTATGATATTATTATAATGCAATATTTACCATTATTCCTTATTCACGAGTATATAAGTACGAGATCTTTTATTTTAAATTGCAAATTTTATTGGTTATTCCTATTTAAAATATAAACAGATATCTCTAGGCAATATTAGGTATGCTATTCTTAAAACGTATTGCATATTATGCATATATATGTAAGACAATTAATGAAGGCGGGGTGAATAAACTGAAATCAGTTTCTCTGTAAACAAAGTAAGCAATTTTATTCACTATATTTTATATTATCACAATTATTCATATTATTTACACAGTCTTACCTATAAACAAAGAAGCGACAATTACAGTTTATAATTATCACTTCTCTATTTACAACTTTTGTTACTTAATATAACCTTTCTCTATCCTCTCACTTTTTAGCATCTTGCTGATAGCTCCATCTAGTGGTGGTCAGTAGAAGCAGCGCGGCAAATTAAAGAGAGTATATTTTCTTTACATATATATGAAGCCAGAGATAAAAATATGTTACATATCTCTTCAGTACTGCTATGACTAGAAAGGCTCCTTAACATCAAAAACTCATTCAATTCAAATCTGTCACTCTCACCTTTATTTCCCAATCCACATATGTGCTTCCTTTTACCGTTCTTTTCTTATCCGCGTCATAAACCTTTGGAACTCTATTTCCATCGATCTTCAACCGTTCAAATCTATACTTTACCAGTCCCTATTTCCCTCTGACAGAAAAAAAAACTGACACCATAATATATATTTCACACTTCCTCGGAATACTCCGGAAATATTCACTTAGCCGGACTATATCAGTCAAGGGTTAGGGTCGGATCATTTAATTTTGCTGAACGTTTAAAAAATGCTGGCAGTCTAGGAAATAGTTCCTTACAGAACGCTGTCAAGTATTGTCTTCGACAGGTTTATCACCCGGGTAGATTCCAGTGACTCCAATCAATTGCAGAGGATGATGGGGAAAATCCCACAACTCCCAATATACGTATATAGTTGCCTTAATTCTTCAGACCGATCCTGTTCCCTAGAGAAAAGTGTCATCCAGAGGCATTCCTAACTCAATAATCTAGACGAGGTTTCTTTTCTTATCTGTCAATAAGATGCCGGGCCTATTATTTAAAGCCGTGCGATCAGGACATACTGGGCCATCCAAGTAAATATTATCCCCTGAGGTAGTTGGTGTTGGATGGTATTGATATAATAGGGATTGATTGCATAAGTTTATCTTGGTTGCTATGGCTTGATGAATAATTTTTGTCTTTGCAGAAAATCCTTCCCTACCGAAACCTGACAACCCGAAGTCAGATGTTGCATAGACTCCTCATTACTTCTGCACAAAAATATCGTCATTTCTCATTTAGTATAACGATGGCTGAGTATCCACTGCCGTGCCTACTAGGAGTGGTAGAATCTTCCACGGAGTGCTTTGTTTTTCAATAAATCAAGGGAGGCAAAGAATATACAATACTTTTTGGTTCGCAGTTCTTGATGGGACGAGGGCCGTGTAGTTGCCATCTTCGACTTCAGTTCAGAATGTTTTCTCCCTCTGAGCAATCTTTAAGAAGGCTGATCAGACCACGTCCTCTTATCTTTCTTGGTAGCTAGAATCTCGCTACTGAGTATTTAGTATGTCGTTTTCTTGCAAGTTCCATCTGCGATGTAGAGATCCGACAACGCCTCAAGGTCAGTTTTGGACCATTTCAGAATTCTGAAGGAGTAAGCAGTAAATGGCAAAAACGATGTATTTAAAGCTTTAACCAAATTTCAACACGTTGGAGTATAACCACAAGGCCTAATAATTGTTTACCTTTTGCCTTTAATTCACAAACCTAAGCTCAGAACATAAAATAAATTCATTATAATACATTACTTTATAAGAAAATCGAAACTTTTTTACTTTGCTAAAATTACAATCTGCCTTATTAGGCAATAACTAATTATGATAAATGTTCTCATTCATACCATATACAATCTGCAATCACTGGCTCATTCATACAGTATTTACAAACAGCCCAGAGACCTATAAAATCCACATGGTTGTCACCTACCTCGCATGTGAAAGAGGAAGTGGAGTCTTGGGAAGTCCCCCACGCTCCTCCGTCTGCCGCGTCACCGGATAAAACTTTATAAGAAATGAAAGATTTATGTTTTTCAAACTAATGAACAAAAAAAAAACACGGGGAAAGAATTATTTTGACGGATTTCGTAATCCGCTTCGAACCGTAAAGGAAATTATATTTTCAAATTTGGTCAGTAAATATTGGTTCTTACGACGTTTAGAAATTATTCTGTGAAATGTATATGTTATTTGTACATAATAATAAAGCCGTTATATTGAATGATAGTTAACAAATGATATAATGAAAACAGCTGTTCTGCAACTGCGTCGCGAGAGACCGCCCTTTGCACTGCGAGCAGGCAGCTACCTGCGTTGTGTACCTCTTGGCTGGCTCTTGCTTGAACACCACTTGGATGTGAGGGATCTGTAGGCATTTAGTGCTAGTTTTTTAATGTAGAATATGTTATATTTTTCACATACTGTTGTACACGTTAAAAAAAAACGAATTTCGTTTTGAGGTCATGATATAGAATTTGAAAAATGCTATTCTAGAGACAGCCAACATACTTCACTTGTGGGATGAAGACTTTTCAGCCAGTTACAATGTTCTTCTTGTTCTAAGGTAACTTTAACTGATAATTAATCATTTCCTTTATTTAATAATAATTAATTTCTGATTACATCGTGTTATAGCAATAGTTTTATAGGTCATAGTTAGTTGTTCTTCAGTGTGAAATGAAACTAGCTAAACCTCTATGCATTGATTAGTTCAACATTTAAATGGTTCCTGATAATCTGATGAAAGAAACCTTCAACAATCAATATTGTCGACTTTGATTTTAATTATAAATCGGCTTCCTTTGACCGTTCTTTTCTTATTTGTGACTCAAAATTTTGAATCTTTATTAATATTTATAGACTTTACCACTTATTTATCTCCCTCTAATTTCCCAATTATATTCGTCATTATTATTATTATTCATTCGTTATTAACTGATTTCATACCCTTTTTATCTCAGCAACCTTTCACGGACTTTTCCCATTATTACTAATAATAATATATTTTTTTTATGTTCTTAATATTTTTTTTCAGAGTACTCAAGCGGATGTATTTATATGGATTACAGTGTGCACAGAAAAATTAAAAAAACACTTAAGGAAGTAATCAATAACACAAAAAATGTTTGTTAAGCATAAAACTGATTGCTGGAACCTAAGCAATTTCTATGCTCAAAAAAAAAATAATAAAAAAATGGCTATGGTGAAATTTGGTATTTAAAGACAATTTTTTGGGTGTTTGTTGTTTTCAATAATACATTACTTGATATTAGTTTTTGCTGTTCTGATTTTAAAAAAAGTTATATTAGTCGTTTAGTTATAATGAGATGAGGTTGGCTTTTCTTCCCAAATTACATAACCTCCCGCAACATAGTAATTGGTTTGTTTACTATGCAAATTTCTATTCTGAATTTTCTAAGTAAGTTTATAAAGATTCATAAATGGGTTCGTTTCTTAACAAAGTCACTTTTTCGTTCAATCTTATAAATTTTAATCTGTTTTACAAGAGGGTTGCCAATTCGGTGTACACAAATATGTAATAATAAAAATTGAAATGTTTATCTTTCACAGTTTTGATGTTTCCCTACTTCTTATTGTTTTCTATCTGAAACCCTATGGGTGATTCCTTGTGACGTAATTAGCTAGCGTTAGAGGACCGAATTATTTGTTGTCCCCCCTCCCTCATGATTTGCCCTGTGAAATTTTAACCAATGTACACACAGCACAATCCACCGCCTTTTAAGGATTATTTGGAAATTTAAGAACAATTTATCATTTGAGCATCGTTCAATTTTGTCTTCCTAGCAGTCCGTATTTATATATTACAATTGCTTTCGGCAACTATTATCAAGTGCTCAAAATGGCGATAGTATTAAAAGAGTTTGTAAAATGTAAATATAAACTTGTATGGTGACAAAATTGGACATTGATTACTTAAGCATAACCCACAGCCAGCTTACAAAACACGATTGCTTTTCTTGAAACCCATTCTAGCTCTTTTTTTTTGGTGCAATTAAAAATAAAAATTCAAAATTAATTTAATTCATCGGATGTACCTATGTCATTAACAATCTGTTGTGTTCCAGCACTCCTATCTCCAATAATTAAAGAAATTGAAAAAAAAAAAAATTGTAAGCTCACTCATTTAAATAATTGATTTATGTTGAGGGGATGCAAATGAGCTTTATAGTTGGAAGAGGGGGGGTTATGGAGGGTCGGAATTGTTTGCTGAAACCTATAGACGTGTTTCTTTCGATGTCCTAATTAGCATAATTGCATATGTAATTAAGAAGAGAAGAGAGGTAATAGCGAAGGCTGGCTGGGGTGAGAAAGGTATGATGACGTGCTAACTGGTATCGATACGTGCGAGGTACCCCTGCTACGTGGTCGGTATCGTGATCCCACTCGTAGCTACTGTAATTTATTGTTTGTGAAGCTCGTAGCCCTCGATTGCCTAACCCTGTTTTAATTTAAATGATTTAAAGTATTCATTAATCCATAAGTATAAAGGCCATCGTAAAACCTAACAACTGAACCTACCTGAATCTTAAGCCGAAATATCCAATCACAGTTCATATTTAACCTTGAATTTAAGTTGCATAAGTTTTTTTTTTATGTTAAATTGATTTATTCACAAGTTTATACAGAGAATAAATGATACAATGAATAAGACAGAGAGTGAATAGTAACAAATAGGGAAATGACATATGGGAGCATCCATTGATGCCTCTCCATTTGAAGGATTTCGTTGATGGCAGTTTCCCTGATCTACTATTTCTGGATTTGATTGCTGATTTGAATTGGAGGAGGTTGTAAAGGTAATGAAGCTTTTTAGTCGTGATAGTACTGAGGAGGGCTCTAAGAAAGTATTGGCGATGTGCAGATGAGTACAGCCATCCCAACTCGGAGTAGTCCTGTGAAATGCGACATTCCCTGGGGATCTCGAGGATAAATATGAGGAAACAATCCATCAGCCACTTTAACTGAGCTTCGAGATCCTCAGGGAGGTCACCATACACTCCATGACCGAAGTCAAAATGGGGAGACAGGAGAGGAAACCAGGAGTTCCTGGAGAGGCGGGACATGAGTGTGAACTGTGCATATTGAGTACTGGAATTGTTTATAAGGCATGTAATTATTAATGCTGAAAATTGTAATTTTACACAATTTTCTGAAAACGTACCTGGAGACAATTTCAGGTGTTTCTATTGAAATGGAGTTTTCGCCTTCGGATTCGGCCGTAACCGATAAACGGGTGGGCCGACAGGAGGCTCCGGGCGGCCACACCTCACCGCCGGAGACCCAGGCGGTGATGAGCCTCAGGTGACAATAGGCCACATAAAGACAGACAGACAGACACTGTTGGGGTACACAATGGGCCCACACTCGCCCCCGCGCCGGCCAGTCATCGTAACTCCTGTTCACAATTAACCCTAACTAAATCCTCAGTCATCCCCCTAACGGAACCCTCAGCCCTCTTGTAAATTTACAATAAATTTATACCGTCTTGACAAGTGTCTCTAGTTTTCTTTGGTTATTTTCTTATCTGCAATCCCCATGTTATTTATATTCGATGGGGTTTAAAATAAATACGCTCAGATTAGGTAGTGTAACGATAAATTGAACTTGTCATGTCACATTTATTATTGTAAATCTGTTTTTCTTCATTTGTGCTGTATTTATAGGAAAAATATAAAAGAAATAAAAAGACAAAAGCGAACAGCTCATTTGATAAAATACATTACCTTTTGCTTACCTTCATAACTTGTTGAGCAAGATGTATTTATTGCCATGCCCAAAGGGTGAGGCACTACTTGCATTCACGGCTATCGTCTTTCGTATGTCTGTCATTACAAGTACCGTAATGTCCAAATGTCCTGATTTTTTTTGGTTACGATAAAATGGAAGAAAATATGGAAAGTCCAAGCTCAGACTCTATTCCAGGACTCAAGGTTTTGATTTCTAACTTTACAGATTATAGAAAATATCCAAAACTAAAACGAACATACTTAATATGTCCCAGCCTATATTCATTTTTTTAATACCACTCGA
This sequence comes from Acanthosoma haemorrhoidale, assembly GCA_930367205.1. Lineage (NCBI taxonomy): Eukaryota > Metazoa > Arthropoda > Insecta > Hemiptera > Acanthosomatidae > Acanthosoma > Acanthosoma haemorrhoidale. The sequence continues at coordinate 32,537,551 of OV884009.1, read as the reverse complement.
TGCTGTTTCTTCATTGTCTCCATCCTGAATTGAATATATTTTTTAAAAAATACAAGTTTATAATTGGTATAAAACAAATCACACTATAGAAAAATTAAAAACATCTCAAACTCATTTAACCCTCCCAACACTAAAAATGCACTAAATAGTGGGTGGGGTACTTTCAGTCACCACTAATTATTCGCCGATTTTAGATATATGCCTTGATTTAATTGATCCAAACTCATCTCATACTTATGAACTAATAGAATTGATGCAATATTAATCAGAACTGAAGTAGCTTCTCGTACAAATTAAAAAGGACTGTTTACACTAGTTGGTTAAGTTATACCACCGCCGGGGGCAAATTAAGTTTTTTGACTCGTTGGAGCACCTAACCAACCCTATTGCCCCTAGTGTTTAACTCTATTGCCCCACCACCCCTCCCACATTGATGGCACGATGGGAAAAATTAGGTTAAGAATTAGTATGTAAGTTTTTTAAGTTTGATAAAAAAAGTGAGCCCTATCACCTTTATTAGTCAGTTTAGTCCAGTCACGTATGATGTGTATCTTATGTACGAAATACTTGTTTATTCGTTATATAATTTTTATAAAATAACAAAACCTGTATATAATGTAGCAACGCTATAGGAAATACAAAAATAATTTGTAAATAGATTCGCCTGAGGATAATTGTCTGTAAATTTAAAGGGGCTATGAAAGAATAAAAAATGTAATACAATAAATCAACGTAAAATTGTATGAACGATTTCTTTGACTTTGTTACTTTGGCTAATGCCAGTAAACATTGTAAGATAACTAAATCAATAAATAAATAAAATCTTACGTAAATTTGTACTCAAAGAAGAATCGACCTTGCCCGGAGAGCGGGAGAAATAGCGCTAACCAGCACTAACAGTGTCCATGTCATACACATTAATGTTATACAGGCTGCCTGGCGTTGGGAAACATTTCAATTTCTAAATTCCCAAAAACTAAAAATTACAAGGTGTGCTTTTCTTGTATTGACTGTCATGTTTTACTTCTTGCAATTTTCCATACAGTACGCATAAATGTCTAGAAAGCAAGACATGGACCGTTTTTTAATATTTCTCAATGAGTTCCTGGAAACCCACCGCGGGCGCACACGGGATCGAGGGAGACAAAATGAATGAAAGAAACCCAGGAAAAGAAAGCCTTAATGACTAAACTCTGGATGCTCGGAGAAACGTCTCCCTTTGTTTACAAGATCATTAGGCGCCTCAGAAAGAGGGCAAGCAATGGAGCCAATAAAAAAAAAGAAGCTATTATTACAATGTACTAATAATTAAGGTTTTTCGAGCGGAGTCCTACGCGGGTAGGGGGTACAAACACCCCCGCCCCCTCCGGTTACATCACTTGTTCTCTCCCCGATCCTCCTCTACCTTTACATAAGTTAGCAGATGTCTCCGGAGCAACCGACCTCCTCATGATAGCCTCACCTAGAGGCACCAATTTTTAGGCAGCGTCGGGGAATATTTAAAATATCCTTGTGCCAAAAAGCTCTTCTGAGGGGAAAAGAAAACCTTAACTTTATAAAGGAGGATGCTCTACTTCCATTCAGGCGTATATTTTTTGTCCGTATGTATGTATGATCTACAATTAACTATCTGACAACAGTAAAGACTTTATGAGAGGTGACAGGGTAAAATGGACAGAGACAGGTATGGGCTAAAGATGAGCTCCAGATCAGTATTCTACAGGGTTTATAAATTATCCGCTTTATTTTACCTCAAGTACCGATGGTGGGGTTCTAAAGGATGTCCCAGAATTAACGCAAGATTTGAATTTGCCGCCATTTGTGCAGTAAAGTGCTGGCAACCATAAAAAAAACAATTTGACAGCTGACAGTTTAGGATTAGTCAAAATGGAGCGTTACACGATAGAACAGCGTGTCTTTATTGTTGGATATTATCTCAAAAATAATGAAAGTTTAGCAGCCGCAGTGTGAAAATTTCATACAAAATATGATCGGAATAGTGTTTTGGCTTCATCAACTGTGAAGAGATTAATTGAAAAATTTAGAGAGACTAGATCAGTTGGAGACACCAAACACACTGGTCGTCCAAAAACAAGCCGTTCAAATGTCAATATCGAAGCAATTTCTTTTTATGGGGTTATTTGACGTCAAAGGTGTATGTCATCAACCCCACATCCACCTGTGCATTAACAGAGGAAATTCAACGCTGCATCAACCAAATTCAACCACATTAATGCCAAATGGTCAAGGAAAATTTTGACAAGAGTGCGTATGTGCCGGCAAAGTCGTGGAGGCCATTTGCCCGATGTGTTATTCCATAAATAACCCTATCTTATTTACTTTATATTTCAATAAAAAAAGTAACAACAAAAATACTAAAAACTGTGTTTCTATTTAAATCAAATCTTGCGTTAATTCTGGAACACCCTTTATGTTGCTGGTTTTGTACCTTAGTAAGTATTCGGAATCAACCACTTACCTGTATGGCCCGATACCTTATCTATAGCAGTTTCGGTGGTTCCCCTGCACCAGGTGAATACCTGAGCATATGCTGGGGTTGGCACCGACACCTGCTCATTGCCTAATATTTATTTCCTTGCTTATCCCAAGCCAGTCATTAGTGAGCTACAGAGCCTTTCTTCCACAACTCTATTACACCTGTCATACAAATAAGTCAGTCGACCCGAAATTTCAAACGCATATCCCAAAACAACTATAAAGCTGATTAATTGTTTGTTAATAAGCAATAACGGAAATATGGGAAGTAAAACACAATATAAGAAATATATTAAGTTCTAAAGGACACACAAATACTGTAACGCTAAAACACTGTAAAATATATGTCTTCAAGAAAATTTATTAAAGTAAAATTTATTCACTAAAACACATATAAAAAAGTTCAATTAATAATGAAACAAATATGGCAATACTGCTGATAGATGGGACAGCTGGTTATTTCCGTTTATAGATTTTATTGATTTTGCATACTTGCACATATTCAACCGTTGACATGGATTTTTTTTTTCTGATTTATTAGACATGCTTGAAACTATTAATAATCCCCTCTTTGGGTTTTGTAACTTTCACAAATTAAATGTTAGAATATTTTTCTGTATTATAAACAACAATTATGCGAAACCCCAAACATTATCTTCTTATTCCGAAAAATATGCAGTCATATGGCAAAAGGTCATTACTCTCTAGCCTCCGAGTCTAATTACTAGATTATTAGGTATAATTGCTGCGTATGTGACCTTGACACCAGGTCAGTCATGGTGGTGGAATGGAGTGGCCATGAAAACTAAGGCATGCGCATTTGCCATGATGGTGGGTATTCGTACATATATTTATGACTGGTGAATGACCTCTGCCTCAAATTCAAACCGTTATTCTATGAGTTTGGTAGTATTTGCTACTTTACCCAAAAGCGCCGAATTTAGATTAGGACATATGAAAAAAGTAACCGTTTAATTATTCCGACAATGGCTGCATTAGAAAAAATACATTATTCATTATATCTTCATCGGGACCGAACAAACGGCAATTAGAAACAGAGAACATTGGGATATTTCAGTGAGAAACTTAATCCTTAATTCACCAATGTAAATTTAATAGAGCAACTTGCTGTAGCCCAATGGATGAGAAGGCATCCCCTAAGAAGAGGAGACGATAATTGAAGGCCTAATTGCTTTCGAAAGGCTCTCTTCTCACTTTTTAAAACCCTCCTTGAATATTGATGAAAGCTCTCAAAATCCTAGTTTCATCAACATTCAAATTACACATCACCTAAGGGTGATTATTTAGGGGAATATTATTTGAAGCTCATTAATATTTCACATTCACTGTTTTGGTTATTGTTGTTATTATTTTAGGTACTTATTCCTTTTTATTTTTGTCCGTTGGTTTTGAAGGTTTCTTTGGTTTTCGCTAAACCAGATGCTTTATATTTTTGCCCGTTTGTCTGTCCCTGTTCAAGCTGGATACAACCGATTTCACAGCGTGGTACCATTTGTTAGAAATAAGACATGGGATAATAGATCGCTCTCCATGAAACAAGAGTAAGTGTCATCAATCAATTAATTAGTTTAAACAATTTTTTTCCCTTCATATCCCCTTTTTATTATAAATTATCGAAATTAGTATAGATTCTACATAAATGAATCTATTTACAGTAGGTAATTTTATATGATCTGTAGCTTGGCTACATTTTTGTACAGTTTTTAACAATTTTACATTGCGATTTAAAAACTTTTTTTTTTCTTCATAGCCCCTTTAAATTTACAGATAATTATATACAATTATAGATCCTCATGCGAATCTATTTACAAATTATTTTTGTATTTCCTGTAGCGCCGCTACATTATATACAGGTTTTGTTATTTTATAAAAAATATATAATGGAATAAACAAGTATAATGATACACATTATACGTGACTAGACTGAATTGACTAATAAGGTGATGGGGCTCCCCTCTTTCATCAAACTTAAGACTAACTTACATACTAATTCTTATCCTAATTTTAAACAAAATCTGCTCGGACTCTCCGCAATATAGTTCATTAAACAATAGCGTTAATTGGGTATATAGCCATGAGATTATTCAGTTTTATTTATTTGTTTATTTCTATTGTATTACACATAGAACAGATATCCCAATACTGTCTGACCTGATATTACAAAAATTTTTATGTGATTTTTTTATTTTTGGTGCTGAGAGCTGTTTGATGAGCTATATTTTGGAGAGAAAGGAGTTTTTGTTTAACTATATCCATCCACAACCGGCACTATGTATACGAAATTAATTAGTTGGCATTAAAAATTTTGAATAGGGTATCAAATTAAAAATCCATCATCCAATATATTTTGTTTGGTCTGTTTTTCCAAACAGTAAGAAAAAGTCATCAAATATGCATTTGTAGCCGTAACGAAACCCTTAAATGTGTGAGGTGTAACATTTGATTTGATTTTTTTTTGTTTAATGCTAATATATAAAGCTAATAAATAATTTCTATTTTGGGGTTGTGTCGAGTTGCTGTTAGATTAGACCATTCCCCAGGTATCAGAAAATCACCCTATAATTAATTGGAACGTAAATACTCCTATCGTCCCATTTTCCCAGTGGTCATGTACCGTATAAATAACATAAAGAAAATAAATGCTTAAACAATATATAAGATCAGATAACTGATATTCTCCTTTTATTATTTCCATTGGCAAGGGGCCAGCATAAAACTCATTAAAAAGATGGCCCATTTATTGCCAACAATTTACTTTTTAGTTCAAGAACTTAATCAAGTCAGGGAGCAGTTTAGTCACAAGCACCAACAAATTAAATAAAGCCGATAAATGTTGTATTTACGTCGAAGCGAATCCGAAACCGTTCTATTTTTAATAATAGCGTGTATTGTTTGGGCGTAGATGCACGTTTGTGATAATTAATTTATTAATGTGTAATATAACACATATATCATTCGTTTTTTTAGAGTTGAATTGTTTTAGGAAAAGCCAGAAACGCTTTCATCAAGAGAATTATGTTTAACTATTCCTTATGAAGGAAAATACTGCCGGCTATAATAAGTGAAATGTAATTAGATTTAATACCGTACACCAAAACGACTTATAAAACTAAAGTTACTTTAAAAAAGAGCCGAGAACCTTAAATACTTTTAAATTGTAATTATAATTAAGTTAAGTCCGATTTAATAAGGGTTTTTTCATATTATTGCTTCAGTTATTTTCTACATATATATTTAAATATGTTGTTCACTGAGACGGTTTAAGTATTTTTAACAAATATACTTTATAATTTGAATTCCTTTTGAAAAATTGATATTCATGCTTGAAATTTTCAATACTACTGTTTATTTTCTTCCTTGTATTTTTTTCTATATTGAAATTTATCATATTTATTCATTGTCATAGAGCGATGATTTTAGTCTGTTTCCTTAAACTATATGCATTATAAATTAGCACAAAGATATGAATAGATTAAAAAAAAAACTTCGTTACCATAAATGCACAATCGAAACATCTTTATCTATCACTTTCCCATTTATCAATAATAAATTCTAGACCTAATTCCCAGACTAAATTGCTAATTTACAATTTATTAGTATAGCTTATAAGGTATATACTAACTTTAGCAGTACCTAGTTTCATAGTCAGTCGTACCAACATTACGAAATATAAAAAAACAAAAAACTTTACCTATAACCGAAAAATCTTTATCTATCACTTTCCCATTTATCAATAATAAATTCTAGACCTAATTCCCAGACTAAATTGCTAATTTACAATTTATTAGTATAGCTTATAAGGTATATACTAACTTTAGCAGTACCTAGTTTCATAGTCAGTCGTACCAACATTACGAAATATAAAAAAACAAAAAACTTTACCTATAACCGAAAAATCTTTATCTATCACTTTCCCATTTATCAATAATAAATTCTAGACCTAATTCCCAGACTAAATTGCTAATTTACAATTTATTAGTATAGCTTATAAGGTATATACTAACTTTAGCAGTACCTAGTTTCATAGTCAGTCGTACCAACATTACGAAATATAAAAAAACAAAAAACTTTACCTATAACCGAAAAATCTTTATCTATCACTTTCCCATTTATCAATAATAAATTCTAGACCTAATTCCCAGACTAAATTGCTTATTTACAATTTATTAGTATAGCTTATAAGGTATATACTAACTTTAGCAGCACCTAGTTTCATAGTCAGTCGTACCAACATTACGAAATATAAAAAAAAAAAAAATTTACCTATAACTGAAAAATCTTTATCTATCACTTTCCTATTTATCAATAATAAATTCTAGACTAAATTGCTTATTTACAATTTATTAGTATAGATTATAGGGTATGTACTAACTTTAGCAGGACCTAGTTTCATAGTTAGTCGTACCAAAATTAGCAAATATAAAAAAGAAATAGCTGATTTATTTTGATGATAGGAATGGACTTGGCAGCTAGTGATTGGATATTAACTTATGAAAAACTATTCCACTGATGGAGTACGAAACGACTTCTGATTTCTTTCTTTTTCCCTTTTTTTTTTTTTTTTTTTTTTTTTGTTCTTTCTAGTCCTTTCTTCCTTTTTTTCCCTCCACTGTGCCAAATGACAGAACGGTAGGTATTGCCGAGTCAGGGGCCTTTAAATTGGTCCTCCCCCCCTCCCACCCCCCCTTGGCTCCAGCCCAGGCAAACGGCTTCCTTGCCTTTATCTAAATTGTCACACAAATTATATTTAGGCTGTATTTCATTTGAAAGTTCACCGAAAGTAACAGAAACGAAGTGGCAATACTTCTTTTGTTCCTTAAGAGCCCACAATGAGAGGGGGGGATACTGTACAGATTGGAGTCAACAATAACGATAAGTTTTTGATCCACTTACTTGATACATTTTAACTGAGCTATGTTAAAATCAAGGGATAAACCAGGAAAACACAATAGTTGTTAAATGTATTTTTTTTTAAGCTTGGAAACAGTAATATTTGCAAAAGAAACCTTTTTAGAATGTGAATTTGCTTGAAACAAAAACACAAATAGGTACAAAATACAAAAATAAAAAATTATCAATTATAAGTCAAGCACTACCAATTCATACAAACTCTTTTAGGAATGAAATCAATAAATTAATTGGAATGAAATTAAAGAAAAAACTGTTTATTCTGGTATATTGTGACTTAAGTTTGTAACCTCCAGTTAGGAGTGTTGGGATTAGAAATCACTTGATTGGTATGAAGTTATGAGGGGACTGTATATATGTAAAAACTGCGAATGTAGTTAAATAAAAGGAAAATTCTATTCCTCTCCCTGTATCGGAGACAGTACGGTACTTAGGCTTTCATCTCGACAAACGACTGACCTGGAACCCACATACGAGGCTAAAAAGACAAGAACTAAACAGAGGCTTTGGACAACTGTACAGACTACTTCAAAGGACATCCCATCCCTCAATAGAAAATAAACTACTAATCTACAAAGTTATACTTAAACCAATCTGGACATACGGAATAGAGCTATGGGGGACAGCAAAAAAGTCGAACATCAAGCGTATCAAATCCTTTCAATCAAAAGTCCTGAGAATAGTAAATACCCCTTATTATGTCAACAACAAAACCCTTCATAACGACCTTAATATACCCTACATTCTAGAACTCATCCCTTCCAAGTTTATGAAATTCCACAGTAGCCTTTCCAACCACCCTAATCCTGTAGCACAGTCATTGCACTGCGCCACTCATCCCTATAATCCTCCTTGGAGACTGAAACGGCAGTGGCCTCGTGACCTGCTATAATCGCGTGACAGTGGTAGTCCTGGCAATGGCAAGTTTCTCCAATCATGTCCTGAGCGTCTGTGGCTCTCGCGCTCTTTGTCAGCCTCCACTGGCTAGTATCCGGTGACGCGGCTGACGGATCAGGACCACTAGATGAGTCAACTTTATCTCAGGCCAGCCGGGGTCAGGGCACCAGTATCTTCATTGGAGAGATGAACACGCACTATAGAATCCACAGTATCAGTGTTGCCATCTTCTGGAGGGATATGTTATATTACTCACACCATATATTTTATTTTGATATGGACTTAATAAGCATTAATTTTAAGAATCCTTTTTATTTTGACCAGTTGGTCGTAATTCTATTCTTCTTGATATTTTTGGTAGTTTTTAAAATTTCTTTAGTTCTTATCAGGTGGCCAAACATTTTTTCAATTTATTAGTAAATATATCACATTCTAGGTTACTGGAACCATAACGATGCCATAACGATCCGTCGGGCACCCAAGACTCATCCGGGCCCATGTAATGAATTGCAGACGTTTTCAGAAGGGGGGGGGAGCTCAGAATTGTTTGGTGTTTTGCCATTTGCTCGACTTACGCTTTTCTTGATTCTTACTTTGTCGTTCGGGAGCCCACCACATCTTCTCCACAGCCTTCCTACCTTATGCGAGGATGGTATAGGTGATCATAGGTGGAGAAGGAACTCGAGGTGATGCCCTCTCCTCGACTACATGGGAACCTTGTAGTAATGTGACAGTTATTATTTTCCAGCTACGACAAGTCGCTATCTCTGATTGGCTGAAGATAGCAATGCCAGTGTTGCCACTAGTATAAAAAAAAAGGTACAAGTAATTGTCTAGCTGAAAAAAAAAAAAATAACAAAAAATAACACTGATGTGGTAAACTAAATAATAATAGACTTATAATATGTATCTAAATTAAATCAATTTATATTGTAATAACAAATTAATCGGAGAGTAAACGCATATTTGTAAATATGGTATGGATGAGATCATTTATCACATTTATCGATTTCTCCTTGAGGTCAAATTGTAATTTTCTTTAGACAAAGATTTATAAAAACAAGTTTACATGGTTACAGAACTCTTGTCACGTTGTCCAAAACTTGGTAGTCTTTTTGGCATGCAGTTGCTTCTGACATTGAAGGTTAGGCAGTATGACTACAAAGGCTATGATAGCATAAAACTCTAATATATGTGTCGGGTCGGCACGAGAGGTGTGCCTAGTTACCCTAGGCGGGTGACGAAGTGGGGGTTGATTAGGCTATGACCTGGACAATCGTTTCATGACGGGTCTTACTATCTGACTCCATATTTGATAGGTATGTGCCCCGACAATGCACTATGTTCAGGAGAAGAGGTATAAGGTAGGTAGTGTAGGTAGTTTGTGTGGTGTTGGAATGACCACGAATTCACACTCGGTATCTGAGGGTAGGCCAAATCCATCCCAAAGGCGAGTGAGAACCGGAGAGAGGCAGACTGGATTGCCGTGGGAGACACTACTAGGTAAATTTGCAGGGCCGCGACAACCGTTGTCCACTAGGAAGGTGTGGGGTCTGACAACGCCGGACTAAAACATAGCGAGGTTAGGAGAGAAGAGATGCAGAGGATTTTCATAAATGAGAAGGCCAAGTCTTGAACATCAATGCAGCCGCAAGACACCAGTTAGAGATCCGTCGTGAAATGATTTACAGGCCAAAACATGCCCCTACTTATAGCCAGCGGTGGCTCGTTAGACCCAAACATGTGAGGTTTTCTTGTACCCAATGACGGCCGAGTATGTGGTGGCCTTTGTTCTCGTAGTGACTCAGGCCTTTGTCCGGGTCGTTACTACCTTGCTCTTGGGTAGAGGGTGAGGGCACCCAGCCTCTAACTAATTAACTCGCAGCTGCGTCTTTTATTGTTTACAACATTTACAATGACTTATGGTTTGGTAATGTTATTTACATTTGTTTACAATATATATACAATAGAGTATAGGGTGATTTATCTTATGTAGTTAGCGGTCGCTACAATATGGAATACCATAATGATCATTCGAAGTGGGGCCAATCCTTTTTCCTCCCATGGTGAAACTGCCGAAGCGAGGTTTATGTTAACGAAACGAGACTCTTGTCAAAACACCCTTTGTTGTTAATACTCTCGTTATAACTGATCCGGCAGTCCCCCGAATGTGAGGAGAACTCATCCTACCCACATACTGGGAAAAAGGTAGAGGGCACAACTGTATTTATTGTTCCAGCGGTAACATTTGTAGAATGTTTTAGTTTGTTATTCCTCTAGGCGACATGCGGCCAGGGCAAGCATACGCGCATTTGTTTTTCCCGTTTTCAGGTATTTTGCCACCGAAAGCAGAGGGGACACTAGCGACAACGCGGTAATGTTGTTTTCGTCAGCAACGAATTGATCCCCTCGTTATATTTTTCTGCTACTATATTCAGTTGCAGAGCATTTGCAAAAGCCAGAGGGAGGTCCACCACTTTTTGGTTCTATGAAATAATAAATGAAAAAACACTGTATTTTCAGACATTGTCCCTAACAAAAACAAACTAGAACAAATAATTTCTAGTTGTAAAATATAAACCATACCTACACTACATTGGAGTGATTAACTTATAAATAATAAAGACTTAATGTGCAAATGTGGTGGACAAATGAACCAAAAGCATAGTATTGAAACAAATCAAACATAAATGAATATAATTCGCTAACAATTGCAAATAACAACATAAGGAAAATATCGGTGATAAAAGAGCTTCAAAGCTAACTGGGCTGGGATCTATTCAACTTAGGAATGAATAAAACTAATAAAACAGAAATATAAAGCATTATTAATAATAATGCCGAATTACAAATTCTTTATTTGGAGGGATATTATAAACTGGTCTAAAGAGACTAGATATTATGATTTATGTAAAAGGCGATTTTTATTGACTAATAAAACAATGAAGTAGCTCGAGTCAACAATTCTGTCTAACCGAAAATATCATTGGTACCACTATTTTTAGAAGAAAAATTATTTGTGGTTTTGTACTCTAAAGTCCTGAGACAAAAAATCAAGAAAAGTGTTGTGCAAGAAGATTCATAATGGCATACATTTTATCCATAAGGGCCATTAGACATTAGTATTTTAGTTGTAGGTTGTTCTTTTTTTCTTCCTGCATATAAACAAGTGGATGTTTCAGCATTACGTATTAATTGTTTTTTTTCTTTTAGTTTAAAGGCATTATGGTGTCTGGCAACTGTATGTTATGAGCATATGTACATAAAGTGACATAGAGGGACTGTCTCTCTCTCAAAAAAAACATTAACGCTACTTATTTCGTCACCGCCGGGACCCTCCATAATTACCGCAATGTTTATAGAAATTTATGAACACTTAGTAAAATTAATCCTTTATGTACATTGTCCCACAAGATAGTAAAATTATTTCGGCTTTCAATTATTTTTTAATAATTAATAAACGTTTTCAGTGTTAAGGGACTATAAATATGAAAGAAAACCCCAATAAATATTCAAACAGTTTATTTTTAAAAGATTATACCGAAATTTCCATTTTGGTTTCTTCTGTAACTGATCTCTAAAAATTTAGCAAAATTTTTGTTTTGAATTTTTTTCTAGTTTCAATTTCAAAAATGGTTTTGACTGCCGAGCAAGTGCCCGTTTGTTGCTTTACTCGAAGACGGTCGAAGCCAAAGATATGCAGCCCGTGCATTGGATTTGCCTGAAACTGCAGTGAGAACCAAGAGATGACCGTGTACTACACACGCTTCGGAATCGGTTTTCAACAACTACTGAGACTGCTCAAGTTCTTTGAACAGCTTGGAGAGTAGGAATATGTGCAGGAACTGTTAGAGGAAGACATGATCAATTAAACCCTTCAGAGACCAGCATCAGCGAGCATTGATGACCCGAGGACATGGATATGGAGGGAGCAACGTGCTGTTTTTAAATGAGTCTTCTCTCTGATGAAAGTTAACCAAAGACCTGGTGAGCGCTACGCTGAGTCTAATGTCACTGGGAGGGTTTGGTATGAGGTGGAATTTCTTCATCGGTAAACACAGAGCTCTAAGATGTCATCGAGTCAACAATGACCCTGATGGTCATCTGAAGGGTTAAATACACTTCAGTAAGTCTTCTTCTACTAGTTTCTGCACATATTGCCCAAGTTGTAGGAAGAAGTTCAACTATCACAGTAGCAGTTGAAAAGCAATTCCGAAGCGTGTGTAGTACAATACACCGGTCAACTCTTGGCTCTGCCACTCGCGGCCGAATTGATCCGACAAACCTTTAGCTAAATGTTTAGAGATCACTTAAAGAAGAAATCAAAATGGAAATTTCGGTATAATCATTTAAAAATAAACTGTTTGAATACTTATTGGAGTTTTCCTTGATATTGTACTACACACCCCTTATCACTGAAACCCTTTATTAATTATTCAAAAATAATTGAAAGCCGAAATAATTTTATAAAGCAACAAACCGAAGAAACAGCTTAACCGTTTTAATTAAAATTATAAAAAAACTTTTGCTAAAAGTTTAGAGATCTGTTACACACGAAACCAAAATAGACGTTTCTGTTTATTTTTTAAAAAATATTTATCGAGTTTTCCTTCATATTTATAGCCCCTTATCATTGAAAACGTTCATTATTAGTTAAAAAAAGAATTGAAAGCAGAAATAATTATATTAAGAAGGAAATATTTGAATTTTCTGCAAGCAAAAGAGCGTGCCACTTTGTTTGCGTTACAGTGTATTTACAATATTATATATATATTTTGGTTGATTTATGGCTGCAATTTTTTATTTGAAGGGATACAATAGCCAACAATAAACGGAACTGTTCTTGATTAAATAAGGTCAGTCCTTTTTGTGTTAGCACTTGATCGTCTCAAAGTTTTAATCGCGGATTAAGTTCAAATGTTACAACCTAGTTAACAGCTTACCAATTATGACTGAGTAATGCTTTCAACTTCTAACGTCCCAAGCAGATCAGTGAAATAGCCCTCGCAGGAGTGGGGGATCTATGGCACCACTTCTAGGGTTTTTTGTGAAGCAATAAACTTTTATATTTACACCTGTCTGTCATTCAGGTCTGCTCTTGAAAATTCCCATTTTTAAGCAAGAGACATAGAAATTATAGCCCGATAAATCATGTAAAACATGAATATGTGTGAGACTCGTTAAATAAGGATTGTCGTATTGAACTCATTGATAAAAAAGTAAGTAAACCAATTGAAATAGCATTGCATGCTAAATTAAAGTATGTAAAAATAGATGATATTTTTTTTTCTAAAATGAACCAAATATCTTTTTTTATATAGATTTTCAAAAATTTTATTTCGATTCCCATTTTCGAAATTCACCTCCATTTCGACTTCCTGTGTATTACTGCTTTCATTTTCAAAGATGCGAATTGGCTAGACCGATTTCGATCATCCCAGGGCTCTAAATTCAAGTGAGTGAAATTCACCCTCTTGTAAATTCTTCAAATTTTGAATTTATCATGTGTTTTTTTCAACGTATGAAAACGTTAAAAATATATGTAAAAATGGCACACAAACAAGTTAGGGGATGAAATCGCAGAGTTTCTTAGAAATTATTTTAGTTAAGTTTAAAAAAAAAAATAATAAAATGAACCACGTAACAAATTAGAATACTATAAATAAATATATATTTTGCTACCGTTCTTAGTAGGGTCTCAAATCAAATGTGTCGAAACACTTTGAATAATAATAATCAATAAATATTACTTTTATTACGTTAAGAAAAAAAAGCATGGAATCTCTCCGTATATATTTTTTTTTCAATAGGCAAGTCGTCGGCCTATTCAGTACAAGCAAAATAAATTTACATACTAACATATAAACACTTAAGTTCGTTAATTATTGGAAACAATAAACAGAGAAAAACAACACAACTGTGATTGATATTCTCATTAAATTTTTATTAATTTACTGTAACAAATACCGAACTAGTAACCGTACTTCAAGAATAAATTAAAATTTTAAAATGATTAATGTTAATAATTAAGAAGTAACTTGGTTAAAGCAAAATCCACTTTACCATTGGCATGTAACTGTCTTATATGTGTAATATTTATGTAAATTTGTCTTTCTTGTTCTGAATTGAGGTAGCCCTGAGAATGGCTATTATAACGTCGACTGACGTTTTTTGTCGTTTTATAATGTTTGCTTTATATATATTTATAATCTTGCTAAGAACAATTAGAAGGGGCTTGATTGTATACATGCCTTGTGACTTCATGGAAGTATCCACAGGTTCCCTGTTATTTTTAAGTAAGCAACATCATCCTTCCAAGACCTCCCTACTTCCCAATATCTTTTTGTTATATATGTCTCAGCTTTTGCCCTAGACCTTGACAGTCCACCCAGTATGTAGTAACCTAACTCTTAATATTTGTATATACCAGTGTTTTACTTGTACTTCATAATAAAGCTTTTCTTTCTTTTCTTCTGAAAGACTGTCCTCTACAAAGATTATTTGACTGTCGATCAAAAAAACGAAATCCCGAGAGAGAACATAATAAAAATAGCAATATACAAGTGTTTCTGTTTGACTATTACTCTAAAAAATAATATTATTTAATATATAGTTATAGTTTATTGAACTGTAAGTACAAAATGTCATATAAATCGGGTTCGGGATGTGTCATACTTGACTTGAATTTTTCAATTCATGCTACCGTGAACTCTGTGTGCACACATCAAACTTTTTCACCTTCGTATCATAAATCTAATAAAGAGCCATTTCCCATTTTACATCAGCGGAGGTAACGAAAATGGCTTACGAAAAAAAATCGCTAACAATTTATTAAGCTAACCTTCAAGATCGTACGTCTTCATAAGCACAAGTTTAAATCTTGTTGAATATTCTGTTTATTTGGCACGTCCCGATTTGTCAGGGTAAAAGGAAATTCTTCGCGCGCCATAATTTTGATTTTTTTTTTTCGCTTGTATTTACATCGAGAGTTATATTATTTTTACGAAACTTCTAGTCGGGTTGCTCAGATTGGGAGTACGGCGTGTTTTCAGAGGTTATGGGAAAGTATAGGAGCTCAGGAAAAAAGGTATTACAGGATTTTATTATTTTAATTTTTATTTTATTATCTTTAAGAAAAAATAGGTATCTCGCGTGTTATTGGGTAGATATGGGGTGGTATATTGTCCTCATAGTCAATTAATTAACTAAATGTATTTATGTCTTTTCCTTTTAACTTCAATCTTATGTATCTAACCCAACCTCCTTCAAATGCATCTGCGCATAGCAGAATGGATAGAAAAATTTGTTAATTCTTGTTCATTGATTGTTCATATTTTCACATTGTATAAATTCAAGGGGTTTAGGAAAAAAAAAAAAATGAACTAATAGTTCCTCGGAATTTACTACAATGACTCTCCTCCATTAATTCTTTCAATCAATAATAAAAACAAAAAATCTTCCATGAAATGTGCCCAGTAATTTTTTAAATATCAATAGTTTATTTCATTTAGTTTAAACAAGATTATAAAATTGATTACATTTTCTACGCTCCTGCTTTCTTATGGATTCACTTAATCGTTAATTTATTCGGAAAAAGGATTTATTCAATGTTCTCCTCGCTTAATTATTTTAAGAAATTTTCCAAACACGAGTGTACCCAGTAAATAAAGTATCAATAATTCACTCATACATATCAATTTAGATTATAAACAATAATTTAAAAATTATTACATTTTCAATTGTTAACCATAAACCCTAAACATTATTGGACTATAAATTATAGGAAATATTCTTTATGTAGAAAACACTGCATTTTTCAAAACGAACAAAGTAAATATCTTCTTTATTTGGTTTCAACACGATTCGGCAGACGAGTTTTTTTTTAACTCGTACCAAACGCAAGAACAGCTCAAGAATCAATCGTCTTCAAAACGTCATTATTTAAGAACATTTCTACGTGTAATGTTTTCTAGAAGCATTTAAAAAAGAAACGATATCATTTTTTTTTATTTTTGGTTTTCTATTACTTCGGTTCGTTAGACATGTTTGTTTGTACGTACGAGGAGAAATTATGAAGTAATAGCCACGCTGTTTTACTTAACTCCGATTACTCCATTCAAATGTTTTACATTTATTAACAATCAATCGGTGCATATTTCAAATTATTCCAGAACAACTTCAAAATTCCTATTACCTAAATTAAACTTAAATATTTTTCTACAGTGTTACTTTGTTCTGGCATACAATTTTCACACGCTTATGGGGCAGAGTACTTTGTGTTTAATTCGTATATGTATATATTACGCATATGCACTACTCCGTTATTTTGTATATCACACTCGTTGGAGAAAAATGGATCCTAAGCAGTAGAAATTATTGCATGGAATACTGAAAATAGTGCCATTTTTTTTAGGGTTGATAATCAACTTAGATACGCTCCCTTAGCGACAATATTAAATTATAAAATTATGATCAATGACAAAAAAAACGGCATAGAGTAATTTTATTAAGTTTAAAATTCGGAAAAACGTTTTTTCTTCGTCCTAGGGTGCATTGGTCAGAACGCTGGCAAGCATGTCAAATATCTTTCGACCTTGCATCACCAAAAAAAGTTTCTTTTAATATTTACCCTTCGACTTGTAGTCTTCTATTGTTATCAAATAACAGATCTTTTGTCTGAATGTTGTTCATTCAACGAAAACTTTGACTGGGAGGTTATACGTAGTGGCGAACACGTAGTGTTGGATGTTATATTCAGTTATTAGTCGAAGAGAATCTTTGAGTTTAATAAATTTTATATAAAAAAAATAGTTTAATAAATAAAATTACAGGAAATCCGGTGCAGTAATTCATTATAATGCCGGCAGAGAATCCTTCAAACAAGAGAACAGAAGGTACAGAAAAATTTAATTAGACAACGTATGCTATATTTTCACATAGGAGCTTATTATTTTATTTATTTATAAAGTCTTAATGGAGTTCTGCTATAAATCCCTTGATGCGAAGATAATATCAAAGCTTATTCCTGTTATAGTTTCATTCTATATGGCAATATGATTGCTATCAAATGTATTTTTCATGCATAAAAAATGAACTGTGTCGGTTCAAAGGGTACTAAGTGGTCTAAATCAAAAACTATTAAGCTATATATATTAATTTTCAGTTGTGATATTGATCCAATTTTTTTTTAAATAGATGTTGCCGCCCATCAGGATATAGGGGGAGGCTGCAAGTTCGAAAAGGTTCTGACAAGATTTTTTTTTTCTTTGGCTGATGACTACCAGACAGACAGCTGGCAGCCCCAAGTGCATTTTTGGCGGGCCTCATTGTCTACATTACTTTGAAAAACACGCAGCCCAACTTTGAGTAATTCCTATGTCAAAAAAACT